>VXBA01003768.1:799-166579 GCA_013399895.1 Serilophus lunatus | reverse complement strand
GCCGCCGGCCGGGTGAGTGAGCGAGTGGGCGAGCGAGCGAGTGAGCCCGGGGGCGGCCCGGGGCAGCGCCACCGCCGCCTGCCCGCGGGGCCGCCCCCGCCGTGCCCTGTCCTGTCCTGCCCTGCCCTGCCCTGCCCTGCCCTGCCCTGCCCTGCCCGGGAGGCCGCGGGCTCTTGGCGGAGGGCAGGCGGCGGGCAGGGACCGAACGAGGGAGAAAGGGAGGGAGAGAAGGAGGATGCCCGGGCGGCAGTGGGGCGGCACCTCGGCAGTGCCCGGGAGACGATGCTTGCGGGCGGCCCCGGGCTCGGCCCACCGCTGTCAGCGCTGGTAAAAAAAATCAAATACCAGGAAGGGTGAGCGCGCGTCCTGTCCCGTCTCTGGCTTCCTCGTGTGGCTCTTCCCTTCCCTCCTTTTCCTCCTGTGCGGGCCGATGCCTGCTCTCCGCTGACAGGAGGTACAGCACAGCAGCTGTGCCCGGACACCGGTGCACACACGTGGCGAACTCCAGCGTGCCCTGGAGCGTGGGAAGCTGGGATGGACACACCCGGTCCCCAGCCCGGCGTGCCTCCAGAGGCCGTGGGGTCAGGTGGGCATCGCGGAGATCTCCAGCCAAATGTCACTCGAGTTCACCCATTTTTCCCAAGATGTTGATGATGAGGTTTCACAGGTCGGGCTGTGCTATCCCATGAAGTAGAGCCTGACATCGGCGTGGCTGGGAACTGCAGTGGGAAGAGGCCGCTCACGGCTCTGAACTCTCTCAATTGTGACTGGAGCCATATGAGAGGGTGAGATTGCCATCGGGTCAATGACGAACGATCAGATCAAACGTTACTTGCAGGCCAATACTGGATTGCAACTTACTACCTGAGCAATGGAAATGGAGGAGTGGGTTTGCCTTCATGGGTTTATCTGTGTGGGGAATGAGGAGAGCTGCTGTGTGGTTTTGGTGCACTGATAAATAAATATCTGTGCAGGAAGTTAGTGGGGGGAAGTCAGTAATGGTGAATGTTTGTACCCTCATCAACTTTGCAGTACTTTGCCCGTGTAAATAAATGCTTTCTCTGGATAGGGAAATTGTGAAATATAGTAGGGTGTGAATTTCAAACCAAACTTCCTGGGTGAAGGCCTTGTTATAAGAAGATATGCATGCAAGGAAGATTAATTTCTTTCCTCAAGCACATTCAACCCACACAATAAAGACTGGTCTGTATGGAGATGCCTAGTGATTTTTATTGTTCAGATAAATTAGTATTCCACTAACAAGTTGTCCATATGAACCCAGAGCTAAGTGGATTCAGTCAGTTTTAAGTAGCCAAGTCTTGCTCTGCCCTAAGAGGATGTTTGTGACAAATATCTTTCTTCCAACAAAGATGAGTTGTTTTCTGAACTGAGTGTAGTTTATCCCACTTTAAAAGCATATTACAAAAGAAGTGAAGTAAGGGTACACTGAAGAGGAAAGAAACAGTGCAGAACCGCTTCTAGTAACTGTTCGTTTGCAGGCAGGCCTGAAACACTGCTTCAGCAAAACAAATTTATGACTCTTCGGGGAGACATCAAACAGAGCAGCCTCAGGTTTATTCTCATGGTTATTCCTCACCACTATTGAAAGCATTTGACATGTGAGCGGTACAACAGTTACTCTGTAAATATTTGCAGTGGGTGAATTGACACCCTGGTGAGAAGCCTGGGTGGCTCCTGGGTCATGCAGCTCCTCAGCTGTGCTTGTTGAAGCCCTGGTCCCCTCTTATTTCACACGGTCCCAGCTGAGGCTTTGCCTGTCTTTGATTGTTGTTCCGTGTTATGGACCAGCAAATATAATATGACAGATTTATTGGTGACTCTCATGGCTTCACCTCCCAGTACCCTGTGGGTCATCTTGTAAAGTTTTTTTTAACTGTCCATCCTGGTAGGAAGAAGACTGGAGAGAGGATTGTGAGTTTGTAAGGCAGTCTGGAGTCACCTCAGCTCATCTTCTGTTAGGAAGAAATTCTTTACTGTGAGAGACGCTTGAAACAGGTTGCCCAGAGAAGCTGTGTATACGCCATCCCTAGAATTGTTCAAGGCCAAAGTTGGATGGGACTTTGAGCACCCTGGTCTAGTGGAACATGTCTCTGCTGATGGCAGGGAGGTTGGAACTAGATTATCCTTGAGGTCCTTTCCAACCCAATCCATTCTATGATTATAGATCAGTGGGCCATGCTGTGTGGAGATATTGTAAGGCCCCAGCAGGACCTTCAGACCAGTGTCTGGGTCCTACGAGGAGAACGGGAATGCTGTACTCTGCCATCTCTCTGCTTGCAGAGACTGCCCTGCGAGTACCTAGTGGGGTCTTCTGAGGGGCAGGTCATCCAGCAGTGTTGTCAGTTCAAGTGTTCCCTTCGGAGACAAAGTGGACTCCTGAAGTGTATAGAGGCTCTCTCCCACATGTGTGATTCTCTAGGGAATAGTTTGTTTCTGTTAGTAGAACCCTGTGTTGATTCCTGTCTGCTCTGTGCATGTGCCTTTTTCCCTCAGAAATGGACATTTAGGGACATGATACTTTTCACGTATTTCTATGTGATGTGAGGAATAACTTGAATCCTGAAAATGGCAGTATTTGAGAGAGGAAAGGGATATGTTAGAACAATAAAATGCAGCATTTTTTATACTTTCCCTTTTAAACACGACTCTAGAAAGTCTTAAAATAAGGTTGGAGAAAAGTTGAGTAATACAAATATGAAAAAAAAATTTCCTTTTTTCTCACCTCAACAAAATATTTCAAGTTAATCCAAAATTAATTTTCGAAGGGTTTTGTTTGCTTATGAAAAAAACTTAGTCTGTTCTTCCTCTCCAGTGACTTTTCCTTTGTACTTTTTTGCTTGTTCAAACACCAAGCTGAGAGTCTTATTTGTCCAGCTGGTTTCATCAGGAGTGTTGCTCACTTAGGTGAGCTGTTTTCAAGTAAATGCTGACCAGCTGAAATTCTGGCTTGTTTAATTTCCTAGAAAAATATTATGACCCCTGAACAGGGGATCTGCTTCTGATGCTGACTTGCTCAGGCACTGCCTGCAGTGCAGTTTGCTTCCTCATCTATAAAGCACAGCTAATCTACATATGTGCATGCCTGGGGACTATGGATAATAAAATATAATGGAAGTGTTAAGGGTAATATAATTGTTTTAAGAATCTACTTCACTGCATGCTGTTCAAATACTTCCTGTGCTCCAGGGGGAAGGAAAGAATTGAGTAGTGGAGGGTAGTATACATTAAAAGAATTGATTAGCAGTATGGGGTGGAATAAATTTTTTCAGCCTGTTTGGATTTCTCAGTCCTTGGCCCTCAACACTAGGCTATCTGAAAATAGTGGTCAGAGATAGGGTTAATTGTAACAAAATAAGATTTCATTCTCAGTTCAGTGACCCTGAAAACTGTAGAGCAAGTAGGTCGTTTTTGCTTTCTGTGTTGGGATATATCCAATTCTAATATGTATAATGTAAAGAACTTAGAGGTAGAAAAACAGCTTGTAGAAATAGCTGTAGTAACCATCCTGCTTGGATGTTTCTGTGCTATGCACAGGTAAATATCAATACATTCCACTGCTTCAGTCATTTGGATAAAACTAACCTCCACTTCCTTTGTCAGGGAAGTCCAGTGTTTTTTTTTTAAAACTTCTGAACTTTGAACTGTACGTTGGCCTTGTCCTTGACAATGTTTTTCTCTTAAGTTCAGTCTTAGGGCAGGCGCAGCACAGATACCCAAGACTGCACCAGTGATTAGACTGTATTTGCACAGTGAGCTGGGAGGTGTAGGTTTTACTCATCATCCTCTGCTTGGATGTTCTTTATTTCTGCTGGGTAAAATAGCAGAAAAGTACCCAATCTTTTGCTGTGGGAGTTGAGTGTGTGTCAGAGCTTGTGCAGAGACAGAAGAGAGATCTGTTGTAGGGGGTCAATGGACCCCATGAGACTGTTCCAAGACTGTTCCCCTCTACCATGTCCTTGCTCGAAATCTTTGGAAAGACCCTTCTGTTTCCTAGTTTGCCTCCTTGAGTTACTTGTTAAGTGCATGTGTAGTAAGCATGAATACTTTGCTTATGAACTGTCTTTGCTGCTGTACCTGGTGCCTGTTAAAGATATCTTCTTCTGCTCCCTTTTTTCTTGTATTTAGTGACAGGATACAGTCACTGCCTCTGAAAGCACTGGCAGTGAGGTCCTGCGGGCACATCAGTGTAGCAGTCACTCCATCATGCCAAAAATCCTTTTCACCACACTCAGTTGCACACTTAATGGAGCTAATGCTGCTCCTGAGAGAGCAGGGAAGTGCTCAGAAGGAGGAATTTCCTTGCACAGAGGCAGATACACACATTTTTAATAACCTCTTATGCTTTCTAGATTTATATTTCCACGCAGATAAATATTGCTATATGTGAGCATGAATATGTTGCACTTTGACACGGTAGTGGATCTGGAAAAGCTTTTGTATGTCATGGTGTCAAACCTCATTAGCCTGATATTGTGAGAGACCTTGCTGGTCTGCACAGACCTTCATCATCAGATGTACCTTTTGGCTTTGTGGAAGTTGAAGAGATACCATGACTGTTTTCTCTTCTGAGACTCTGTAATTACTTTTGTGAAGTTCCTAGAGGTCTTTAGCCATGCAGATGTTGCCAGACTGTCTTCACCTTAGCTCTGGTTTGAGCAACTACTTTGCAGTATGTTTATGTCAGAAGGTAAACTGACTGTGGCATTACATGTTGAAAATAAAGACACGGGTTTAGGATATATCTGCTGAAAGTCTTTGTGAGTTCAGGGTGAGAATAGAGGAGTTCATGGAAGTGGAGTGGTTTGAGCATACATAATCCTCATCAGGCACAGAAGGTTCCTGAGTCAAAAATAGCTGAGGGGTTGGAGCATATTAGAGGTATCTATCATATATTCTGGCACTAGCAGTTGTCATGCTGTTGGAGACACTTCTTCTTTGGCAGGGGAAAAAAAATCAAACTATATGCAATCTGTTTTAATTAAATGAAGTATCCAAGCCTCTCAACCTGCATTCTGCTAAGCTTTTCTTCATCTCTTATTAGAAGCTTTGAACTGCTTATGTCATTCAAGTAGCTATTCTCTAATCAATTCATTTGGCAATTGGGGAAACTATAGTGTGGTCAGTGAGGTTTTGCCAGGATGTTAGAAATTGCCTGCTGGAAATACTCAAAATTTCCACTCCTTCTTTCCATGGCTGCATTATAGTGGTGCTTGACAGTTAGGTTTTGATTGAACTAAGCATATAGATCTGCCTGGTACCTAGGCAATCTTCTCACAAATGACTGACATTTATGGCAGTCCATATCCTTGTTGGCAGCCTCTCGTCTTCATAATGTCTGACTGACCTTGCATTTTATGCTGCTGGATAGCATTCCTTCCCTAATATTCCAGTTCTTGAAGTTACCTATCTTCCTGTATGCTGTTCTGTTTATATTGGTTTTGACAATACCTGCAATTTTATGCCATCAACCTATTTTATCAGCACCTTTACGCTCTTTTGACCACTATTGTCAATTAAAAGAGGGGAAAATAATCAAGAGAACTATTTCTCTGGTATTTATATTTAGATATACTATAGAGGCTTTGATTTTGACATTTCTTATGCATTAAAAAGATGCAGTGTTGTGCGTAGATGCTCTACTGATGAAATCAGCACACTAAAGTGCTGGATTGGTTTAGCAGATCAAAAGTTTTACTGTCAGAAGTATTATTAAAGTTGATTGATTGATATTGGTGACATTTTGATTTCAAGTCTGCCATAGAGCTTCTACTCAGTAGCTTAATATCTCCATCACTTTGGCAGTTATTATGCGACTAAAAATCATCACGGTAAGTAGTCTTGCTTTTTTCCTGTTATAATCAGGGTTATTATGTATTCCTCCTAAATGTCTTCAATTAAGATAATTGTCTTTCATGTGTCACGTATAGTGTCCTTAAAATTTTCAAGTCTGTGACTGATAACACATAAAATATTGAGCAACAAATGAAACAGCTTTAGCAACAGTGACCATGGTAGGTGATGGGGACTCTCCGTGTCTCTTGTGTTTATTTGCATAATAATTTGCTTCATAGTCAGTGTTCAGTGAATTATTGAATTAAGAATACTTCTTAATTAGCACATGTTATGACACCTGAAAAATTATGCCTGGGTTTGATTAACTACAGTTGAATGAAACGGAAGGCAAATTCACACTTCTGCCCTATGAAATAACCTAGTAAATTTTGCAGAATGCAGAGTTGCTTTTCTTCCTGAGTCTGGGGACTAGTCTGATTGCCAAGATGATGCTCACTGCCTGTGGGCATCTTACACTGGCGCTGAGAGTGAAGCTGCCAGTGCCTGGACTGACATCTCAGCTATTTTCCAGCATCCCTGGGAAGGTCCAGATGCAGCACTGCCACTGCCAATGCACAGGAAATAGATGCCATCATGTGGCTAGTGTTGATGGAAGCTGCATGAAGTTGACATTGGTCCCTTTACACATAAAAAATGCATCAAATTGCTTTAAACTAGGGGAGAAGTTCTCTTTCCTTTCTCTGTTTTTATCCAGAGCATATCCTGATAAGTCCCTCTTTGATCCACAGTTGTGTATCATAAACCATGGACTTGACTATAATCCCTTTCCCCACACTCCAAACCGAGCTCAAGCTGAAAATACCTTGTCCGCTGTTGGTGGGAGTGCCTTCATGTAATGACTCCAAAAGGAAGTGTTGATCAGCTCTGTATATTCTTCGTAATTCTAGTTGGACAAGGATCTCACCATCTTCACTTTCGGTTTTGCTCCTGCTTCTGAGGGATATGGTCTGCAGATCCTCAGATGTGATGCCACTGTGTGTGGCTTGGAAACCTATCAAAGAAATCTATGTAGGAAATAAGATCAACTCCACTAGAATTAAAAGGAGTGTATTTCCATATTTGCAAAACTTCTGCTAATGTTACATCTCATTGAAAGTCTTGGTTTAAATGTGAGCTGATTGTCCCCTTAGTTATATGCTTAAGAGGAAATAAGCCAAATTTACTTTGTGGAATTGTATGCTTTAATTTGCTTGGTTGCAAACCTGTATTATTGGTTAATTCACGCTAGATTTCCCAGCTGCCAGGATGAACAACACTGTACTGTACAATTATGACAAACTCCATTAAGATTTGTATTCAGATGTTGTTACTTGTATGTCCCCAGTGGTTTGAATTCCATTTGCACCATGAGGAAATTGCAAAACAAGCTGTGCCTTTTTATGCTGATGAAAATGCTGAAAATAGACAGTGATAGCTTTTCAAAAGGCAAAAGAACACACACAAAAAGAAGCAGAATATGCCATCATTTCAACCTAACTCACAGAAACCATTGTAATAAAACAGATTTATGCTAATTATGTAACAATTAAGTAACATTCCACATATAGGAAAGGAAGGTCCCTGTCCTTTATATTTATGCTATGTAACTTTTCACTTACACTATATAATTTTGTATTATATAACTAGCTTATTCAGTTCCAGATGAAGTGCTCCTGCCCACCCTTGGTTTCTGCCCTCGCCCGAGGCAGGTGCTGGGCGTAGCACCCAGTGAATGAAGGGATGATGTTCAGTGTGCAGGCTTTTTGTCTGGCTCTGCTTAAGTACTTGAGACCTCAGATGGGTCTCACTGTGTTTCTGTGCCTGGTCACTGGGCACCCAGAGGCTGTAGGTCTGGGCATACAGTCATCTCCTTGGGATATCAGCCTTTTTTCTATTAGAGGTTCATAATAATGCTTAGAAAAAGAGCCTTATTGTTGTTTGGGGCTCAGTATGGTGCTGTAGGGCTGAAAATAAAATGGGACACCTTTTAACTCTGGACAGAGTAAGAGTGCCCTGTTCTTCTGTAGTCTTTCAGGGCTGTCTTAGCTGGGCCACCCAGACAATGCTCTGCTCCTGAACAAAAACTCCTAAACATCTTTTTCCTCAAATCAGGCTGCTTTGCAAATACTGTAAGTGTTCATATGAATGGATCTATTCCAGTGGAATATTTTAGCTTGCTTTTTAGTATCTGTTGTATAAACTTGGTCCATGATACATTTTGATTTAAACATTTTTCATTATATGTGTGCTTTTGACATGAGTTAAAAGATTAGAAAAGAAGTAATTTGGGATCTAATGTTAAAAGCCATGGAAACAGGATCTGAATATTGTAGTCGCTACTCATAACTGTCACTGTGTCTTTCATTTCAGTTAACTTATAGCTTGGCTTGAGTTAGTCTGGCCTTGTAAAATGATCTTTTTATTGCCATTATATTAAGATAGGGTCAATTATTAATTTAATAATTTAAATCCTGTGGTATACAGTTTTCTCTGGTTATATCTTTTTTCACAAAGTAATTTCCTGGAGAGACACAGCAGGCTAACTGATTAAAAGTCAATATGTTTTTTTTGTAGTGCAAAAATAAAATATTCTGCTGATTGAAGGGGAAAAAACCCCCTTCAATCTCTAAAAATACCAGTAGAGCTGTATTCACAGCATCAGTAAGGAGCTTTGCCTTCAGTTTTAGAACTGAATTAACCCATTAGAGCTTAAAATGCCAGATGGATTCTAGTTTTCCTTTTTTAAAAGATTGAGGAATGCAACGTTCTTTCCTCCCGCTTTGTTGGTGAGGAGGTGGCCTTTATTTCCTTGCTTCTGGAACCTCATACCTAAGTCGTTATGTGACTGAGACATGCATGTGCTACGTGAGTTAAGGCAGTAAGCAAAGAAACAGTTCAGAGCCCCTCCAGCAGTCCTGTTGTTTAATTATGGATTGGGGTTTATGTGTATGTGTCTTCTTGTGATCTACTGGTGGCTTTTTCTGTAGCTGCCCCTTCTGAGCCTGTCTGCAGGTCATGTGTGTGTCAGCATCAGCACTCTGACTGTGGAACAAGCAGGACCAGAGAAGGAGCAGAGGCTGCTTGAAATGATACTACTGGAAGGAGAAATGTATGTCAAACTCTGCCCTTCATGATGAAATAGACAGTGTGTAGTTTGTAGGTCAGTATTGAGGAGCAAGAAATATTGCATTTTAGGTTGAAAAAGCCCTATAAAACCCCCTAAAACATCCCAAACAACAACAAAAAACTCCTACACAAAAAATCCCGTAGCCAAATGCACTTCAATGATACATCAATTGTTTTTTAAAGTATGGAAAGAATGGGAGAAAAACAATGCACACACATGGTTATGCTGTGAAAGTCACAAAGCTGTTTATTGGATGGCTGAAGGAATGAGCTAAAAGTATCCCCTAGATCTGCTCTGGGTCCCAGCTCGTGTACAATCCAGTGCTTTGTTGCAGTTTGTTGTTTCTGCGGTGCCTGAAGCATCTTGACAGTGAAAGCAAGTCTGAGGGTGTGGGCTGCGAATCTGCTGCTAATCTGTGTTGCAGGACAAACCAAGTTGTGTGATGTTTGATAAGGAAGGCCAGACTCATGGGAGATGCAAGCCCTAAAGGAACAAGAGCAGAATCTGGGAGTTAGCTGCCAAAGAAGAAAGGGGAGAACACAATCTATCTCAAACTTTGTTTTGGATTGAGCAGGATAAACTGTAACATCTGTCAATACTAGCACTGATTTCTGTGTGGGAATTCTTTAAAGTAGGCTTCCTTGCATTTTGTTGTTGGAAAAAAATTAGTTAAGAAATAAATTTTATAAATCTGTTGTATTTAACATTTATAAACACTCCTGAAAACTTAAATAGAATTTAATTTCCATTCACAAAGAATGGCATAATCATGTTCAAAGTTGGAACTTTGATTCTTCAAAAACTTATACCTTTCATACCATCTTAAAGTTATACTAGGTCAACTTGAAGAGTGTTTGCACATGATTAAGAGACTTCTCTTTATTCCTGAGTATCCATGTGTATATAAGAAATTGATAAAACTATTCATCCTATTAGAGCACAATAATTCTTAAATAGTGTCTTTGTAATTGTCTTTGACAGCAATTCTGCAACAAAATACATAAAATGCAAAAAAATAATGATGGTTGTTAAATTAATACCTCTTTGTTTATATTTTTGCTATTGTGTTGAAGGATGCAAAGGGGAACACTCAGCAGATATTTAATTTCTTGGTTTATCTCATTAAACAGACAGTCCTGAAACAAATGAGTTTCAGATTAGTTTTACCAAAGCTATTTAACTAATTATGGCTTTCACTGCACTTGAATGAATGGCTCCGAATCAATAGGTCTCTTTAGGTTGCCAGGACATGCGTTAGTGGTGGTGAGTCTCCAAGCTGAATAGCAGGAGTGATGTCTCTTGGTTTTTTCCATTGAGATGTCTGTCCTCAGTTCATACAGTGTATGCATAAACTAAGAATTTTTCTGAAGACCTGTTTAAAGAGTTTCATTTTTAAGCTGATAATTTGCAATTCAATGTGGCAATAAATATTTATGTTATACTGATAGAGATTTTATTAAAATAAAACAAAAAGAAGCAATTATTTTAGAGGAAGCTAGTGTAAACATGTAAAAACATATTATAGTGGGTCAAGATGATAGTGCATCTAGTCCTACATCCATAGGTTTTAAGGTTAATCTAACACATAACACTTATAGCCACAAATACACAGATTCTTGTGCTTTCAAGAGACTGTGTGGGCAAATGTTGTATAGTCTGCTCCCACATTGTTTTATTCTTTTTTCTGGTTTCAAATAGTTAGTGGGAGCTGACTATTAAACAAGTCTGGGGGCTTGTATGTACCAGGAGCTTGTTAAAGTTAACCATTCTAGTTACAGCTTTTGGTGTTATGCATATACAAATCCAGTGTTTTAATGAACCTGGACAGTATTTTGCCTTCAGACTTACCTTGGAACACAAATTTACAAAGCTTGTCTGTGGGGTTTGGTGATAATTACTTTACATGTGAAGGTAAATAAAGTTTTATTTTATTCTGTTGTTAATGAAAGCATTATTTTTTATCAGTTTGAATATCCTATCTTAGATTTCAGTCACCCTTATGCTGTTCCTATGAGTCAGAGAACTTTCTGTACCGCTAGCTTTTTATTATGTTTTAAAGCTGTTTTTAAAGCAAGCAGTCCCAGTCTCTCTAGATGACTCTTTCCATGCTGCAATAATTTTTCTTACCTAGTTTCGACCTCTATCTGGTTCTGCAGTGTCCCTTGGAACTTGTGGTGGCTTGTGCTGAATGTAATGTTCTAGATGTTTTATATAAATCATGCAATTTCCTCCCTCTCTCCATCACGTAGGCTTTTCATCCTCACATTTTGCTATCTTTTTTATACTCCTGGTGGCACTGATTAGTTCTTCACTGAAATGTCTTCACAGCCATTCAGATTGCTTTCTTTAAGTTGTTAAGATAATTTAAAGGCATATAAATTTTTGGCATTTTTTTTCTTGCATGGGCATTACTTAGCATTCGATGTGGATGAACATAATTTAGCTGGAATTGTTTACTTGCTTGCCTTAACTAAAGAAAAAGAATTGTTTGTGGACTTTTGATTGTGACTAACCAAAACTGTGTAAGCAAATTTGACTTGTTTTGATGATGATATCACAAATATGTTTTATTAAACAGCATTCAGCCTAGGATACAACGTTGCAGCATCTTTGCATTTTCCTTTTCTCAGTGAAAACAAACTATTTAATACTATTCTTGTGCTTCGTTACTTGGCTATTCCTTGATCAACTAAAGTGTTTTGTCTGCACATGAAAGACTGCTTTAGCTTCCTTTGAGGAGTTTTGCGTGTTAGGCTGAATCTATGTTATCCTTGTTGAAGTTGGAGGTGCAACTGTAGAGTTTTACTGTGTAGGTGGTCTCTGAACATGCAAGAAAACCAGCAGATACCATGTCAGTCTTGACCTTGTTGCAACACTGTGTCAAAGGCTTTCCTGTTCTTCTAAGGAATGTAAGAATATTCATGGCCAGTGAAGCTCTTGTTTGGTGGATGGACAAGTATTTGGAAGGCTCTCCACAGCATAGTAACCAACAACTTTTTCAAATACTCTTGCAGAGCTCTGCTCAGAGATTCTCATGGCTCTGCTACTCTCAATATTTTCTTTAAAAATTCTAGTGGCAGAGAATAAATTGTTAAGAAGTACCTACCTGTCCAATACACCACAGAAGAAAGAGAGAGAAAGCGTGTGTTTTGTTCTTTTAAAAGTTATTTATTTTTATTTTTTTGCTTTGGCAAATTATGACAAAATTGCTATTAGGAACAAAACTACCTAACAGGTAAACCAGCAAAAATTTTTGAAGAATGTTACATTGCAGCTGTTCGTTATTCTTGTAAAGTGATTCATTAAAACCAGAGACATAAAATTTCTCTGTAGTGAGCAGTCTCTTGCATTTAAGCAGAAAGTGTGGCTAGAAGAGCAACCCTGCTATTAAATCAAAGCTGCGGTCTTATTAAAAACAAGGCAAACTTACGCTATTTGAGTATTCATTTGTTATGGCTTTAGAAAAGTACCTACTTCAGTTGTTTGTTAACAGCAAAACATGTTCCGGGAAAATCTATGGCAGGATTGTGGGAGTGCATAAGGAAACATTACATTTGTCCATTCTGTAAATAAACATAATTCCAAAGAAACTGAGAGAGATTATTCTCCAGAAAGAATAATTTCTTTTTATAAACCTGAGTTAAGAACTGTCCCCTGTCACTGAAGAGGTAATGGTAAATTTTGTGAACTTCCAAAACTGGCAACCTGATTTTAAAATTTTTGATTTGAGTTAATCAAGAAAACAGATTGAGCCTTCATCCCTTGCTTTAGCAGTTCTTGGTGTTATCTGACTTTTGGAAACAAAGCTAAATGCTGAGGATTTGTGAGTCATCTTATTTTCAGCCAGAGCCAACTCCAGTTTCAGTATGTATATGCTTGCTTCTTTATACCATGACTTTTCCCCTCCTAAGTTAGTCATTGTTATCTCTCGGCACAAGCAGAGAGGTTAAAAACATCAACAAGCATGAGGCATGCTAAAAACATGCAAACAAACCTCCAGTGTGATCTTCCAATCCCCAGAGCGTTCCCATTCCTTTGTTGTTCATGAACCCATCTGATCTTTGGTCATATCCTGACAGAGGGAGCAGGGAGGTGAATTCCAAGGGAAGGGTTTGCTGACCAGGAATAGTATCCTAGAGGCCATCTTCAGTTAATTTCTGCTGGTGTGTCCAGTGTCAACAATAGACATTGTGGCATTGCATAGAGAAAAAGCAGCAAATAGATAAGACAGGGGTAAAAATACTTGTCTTAATGTTTTTTGGAAACTTTGCTTTTTGAACTCTCTGTGTATATCTACATACCGAAAAGGTTTGTAAACTCCACTTAATTTTGTTACAGCCGTTTTTGGCTCTTGAGAAGTGACCAAATAGGTAGTTACCCCATAGGCTTAGGCTGGTTTGGATGAAGTTGGTGAAGCCCTTGTGGTTTGTGCTAATGGTTCTACTGAGACAAGGGTTGGTTTGAAGTCACCTCTCAAAAGCTGATGTGGGAAAGAATGGAGCAGTGTGCAAGGTGACTGGGGTGAGAATCAACTGGTTCTTGAAGAAAGTGTGCCTCAAAATGAAGGTCTCTTACAGGAAGTGATGATTTGCCATCAGTCTGCTCTAGTGCCAAAGTTTAAGCCATGGCTTAGATGTCCTTGCTGCAAAATGAGCTATTGAGCTGGACAGGCTTTTGACATTTTCATGGTGAAGGAGTTGGAAGAGTTTGAAGAGGTACTACCTACTTTGATAGGGTATCCAGGCTGCCCCAGGCTTTTTGGTGAATTGGTGAGAACAGACTGAGTGCCCCAGCAGACTGTTAGTATGTCACTGACATCCTGCTTTCTTACTGTTCTTGGAAACACAAGTACACTATCTCTGCTAGTCTTTGACAGATCAGTCACTGTGGTGGGGAATAATGCCATGAATTAATCTTTTGGGTAATTTTGCTTCCCTGATTTCAGTCTAAATTCTGTAACATATTAGCATTTTCCTTGAACCAAATTTACAAGACAGCAATTCCTCGTCTTTCCCACCTCCTGGTTTGCATAGGTCAGAAAACATTTGCTGACTTGAAATGATATTTATTAATGCCTTTTAAATCTGAGTAGGCTGGTAACCAGGATACAGTGGGCAAATGGAAGGAGGATAAGACCATATTAAAGTGATTGATGTTACATGCATTGGCTATGATGCAGAATATTAAAGAATAAGAAAGTGAATTCTTTTTGCCCCTAGACCTGAAAAAATGTCAGTCTTTACTGCTATTCTTTTGTTCCCATGGGACAAAGCACTCTTTCAAGGATCTTTGGGTGAAGACTCAATATGGTGAAGCAGAGAAAGGTGGCTCAGTTCTATGTTGTTGTTTTACATGGATACATAAAAGAGGAGCCTGGAAAAGCCCTGGACAGTGGTGTGCGTGATAGGGCAAGCAGGATGCAGCTTCAAATAACACATGGAATGAATAAGCTGCTCCTCTAGTTTGGTAGTCAGAAGCCTCTCATAGTGTACTGTTTCCTAGCACTGGCTGCCAGGCCTGGCTGTCCTCAGGTGGTGGAAATGTGACCCCGTAGAAAGGCAGTGATGTGTGAGTCCTTTCCTCTGATTGTACTACGGCATCAGCAGACTGTTCTGCTGGCTCTTTGAGGTTCCTTTGTTCAGGATATGCTCAGCTATACTTTGGCTGTGAGTAATGCAGGGGCTATTCTACTTTTCTTTTGTATGCCCCGGTTCTCACAACTGATAAGCATGCTTATGTTCACATTGTGTCCTTCAGGTTCCCTCTTACATGTTCTAATGAGTATTTCTTTAAAAATAGTTATACTGCTACTGCTGCTGTCTTCAGTGGGGGATGAGGTACTCTCCTGGGTTGTTGTCTCAGATTCTGCAGGTGCAGGCTGTGAACACTGCTCATGCATGTTTTGAAACAGACTTAAAAAGGTCATCCACAATTTTGAAGCCAAAATACTTCTGTTTTGAAAAAAAAACAGAGTAATATAATAATTCGAGTGCAAAGGCTGCTTACTAGTGTTTCTCTTGACTGCAAGAACTACAGTAAAAGCCTTAGCCTGATCTTCTGATGCATATTTTTCTGGACCATGTCTGGTGAATGCTTAGCCTGTTCCGTGGTGAGAGATGTTACCCCCAAACAGTTCCTCTGGAGGAATAATTTTCCTTACAGCATCTGATGTAAGAGATCTTGATGAAATCTTAGAGAATTCAGCCTCTTTGTCAAGAGACCCATCTTACATAGACATGCATGTTCAACTTCATAGCATACAACTCACCTCAGATCCCAGCACTGCTGTAATACTATGGACTTCTTTTTTCCACTGCACATATATTTGTCATGCTAATTTAGACTCTTAGCTTTTTTTCCTTTTGCATATGCCTTTGAATATGGGAATAAGATTGACTAGGGTATAGACATCATATGGTGGGACTTCTGTTTGGATTAAAATTCAGATAATAGTTGCAAATGCAATTAAAGGTTAATTAATTTGGATATGAAAAGATGTAAAAAGCAAAAAAAAATCTTCTAGTCCTTTGACTCTCAAATTATGAGAGGGGTTTTTTTCTGTTTATGGAGTAATATCTTTCTTGTAAAGGGAATAGTGTCTTTCTTTTAAATGGAAAAATATGCCTTTTAAATTCTTCATGAGACTAACAAATGAAACAAAAGGGATAGGAACTTTATGCTTTAAAAAGCAGGTCTAATTTTTCTGGAGGGAAATTAATGACACCATGGGGGATAAGAGACTGATGTGGAACAAATTCAATCAAGAATATTTTGTTTGTTTGTTTAGTTAGTTAGGCTTCTAAAATTGTTTTTTCATATATACTTTCTCCATGAAAGGTTCAGTGCAACACAGTTTCATACATCCTTTTTCCATGAATTTGAATTGGGTTATCATCTTAGAGGGTGTTAATCTTGCAATAGTATCTTGTCAAATTTTGTGGCTTTTTGCTTAAACTGAGTTTGATTGAACATCTGAACATATTCTAAGCCTGAGGAGAGGTGCAGGGATCACCTCTGAAGGCCCTGCTGTCTTGAAAATAAGTGATGATTGCAGAGGACCTTAATAAGGACAAGTTCTATTCACAAAATTTTCAAAAATCTCTTGTTGGACCAAAGTCCTATACTTCAAAACTAAAGGTAAAAATAAAAAAAAAATCCTGACACCATCTAGAAAATCTCAAGAGATAAAAAATGTAATTTATATTATTTTGTTTTCATTTTATCATACTAAGTAAAATTTGTATCTGATAGTTACTTGGCACTTGAAGAGTTTTACTATGTCAAAAAAAGTTACAAAACTCATCTGTGTCTTGCATGTATATTTTCTGATTCCATAACTTCTTAGTCTAGTGAAAGCGGCTTTTAGTGTTATTCATGTATGCTAGACTCTTCTTCAGGTTCTAATCCCATTCTGTATCTAATGGTTCGTGCACATTACTTCCCATGTTACTCTATGTGCTAAGCAGTTGGGATTAAATTATGAATGTGTAGTGGTTTCTGGTACACTGGCAGAGACTCTTGAACTCCCTTGGTTTTCAAGTCCCTCCCCATATCAGAGATATCAAACCTCCATTTGGAGATGGAGTGCACTTGAATTTTCATTTGTTCCTGCTTCAATGGCCAGACAAAAAATTTGCAAGCACAGAAAAGATGTTTTCCGAGTTAGTGCAATTCCACTCTGCAGACAGTGTGAAGGTGCTGGCAACAGGGCTCCAAGTAGTGCTGAGCCTCTGCTGAGAGCAGTTGAGCAGTTCCTGGATCTGCTATTCCTTATGTGATCCAAGGGAAAATTCTTTTCTTTCTTTGCATATTGAGTACTTTTTAGCTTCTTGTACAGTGGGCCTTGACTTCTTCATGAAACTAAAATAGTTAAGCTTTAATATTTTTTTCTACAAAAAATAAATTACAGCTGTTCTTCTGGAAGTGGTTAAGAACTCCCACTCTCCAGTCCATAGTAGGTTGGTACTGGCTTGTGCCAAAAGCTACTGTCAGTGAAATTAATATTGTTCCCAAGAGATCTCATAACTGAGTGCTGCCAATACAAACCACAGCACTGCAGATTCTGAAACTGTTAAGGCTGTAATGTAAACTTCTTTAACCAGAGCTTGTTCATCCACCCTGGAGACTGCTCCTGCTCTCTGAAAACCTCAGAAGCAAGAAAAGCAGAAGTCAGCAGTTTTACTCAAGATTTGTTGCATTTTAAACGCCCTGTAGGTATTTGAATTTATACTGGGGATACCCTGGATACATGACAGAGGGCTTATGTGCTACTAGCCTTTAGTTGATAGACTATCTTTACCAGATGGCCTCAATGTGCTTAAAGAGAGTGGTCATGGCCATTCCCATTGCATGAGAAGGGGAATGGCTTGCTGAAGGTTGGACCACACCATGTTCAGAAATAAAACTGATGTACACTGAACAGTTTGGGGCTTTTCCCAGAGGGTCACTTGGTCTCTGTGAAATCAGAAAATCAGTTCCTCAGAAACAAAGAGGAAATAATTTCAATATCTTGCACGAAAAAGGAATTCTGTGCTTTACTACTAGGATTAATATTTGGGAAATTACTGCATGACCTACCTTTTGTGCAGGCAGTTGTAAATGCAGTGCTCTCTGGGAGCTGGGACATTAAATAACAGGGATATTAAAAAACATCCCTTTGTGCACTTGTAAAGCAATTCATAGACTATTTGTGTGCAGACTATTAAAAAGGGATGAAGCAAAAAGTTGCCAGAAATATAGGCATTTTTCAAATAGTAAACTGAACTGATGCAATTTACTGTGACATATTTTCATAAGTCATAATCAAAGCACTGAATTTTAACTTTGTCTTTTTGTACTTGAAACATTAAATATACTGTAGTTATTGAAAACAATAAAACTGGTTCTTTAATTGCAAATTGCTTCTGAATGAATTAAGATTTTAATGGATTTTCTTGTTCGGTAATATAGGCACTTTATAATGACATTTTTAGCTATTTGTCAGCATCATTCACAGCTGATTTGTTGAGTATTTGTTAATATTCATCCATGTTCTCTGAAATAGCTGCAGCAATATTGGATAATTCTTTTCCTTCTGCTGCTTGTTAGAATTCCTGCAGCAGAGGTGGGCATCCTTACAGCTGGGTTACGGGGGCAGTTCACAAGAAGGCTCCTGAGCCAGTACTAGAGGAAACCAAGTACACAACCAATACCTAAACATATTGGATTTTTCCTGACGTCAGAGAGGGAACATTTGCACTTACATCTACATGTTGGGTGGTTGGTAGTGACAGGTGAGATGAATCACTTAATTGATTGTCTGCTTTAAAATTTTTATTATATTTAATCTTTTGACGAATGTGGATTGCTGAAGGCCAGGTTCTGTCACCATTATCTGCAGTAATATTGACAGCTGAGATACATCAGGTCCTTAGCAATTGAGACTTGGCATACTGGGTGATATGATGAGGAGAAATTTTGGTGGAAGGCTAACATGAAAATATATGATTTTAAGAGCCTTTTTTTAAACACAGGATGCAACTAGACAAGTGCTTCTGGTTGCCCTGAAACTCCACAGACTTTGTCTTCCATGTCTGATGCAGCTGGTTGGAAGAGCGAAATTAAATCTTGCCCAGGATTGATGGAGCAGGAGAGAATAAGAGATTGCTTTAAGTTCTATGGGACCTTGCAGAGATTTATCCATCTCCTGGTCTGTGCAACTCAAACTTCAAAGCCTGAGCAATTGTGCAAGATCTTGTCTGGTGAAATTATGAAAACTGCAGGAAGAAGATTTTACAGCCTGAGCATTTATTCTTGTGTTTGACACACAATTTCTGTGTGAAATTTCTTTTTACTAATGCATGACTTTGAGTCAGGCTACATGGCTTTCAGAGTGCGTTTGCCAAGTTGATGTGTCATGCTGCTTTCTTTTTTTTTTTTTTTTTTTTGTTTGGAAATGAGAAGGTATTTTGCTGGAAACACAAGAAATATGTCAACAGAGGTACTTTGAAAAGCTTTTAAGTGTGCAGACAATCTGTGTTTTGCTACTCCTGATCTCTCTTTTAACTGTTTTGCTGATGTCTTCATTTATATTTAGCTGAAAAGAAATGGTAACTTGTCACTGGAAACAACTTTTTAATTACAGTGTGAAATATCCAGAGCACATTCTTTTGAAAGCTTCAAATAATGTACTATTAAATAGTAACTTGCATCATTAGAAATATTAATTGTTACATAAAATCTTAATAGTCAATAAGAAACCCGACTCATCTGCTCTTATGTGCTGTCCTTCAGATCAAAACCATATGCTGGTGTCCACGACACAAGTGTAGATTACAAAGACCATCTACTGTATTTATTAGGTGCTGAGTTTTAAAGAGAAGTAAGTACAACAAAATTGCTGAATGTTTATGGTGACAGTCTGTACAGTGCCTGTTTTGTACTGAAAAAAAGGGAGGATACTACTTTCCTGAGAAATATTACTGACAGCCAGGAAGAGTGAAATGGATTGGGAAGCTTTTAAGGCAGCATTAGGAAAAGTATGGATGAAAAGGCAAACTAGAGCAGAAATGCTGCAATAGAGATCTGTTAATGAAGGAACATGAATAGACAATTAAGTGTACTGATTAAGTGCTCTCTGCATATTTTAATATTATATAAAGCGTGATAAAAACCAGTAAAATTCTGATTCTCTTTTTATATTTAATGAACTCTCGTTGCAAACTTTGTATTAGGACATGAGAATATACTTTATCTTTTTATAAGAAAGAGAACAGAAAACTTATTTAAACTGTGTTTCTATACTGTAAACTATGTCTGTAGCCTATACAGCCTACAGTTGACCTACAGAGTTAAATGAGATGGGAGTCCTATTTTGATTAAGCTGATGCACTTATGTGGACATGGTGTTGGAGGTGAAGTTCTCCATTACTGACACCCTTGAATTTTGTAGTCATATTTTTTGTGAGCACAGTTAACTTCCTTTTTATGTTGGCAGAGCAAAGACACTGCTCTGTCAACATAAAAAGGATTTATTAGGCGTGCTTTATGCCATCATTCCTTGGATAGTTTTAATTTAGCACAAACAAATGCTTCCTCTGAGCACAGCTGTCCTTTCCTGCCTCCCTCCACATCCCACTGCTTTTGCCTGTGCCCCCGCTGCTCGCCCTGCTAGCTCATGTTTGTATGGCTCCCTAGTGACCTGGTGGAGGGAAATAATCTGGTTTAAAATGAATCGTTATTTAATGAGCCAGCTCAAAGTAATCGGTCCTTCAGTTTGGTTCAGGACATGGGTTCATGGTCAAGCGTGGAAGCACAAAGAAGAGTGATGGGAATGGGAAGTTGAAGCAGGAGGTGTAGAGAGGACATGACCTCCTTGTCAGCAGCCTCATTTTACACACGGAATTACAGACAGAATTAACAAGGTTGGAAAAGACCATAGAGATCATCACCCCTTTTATGATGCCTTAATCTGATTGTAGGACCTCATCATTAGTAGGAGGGTTGCCATTTCCTTTTTTTAGTAACATAGAGTTTCTAACCCAGGCATCCCACTCTGCCAGTTTACCACTCCCCCCTTTCTCTCAATTTGAGTAGGTGGTAGAATGCTGCAGCTTTATTTGAGGCACGAAATACAGAGAGAAGAGGTTTTGGCCTGTGTTGGTGCCTTTCTGAAGCTGTATTTATCCAGGGCTTTTTTCCGTGGTAGGACTGAGGAAGACCGAGGAGAGAAATCAGTGAGCTCTGCCATATTGTCTTCTGTGATAGTCTTTTGTATTCTTAACTTCTTTTGGGTAAAAAAAGGGCATTGCAAGTAAATTTTGCTCTTGGACACTACATTACATTCCTTGCTAGGCTATTGAGACTTTGAAAGTGGCTGGTTTTTGCCAGATTAACTAAAGGAGAGTTTTGTTTGAAGCATAAACACATTCGGCCATATATTGTTTGCTAGATACTGGAAAACAGAAAAATGCTTTTAAATGCATAGCTTTCCTGACTGTTGCCATGTCAGAAATAAGTCTTTAAACATAAATGAGCACTACTTGTCTTTATAAAGAACATCCATTTTCTTGTCATATCCCTTTCTCGGTCCGAAGTGAGAATGAGCCATGAGTTGTGGATTTCCCCTTTTGTGAAATAACTTATTTTCTAAGTTCTTTTTATACAGAATACACTCCTTGGTTTTCTTACATTAATGACCTGTTTGGGTTTCTCAAGAGAGCTTAGCAGGCTCATCTGGGAACCCTATGTCGCAAGCTTTGCTGAACACAAATTTCTCTTTTTACAGCTTTTGGGCCTTTTTATGCTCCACTTAAGTATATGAAGTTTTAGATTATCAGGAGAAGGTCTTTCCTTTATAAAGAAAATCCTTTATAAAGGATTTTATATTTAATCTTAAATACATATTAATGGAGAGAAGTATTCTGTTGGTTGTTCATTATGGGTTTCAAAGAGGAGCAGTGAGGGAAGGTTGCTTGTTACGAATATTGTTTGGCAAAAAGTCAGGCATATTCTATGGTTTCATATGAATGATATCTGCTGAAAGTGCGATAGCTTCCCAACCAACTCTGCTTGCTGTGCCTTAGCAACAAGAAAAAAATCTGTTGCCACATGGAAACAGATTGGGATTCATAACAACACTCCATATATCCAGCCACTCTCAAACAGCGGTAGCATTTCATCTACTAAACACAGCACCCATGTCTTACTTCTGGTTAAAACCACCTATAATTTAGACTGTAGCAAGTGACATCAAATACAAAAAATTCAAAGGTGGCAAAAAGATATGTCATATTTTTCATTAATTTTTTTCTCCCTTCCCCCACTCCTTGCCTGGCATGACTAAGCACTGGGGAAAAATGAGTATTTACTCCTGCAGAAGTTGCTGCCTTCTTGTGTTGCAAGTTGAGGAGGGTGTGCCAGGCAGGTACAGCCCAGCTTTATTTCAGGACTTGTGTTCAGATCAGGGCTGGAGTAGAAACTCTAATTATTATAGCTGTTTGCTTTTAGCAATTCCAGCAAATCTTTTTGATGAAAAAAATCCACAGGGTTCTGTCAGTTGTAACAGTTGCAGTGGTTTCTCTCGCTGTTATGACACTGTCATTGTCATGGATCATAATGAGAGAAAGAAATCTGGTTAGGACAAAAATAATTACCTTTTGATTTGTTCATGTAGTGGGAGAGAGGCCTGAGGGAAATTAAGTAAAAACCCCTGGTGGATTTTTTGAATTTTTCCTGAGCTGCTGTATTGTTAGAACTGAGTGATCAGTAAAGAGAGAAAAGCACAAACAGATGATTGGTTTTGAGAGTGAATTTGGATTCAGCTCTATCTGTGATCCTTTCCATACACTCTCATGGTTGGTATGTGAGAAGTTTCTAGCATGAATACTTGTGAAAGTGTATTTTAGGCTTTGATGCTTAAGTGCTTGTTGGATATGTGTCTGTCTGAATATATAATTTCCTTTGTAGTCACATTAGCCAATTTAGGATTCAGGTATTGAGTAGTTGCAGAAATCCCCCTGTCAGGGAATAGAAATGATCTCATTACCAGGTAGTCTGTGCTACACCATGTGCATTTCAAAATGGGGTGATTTTTTGTTCAGGCTATTTATATTTAGGGATTAACAACACTGAAGCATTTGCTTAATTTTAAGTATACCGAGTAATCCAATTTGAAATACACAAGTGCTATTCTGAATTCTTTAGGGACATAGTGATTGTTTCCTGAAAATATGAACAATTTTTTTATATATTTGTATATAACAAAAATGTTCCTAGAACTGCTCAGCAGTGTGGAGTTGATCATGGGCATGTTTGCAAATTAAGCCTTGATCAAATAGGCAAATATTGATGAGTGTGTTGTAAACTGAAAACAGATAAGGTTTGTCAGCACATTACAAACTCCTAACCATAGGATATTGTGCTCATCTTTTGGAAACACCATCAGTTAAGAACCTAGATATTGGAAAAACTTGGAGTGGAAGATTGAGCAATTTTCTGCAGAAGAAGAGCTGTATTTCACATTTCTTTTAGATTTAATATAAAATCCCACGTAAAAGATTTAGAAAAAGGAATAATCTTGATTAATAAAAAAGTTCTCCCTTCCCTATTTTCATCAAAATTTTTTTCTTGCTAACCACATATGAATATCAGAAGCTCTTAGAAGAATGACAAAACACTACCATTCCATATTTGAAATTATTATTTTCCTGAAATTTCTACAGCCTCTTTTGAGGTGTTAACAGTATGTCTTCTAGTGTAGACAGATTGCTGGCTGCTACCACTGTACTAAATCTCAGCTGAGGAAAGCACTTGAACTGGAACTCCAAGCACTCTTGCTTTGTTTCTTTCTGAGTGTGATGGTGATTAAATTGCTAGCAGATGTGTGGAGCATTGCTGATGCTACTGCAACTGCAGTGCTGGCAGTGGCAGAAATATCAGCAGTTGTTGGAACAGCTTGGGCAGGAGGCGAAGCGCAAACAACTGGTAGGCAAGTCATTTGCTTGATTTAAGATGAGGACAAAGCAAAATCACGGGTCTAAAAATGAGGAGAAAATTCAAATGTATCTTAAAAATGTACCACTGAAAACATGTTCTACAGTACCATTAGCCCTTGAATAGAACATTAACCAAGTTGTAGTAAATACACACGGAGTTGCTAGAGTGGAGCCATTTCAATACTCTCCTGAGTAAAGAACTAAGTCAGCATCCTGCAGTCAGCTGTAAATTTTTCTTTCCAATAGAAACTAAAATATGCTTCATTAGTGCCTTTTGCTTCCTGCATCCCCAGCAGGAAAGCTGAAACTACCTGTGCACACCTGCTAATGCAGGATGGAACAGCCCTTCTGGAGGGCACTAAGTGCTCTGGATCTCCTCCACATATGATTTTGTCCCAAGACCACACGTGCTGCCACATTGTGGCTAACAGTACGGACTCTCCCAAAGATGAACAGCCACAAGATTGATGTCGTGCACCAGGAGAATTCATTTATCGTTTATTACAAGCTGCTTTTATACTTTTAGATAGTTTGTTTCTTTAATCACATTTGGATATCTATAGCTTTTACCACAGTGTATTTCAAGAGTCTCTAATAATAATAATAATTGGATGTTACAAAAGGCTTCAGCCACTGATCAGAGGTTCTTCTATCAGTCTTCTCTTCAGCTAATCCTAGAATCTTAGAATGTACAAATATTCTCTCCATATTTGATGCATCTAGGCTCTCTGTCTTTGATGAAGCTTTATCCTTTTGATTCTTCCTGATCCAGTCTTCCATCTGTCGTGCACGGTTTGCTAAAGACCTATGCAAACTATTAATGCAGCTTTTGGTATAATGCCACACCACATCCTTATCCTCTCCCTGACATGTGATTTGGCAAAGTTTCTCCTCAAGCTGGTGAAGAGGCACAGGGGGAAGCCAGGATGGCTGTAGCTAGAAAGCAGTTCTTGGCATGAGCAGTAATAACTGTTTCAAGGTAGTTTTTTATGAGAGATGAGTTTTTTGCTTGATGACTAATTAATTTGCTTTAAAATACCATTTTGGCTCATTCTTAGAGTTATTTGCAGATGTATTTTGCATCAGTGCGTGTGTCAAAATAATTTGTGAGGAGCAACCTATATTCATTAGATACCTTCAAGGAGAAGTGGTGCTTCTGCCACCCAGCCACCCAGAGGCTGGGGTTTTCAAGGAAAGCCTGGATCCCTAATCTACTACTTCATCCTCTCTCGAAGGGTTCTGTCCAGTTTGCTCCCAACAGCCAAAGTAGAGTCTGCTGAACAGAAGTCCATCCAGTACCTGAATATTTATTGAGGAAAGTTTAAAAAAATAAGAAAGGAAAAGAAAAGGGTCTCCATCATGGTAGCTCGGACAAAACTCCCTAAAATTCGATATCAATTTCAGTCTAACTGCAGTGAATGTTTCAATGTTACACAGGCTTCACTAGTATCAACAGATAATTTTCTATTCCAGAAAGCTACTTCTGTTTTATTTTCTTCTAACCAGTTTCCCTTTTCTTCTGTTTGTAGAAAGTTTAGGTGTTTAGGTTCCCATATGACAGGTTGAATGTACTCTCATGGGCTCTCCAATGTTTCATGCTTGCTCCAAGCTGATATGGGTTGAGGCTGCCACTGACAAGATGTTATCCTGTTCTTCCTTCTCCCATTTCAGAGCTGTGAATTTTGTCTCTCTACCCTGTGCCAGAGGATAAACTAGAAAGTTGGTTTTTCTCCTCTGCTAGTTTTCAGCCTTTTGCAGACTCCTTTAAATTTCTAATATCTAGTCTAAATCTACCCTAGTAGTTTAAAATGGTTATCTGTTGTCCTTTCACTACACTCCCTCATAAAGAGTCCCTCTACATCCTTCTTGTACTTTAGGTACTGGAAAGCTGCTATAACATCTCCCTGAAGCCTTCTCCGGAGTGAAGAACTCTAACTCTCTCAGCCTGCCTTCATGGGAGAGGTGCTCCAGCCTTGTGATCAACTTAGTGGCTCTCCTCTGGACTTGCTCCAACAGACCCGTGTCTTTACTATGCTGGGGGCTCACAGCTGCTTGCAGTATTCCTGGTGGGGTCTCACAAGAGTAGAGTAGAGGTGTAGAGTCACTTCCCTGAACCTGCTGGTCACACTTCTTTTGATGAAGCCCAGGATACAGTTAGGCCATGTCCAGTTTTTTATCCAGCAGTACCTCCAAGTCCTCTGCAGGGCTGCTCTCAATCCATTCATCAACCAGCCTGTGTCCGTGTTTGGGACTGCTCCAAATCAGGTGCAAGACCCAACATTTGTCCTTGTTGAACTCCATGAGGATTGCACGGGCCCAGCTATCACGCCTGTCAAGGTCCCTCTGGTTGGCATACCTTCCCTGTAAATTATCGGTCACACCACTTAACTTGCTTTCTATGTCCCTGAAAAAGGTGTTAAATAATACATTTTTCAGACCCTGAGGGACACCACTCATCAGTGGTCTCCATGCAGACAACATTGACCACCACCCTTTGAGTCTGACCATCTGGCCATATCCTTGTACATAGAGTGGTCCATCCATCAAATACATGTCTCTCCATTTTTGTAACAAGGATGTATGTGGGATAGTATCACAGAATATGTGGAGATGAAAGGGACTCACAAGGATCATTGAATACAGCTACTGGTCCTGTGCAGGACCATCTCCGAGAGTCATACCATGTGCCCAATTGTATTATCCAAATGCTCCTGGAACTCTTTCGGGCTTGGTGCTGTGACCTCTTCCCTGGGAAGCCTGTTTAGCACCCAGCCACCCTCTGAGTAGAAAAACCTTTTTCTAGTACCTGACCTAAATCTCCCCTGACACAACTTCTGGCCATTTCTTTGAGTTCAGTCACTGGTCACCACAGAGAAGAGACCTGTGCCTGCCCCTCCAGTTCCCTTCATGAGGAAGTTGTAACTGCAACGAGGTTTCCCCTCAGTCTCCCCTTCTCCAGGCTGAACAAATCAAGTGACCTCAGCTGCTTCTCATACAGCTTCCTCTCAAGCCATCTTTGTTGCTCTCCTTTGGACATTCTCTAACAGCTGAATATCTTTCTTGTATTACAGTGCCCAAAACCACATACAATATTCAAGGTGAGGCTGCACCAGTGCAGAGCAGAGCAGGACAATCCCCTCCCTCGACTGGCTGGAGATGCTTTGCCTGATGCCCCTCAGGGCACAGTTGGGCCTCCTGGGTGGAAGGGCACTGGTGAGTCATGCTCAGCTTGTGGTTGACCAGGACTCTCCGGTCCCTTTCCGTGGCAATTGTTTCCAGCATCTCATTCCCCAGTCTGTACATACACTCAGAGTTGCCCCATCCCAAGTGCAGAATCTGGCACTTCACCTTGTTGAACTTCATGTGGTTGGTGATTGCCCAGCGCTCTAATTTGTTGAGGTCTCTCTGCAGAGCCTCCCTGCCTTTGAGGGAATCAACAGTTCCTCCCAGCTTTATGTCATCTGCAAACTTGCTTAGTATTCCTTCCAGTCCTGTGCCCAAGTCATTTATGAAAATGTTGACGAGATCAGGGCCCAAGATGGAGAACTGCAGAACCCCACTAGTGAAAGGTCATCAGTCTGATGTTACCCCATTCACTATTACCCTCTGTGCTTGACCCATGAGCCATTGCTTACCCACAACATAATGTGTTTATTCAGCTGTGTGTTGGACATTTTGTCCAGAAAGATCCCATATAAAAAGCTTTACTGAAATCCAAAAAAATTACATCAACTGGTTTTCCTTGATCACCGAGGTGGGTTACCTTGTCATATAAGGAAACCAGGTTGGATAAGCAGGACTTTCATCTTGTGAAGCTGTGCTGGCTGTGACCAATGACAGCATTGTCTTTCAGGTGTTTTTCAATAGTTTCTAGAATAACCTTCTCCATAACTTTATCAGGCACTGAAGTGAGACTGACAGGCCTCTAACTTCCAGGCCTTCCTTCTAGCCTTTCTTGAAAATCAAGACAACATTTGCCAGCTTCCAGTCAGGTGGAACATCTCCAGATTCCCGAGACTGCTCAAAACCCATCAAGGCAGGTTTTGTGAGGATGTCAGCTAACTGTTTGAAGATTCTTGGATGAATCCTATCAGGCTGCATAGATTTGTAGGGATCCAGCTGAAGCAGCAGATCCCACATAAATTCAGGGTTGACTGGGAGTTAAATCATTCTTGCAGTCATAGTCCTCTAGCTCAGGGCACTGAGATCCACTCGACCTGTCATCCATGTTGAAGACAGAGGGAAAAAAAGCATTTAACACCTCTGCCTTGTCTCTGTCCCTCTTTGTGAGGTGACCACCCTCATCATGTAAGAAGCAAATTACATTGTCTATACCACCTATTGCCATTAATGTATTTGAAAAAGCTCTTTTTATTGTGCCCCTCATTTCTGGCCAACCTCAATTCCAGATGAGCTTTGGCATCACTAATTTTCTCCTTAGAGCAGCCAGCAGCATCTCTGAATTCTTCCCATGTCACTTGAGCTTGCTTCCACTGGGCATACATCTTTCATTTTTGCCTTATTTCCAAGAGAAAATCCCTGTTTAGACAAGCTGGCCTTCTGCCTCACCTGCTTGACTTCTGACAATTAAGAATTGCCTGCTTCTGTGACATTAGGAGGTGAAGTTTAAAGAGTAACAGCACTGGTGGACGCCAGCACCTGCAAAAACATTTCCCCTGAGGACTTTACTTACTAATTCCCTGAGCAACCTGAAGTCTGTTCTCTTCATGACTGGAGTTGAGGTTTTGCTGGCACTTCTCCTGTCAACAGAGGTTTTAATCTCAGTTTTCTCATGGTTGCCATGGCCAAGACAGCCACCAGTCTCCACTTCTTTCATGAGACTGACTGTTGAAAAGCAGCGTATCAAGGAGGGCATCTTTCTAAGTCAACTCCCATATCACTTGTTCCGTGAAGTTGTCATCTATGTTTTTCAGGAGTCTTCTGGCTCGGGTTGTACCATCTGTGTGATGCTCCCAGTTAATTTCCAACAAGTTGAAGTTCCTCATATGGACAAGGGCAGTTGACTTGGAAGTATCTCTTAGTTCCTAAAAGAATAATTCAGTGGCACCACCATTCTGGCTGGGAGGTCCAAAGTAGACTCCCATGATGAGATCCACATTATTTGTTTGTCCCTTGGTTCTTACCCAGAGGCTCTCAACTCTGCCATTGCAACTGCCAGCTCCGTGCATTCTGACCCTTCTATTACATACAGTGCCACACTTATGCCTCTTGTCTTCTGTCTATCCCTCCTGAAGAGCTTTTAACTGTTCAGTGGGATGACTCCAGTCACAGTCTCATCCTACTAGGTTTCAATTATACCGATGATATCAAATCTCTGGGATGGGGCTAAGGCTTTGAACCCCTCTTGTTTTTTCCTCCTGCTGTGTTCATTGGTATAGAAACATTTAAGGTGTGGGATATTGTAGCCAACACCTCCTATAAAATGTTTTGCACAAGTCCAGATAGGTGATGTCAGTCGCTCTTCTTTTGCCCGTCACTATTGTAACCTTGTTGTAGAAGGCAACCAAATTTGTCCTTTTTGCTGAGTTTCATCTCATGCTGTCATATAACTGCACACTGCAGTAGCTGTATTTTCCCTGGCTGAGGCTCAGCTGTCCTCTGTTAGTGCCAGCCTGGGAAGGGAGCGGGAGGAGGGGAAATGAATGTGTAAGTTTTGACTGTGCTGCTGCAGTGAGCGAGGCTTGTTGAATGAAAGACTTGGACGGAAACCAAGTGAAGTGATAGTAGGTAGGGCTGCTGCAGAACTGAGGTGTTAATGACATGCCAGCTAGGAAGAGTAAGTGGGATCCGAGGCGGTGTTGCATGCTTACAGCATCTTCGTTGGGTATGGGAGAGGGGAATTGAGCCTGTGTGTTATAGTATTTCCATATGGAGCTACTGTTATGCATGGAATCGCACTAACATTTGGGATGAGTGTGGAAGGGTAAACAGCGTTAGATGCTTCTGTGGTTCCTTGTCCCTTCTCTTTCTAAAAATACAGTAACAAGAATACAGAGAGAAATAAGCAGGTGGTGGTACTGAAATATGGATTTTGTAATTCTTACAGAGTGTGAAGGATAGGGTTTTTTTATGATTGCAATATACCAAATGAGAATTGGATCCTTCTCAAAGTGAGGAATTAATTATACTGCTTAGAAGTTGGAATAATGTGAGTGAGCACCACACAATCTTCCCATTTTGATGCCAGTGCACTTGCACAATGTCTTCTGTTCCACTTTCACTCTTACTTTAGCTGAAGTTTGTGTCATCTGTGGGTTTAGTTAAAGTTGCAAGTAAACAACAGCATGGACAATATATTGTCTTTTAACAGTGACAAGATATGGGAATACCATTCTGAGTAATGATACTTGGAGACTGACTCTTGGAGATGTTTATCTTGCCTCTGCCTTCCAGAGTTCTGGTTCACTGTAATTTTACAACTTTAAATCCCAATCTTTATTGATCAGTGATAAAGTTTTGTCATTTGCATTTCCCTGCTCTGAAGACTAATTTGTCATTTCCCTTTCTGTCTTCTCAAATATGAATCCTCTTTAATTTTATTGAGTGATTGTTTATTCTCATGTCATATAAAGCATAGAAAGCCTGTCTTTTCTCTGTGTCATTTTGTTATTTTGTGTAATTGCATTATGTCTCTTGTAATCTCGCCATTGTAAGATAAGTAGACACAGTCTTTTCTGTCTCTTCTCACATTAAAATTTATTCAGATCCTTTATTATGCTCACTACTATTGTTGTCTGAATCCCTTCTAACATTAGTTCATTTTTTGAGGTCCTGTTACCAGTGCAACATGTAGCACGGCAGAGATAACACTGATCTACATTAGTTACTTCCTTGCTGATCCCCATTTTATTCATCATTTATCCTAATTTCTTTTAACTACACTTAAGAATTTAATTTAGAAGAGTAGTCTTCCTTGAGAAGTGTTCTGTGACCATGAGATGTCTTTACTGAATTGGTAAAGTTTGCTTTAAGATTGTGTCTAATTACATTTTCTCCCTCTAGTACATACTGATTTCAATATGGAGCTCATCGTGATACTGTCTTTTTCGCCCAGCATTTTTCAGGTTTATCCTGAGATCTTTCACTGTCATTTCTGGTCTTTTGTACCCAAATAATTGTGTATTGTCTACAGACTTTGCTGCCTCATAGCTCATCTTCTTTTCCAGTTCAAGAATAAATGTAATAAACATCACAGGACTGAGTTTACCAAACCTTTTTCCTGATGTGAAAAAATTATTATTTGGAGACATCAGTTAGACCACTCAGATGATTTGATAAATTCTTTTTCATTTAGATTTCAATAGTTAAAAGACTAGATTGCTGCTACTTTTTTTTTCCCCCCTGTAAAATTCAGAACAAAACTAAAGGTCTGCAAAATTATCTTACAGACCCTGTCCAGAAGAATTTCAAACCCCTATTTGGAAACTCCTTCAAATAAGGTACTTGTCAAGCTTCTTTCTAATTTCATTTTACCAAACAACATATTAGGAATGTATTTGCTTTGGTTCCACCTTTTAATCGTGGCTTTGAAGACACTTGTGAATGTGACCTGCAGTTAAATCATGTTAAGAAGTTATAATTTTGTGCGTATATGTCTTACAAATCATCTTCTTCTATTACTGAGTTTGCAAACTGAATTGTTGTGAATGGCAATGTGCACTTGCTTCCCAGTCGTTTAAATGTTTGCCACTGTATAGCTTTTACAGTATTTGAGAACTTTGTTTTTTCATGTCACAAGTTTTAATATCTCAGGATTGTTTTATATGCCTTGAAAGATTCCTAAACATGGCAAACAAAGAAACAAACAGATGAAACCAGACCAGTATCATTTTCCTTTCAAGTTAGATGTTTCTGTTATTGATGTGTTTTGCTGGGACCTGAGAAAATATCACAATAGAAGTTGAAGGTAAATTCATCAGTAAGGAGTGATATACAGAGTCCAGTTGGAACATGGTTTTATGGAAGATGAAATTGGATGCTACTTTGATAGACACATGTGCAGCCTTGAGGTGTAAGGTAGAAAGCAGATGTGGGGAAATCAAAAGTGTGTCCAATTTGAAAGACCATATACCCCTGACAATCAATGGATGAACTGATCTGTAGTTATCATAGGAAACCTCCAAAGGTTCTAAACAAAAAGACTATGAAATACTCTTTCAGTGTGTATTAGGCTTGTATTAATTTTTTAGTTCAAATTAATATGAAATTATGTTTATTTTAAACTATTTATGTGATTTTGCAATGGTTAATATAATCTGTGCTTTGCTAGAATAACATATTTTCATTTGAATTTGTTTTTGTTCAAAGGTAAAAATGACAAGTCATAAAACCGCTGCTTTTCTAATGTAGAAAATCTAAAAGCAGCCCAATTTGTGTGGGCATCTGCAACCCATGATACCACTGGGCATGGCAGAAGTTGGGGTGCATTTGCTATAAGACTTTGACTGCCTGCTTGTCACTTAGCTGGTGGGAAGGCATCACTCAGAGGGAGAGAGTGGACAGTGACAAGGCAATTTACTCGAGGAATAAATCCCTGTTTGTCGAAGTTTTAAATTTCTCTTTTCATTCAGATTTATGGAGAAAGTTCTTCCTGTGCTGGGAGAGCTCTCAGGAATATTTTTACCCTACAAGCTTCTGACCTGATTAAAGACAGGATGTACCTTACTGGCATTTGCAGGTAACTCAAAATCATTTGTTTATATCAACTTTATGAGCTTTATTTGCATTTCTATGCCCTGATTTGACAAGAGAGTAAATCTTGTGTGTGAGATTTTTGTATATGTTACTAAGAATTGAAAATACTTTCTCTAAGAAAATTCTTTAAAATCTCATGTATCTTAATATCTTTTCTTATGTTACAGTGTCAGCTGTCAAAAAGCAGCAGTGGCCTGATTGTAAATCCATTAATTCAATTGCTTATGATTTCATATACAACAGCGTTTGTGAGTTATTTTATTGAAAAGAAAGAGTATTAAATTCAGCCCTGGTCTGGAGTTATAAAAGAGATTAATTGGATTTCTAAGATTTAGTGAATGACACAGTGATTTTGGCATGCAATTTAAGGCATGTTTTTGTAATGAAGTGATCTTCCATTTGCGTTGCATTACAGCATAAATGCTTCCTCCTTTGTGCAATTATACCACAATGTGAAGCTCTCTATTAGAGAGCTAATGGTATTTAAGAAAAACCCACAACTTTTTTTTAAGAAAAATTATTTAAATATGTATGTCTACCAATAACATGAGAAATTATGTACATCCTAGAACAGGACTCAAGGTCTAACACATATTGTGTAGCTCTGTTGCTTATGCCTATGTTCAGAAAAGAAATAAAATCCTGAGGTTAAAAATTGGATTTTACTTAGCTCTTTTGCATATATGGATGATTGTATGCAGCACAAATTGATAAAAATATTATGTATTATAAAGTCTGCTACATGAATTAAATATGTAAGGGTATTTACTCATCCAACATGAGTTCCCTCATTGTAGCTAGTGGTATCCCCTGAGACTTGCCAGGATAATTTCTTCCCTTGAAATGAATAGGATTACAAAAATTAGCAATTGAGACAAAGGATTTGCTCTGCAGAACACAAAGGTTCACTTTTAATAGCTTTAAAAATCGCTCTTTATCATAAAAGAACATTTCAACATTACTGTAGTGTAAGAAGTGATGTTTTGTTTCTTTTCAGGAGAAGCTGTGTTGGATCAGAACTGGTAGACTGGCTTTTGGAGCAGTGCCCTTTTGTTAAGAGCAGATCTACAGCAGTTGGAGTATGGCAGCTCCTTCTGGATATGGGCATTATATTATCAGGTCAGTCTTGACAGTACTTCTAGTGTGAGGAAAGCTATCTGTTTCTCCTGCATAGGCCAATACTTGTGTTTTTGATAGGAGAAAGGAAAGGAAAAAAAGACAGATTGATCCAGTTTTCCTGACAGTTCTCTATTTTACTATCTTTTTGACAGGCTTGCCTCTGTGACCTTTCATTTCATAAATACCAAAGATTAATCCCTTCTTTTCAGCAATCTCCTTCCTTTTGCTTTTGCAAATGTGGTTACCCATTACCAAGTTGCAGGCAGAGTGCATGTCTTTTCCAGCCTTTTTTAATTTTTCTCCACCAGCTATTTTAGGTTCTTCACTAGACAACAGCTGTTTAGTCAGTGCAGATCATAGTTTCACCAGATGACTTCTCTAGTTTTTAGTGATTTTCATTTCCTCTGTTTTCCATAATTTGAGAGTGCAATAGATTGAGAGAGGATCCAACTCCTTGAGATGGTGGTGAGGCCAGGTTCAACCCTGCTGTTCCCAACTTCCCCACCAAACTGGGGGATTTGGTCCAGCTAATGTGATTGGTAATAATTACACAGATGGTAACTAGCCTCTAGAATTCTGATGGAGTTTACTGTAAGGCTGAGACTGCTTAGGAAGTTCAACTCAGATAATACCCTACCCTGCAGTCTGTGCTAGACAGCAGCCTCTTTCTTGTGAAAAGGTAAGGTGTTATGGAAGAATTCTGCATGCGTACACTGACAGTGTACTTGAAGGTTTTCTTCAACTACACTGACAGTATGTCTGGTCATGCATCCTCAACAAGGGCTGAATGACTCACAGGAGAAATTTATGCTTTTGACCTTAGACTCTGTTCTTCGTTCCCAGTTCAATTCCATTTGTTTTTGGGAAGATGACTGGTGCATCATCTTACCCAGGTATAGTCTACAAATCCAGAAGCCCTGAATTCAAGGAGAAGCTGAGATAATGATGGGCTGCATCCCCTTTATTGAACTTCGTTTACTAGTGCCTGACAATTAGTGAGAACAGTTTAGAAACCAATGGAAACTGAGACTTAGAAAGCTGATAAGAAGGTTTTTATCCCCTAATCCTGAACTAGTTCTAAAATTGATTAAAAAGTCAACAATCTTAATGCTTGAATTTGGGACTTGAAGATCTTCAAACTGAGGTTTTTGACTAGTACTGCTTGGATGTACTGAGTTAATATAGGAGGGCAGGATTTTTCTATGCTGAGTTTTCATGTCATGGTGCAACTCAGCATTAAAGTCAAGTGCAACATAGAATGTGGTGGGGACACAGAATCTTTATATGGTGAAGATTTAAAGGGTATCTAATGTTACTTTTTCTATCAGTGGACAGACAACTCTATTTTCAAGACAGTCACGCTTTCTACCAGTTCTCAGCGGACGAATGTACCTACCTTTTCTGTGAATTTGAGAAAGAGGAAGAATGGAAGAATGGAGTAAAGCTCCTACTTCAACTACTGCCATTGTCTCCCCCCAGGATTGACATGTGTGATCTGTAAGTGTGCATATATAGCTGTTTGCAACTTTTGCTGATTATTTTATAAGTATCTGGCCATATAATGTCACTGGTTGCCCTCAATCACCTTGCAAATGAGCCAGCTTTAAAACCTTTAAAATCTTCAAAATCTCTCCCTGCAAAAGGGCTGACAAGTTTTGTAGAGATGTGATTTTCATCTGAGAAGGTTAGTCTGAGTAGATAAATGAAGGAACTTGAATTGGGGTTTTTGGCATATTGTAGTTCTTAGGCACTAGCTTGCTGCCTCTAGCTTGCTATATTACCTGGGCACATGATTTTTTTTGCCTCCTCTTACATTTGGAGGCTTGGCATGAATTTGTCAACAAGCATGCTTTGTCATTGTGTCAGGATCAGCTTTCAGAAGGGTAAAGTAGAGGAGTGGAAATGTGGTAGCTTCAGTCATTTGATTTTGGTTTTCTACTGCATGTTTGCCAGAACTCTGTAGTCTCACATTATTATTCCTTTTTCAGAATATGCCATTTAAGATTCTTGCTTCCTATATGTCTCCTCTTTCACCTGACTATTGGATGTTATTGTTCACTCTATGCTGATATGACTGTGATCTAATGTTGCTTGTTTAGAGCAGCCAGAAGGAAACCACAGCTATTTGTGCCAAAGGAGAAGGCCAAAATATAGCAAAAAGATGTTAGCGAGAGCTCTGGAGGCTCAAGACCCTTCATGCCTGAGCAATACTTCAGGAGAAGGCCTGGATAGACAAGTTGGGTTAATTTCTTTCATGGTCCATAGCCTGATGAGTACCCAAACCCAGTATTTATACTGTAGAGAACTATTACTCTGGCAGTACTAAGATTTATTCTCTTTTATGGCAAAGACAAAACTTTCTTCTGTAAGTACTTTTTATCTCTACATACTAGTTTTAAAAAATATATTCTCTCAAATGAATATCCAATAGAAATATTTTAAAAAAGCACAAAGGCCAAAGCCACTGTAAAATGTCTTAAGCCCAGATTCTTAAAACTAGACATTCTGAGCTGATACCAAAAAAAATCTCAGTAATTTCTCTGAAAGGCTGGAACTTGATTTTCTCTCATGTTGCCAACTGCTCTCACCAATCAGACATTGACATTTTTGGAGTGGAGTTCCTCCTGAAAATACCTTTATTTGGTCAATTTGAGTGAGTGGAGACAAGTGACAAGGACCCTAATTTTGCTAGAGCAGGGAACTGTCTGTAGTCTTCTAAGCGGATGATTCATATGGGAGAAAATCTTTGACTATTTTTGTAAATATAAATTACTGTCTTCCAGGCAACTCTGTTGTTAAACAGTTTGGCTATCCCTTAAATATCAGGGCAATTTCATCTTGATTTCAACGGGAATCGGGGTTTTCCTTATTATTACTGCAAATCAGGCTACTTTTCATGGTTCATGACTACTCATACAAAGGCTGCAAATCAAAAAGACAGACTAGATAGGTCATACTGATGTGTTATGTGAAAAATGCTGGGTAGGAAAATGGATTGAATACTTTTTAGGTTTGAGTTTACAATCTGCCTTGCTGTTTTATCGTTTTAGTGCAACTGTCATTTCCATTGGAGGATGATCCCTGTCACATGAATTGAACAATTATTCATTAATGTACAATTCCAGCTCCTTCCTGCTCCCATTATTCAAATTTTAGTTGAAGCTGAATTCCTTTTGGGAATATTTTCACTGAAGAACTGTTTTCTGGAGGTTTTACCTGTCAGATATGAAGATGCTTTTTATAAAAGTATACATTGAAGGAGTTGAATTTTAAATAATGACATAGCCTTGAGGGAATGTGATATCAAAGGGGAAGGAGGCTTGTCCAGGTTCCAAATTCTTCATGGTTGATGCAAATAATACACTGCTAAAACACAATCTGAAAGGGAATAGGTGTGATGAGGTGTTTGTTAAGTTAACTGACCAGGTTAAATAAACCCCTGCACTTCTTTTCGTGATGAAAGAGGACGATTCTAAAAACTCTTCCCTTAGAAGCACAAGATATTTTGTAATTTATTATTTTTTTACTCAGTTTTTTGTCCTAGCTTTTCTCATAGTCTGTATTGATGGCATTCTGCATGTACATAGGGATAGAGAAATTCTTACCTTTCTATTTAGATTCTCTGCTTTTGATGAAATCAGAAGCCTTTGCTTGCTTGTGTACCGGAAGGCAACACTGGTCATCTCTTGCTAGTCCCAGAGACCAGATGATATCTTTCTCCCCCACAGCTGGTGGGCAGCAGCCTTGCCTTGCCTGGGCTGCTGTGTGCATCAGTGGATCTCTGAAGTGGCATGGTTCTGCTCTCCCATGAATCTGTAGACTTGAGTAGGCAGTAGCAGCTCTGGGGACTTCGTTTAGAATCTATTCTGGAAAACCTGTTAAATAAACATGGCTCAGATTTGACTTGCTTTACAGGTTTTGATGGATTTATATTTGTTTCTAGTCAGTTTTAGTGGTCTAACCAAATGACACTACAGTAAGCTCTACAATGAAAACATTGTTCTAAAGACTGAAATGTAGTTCCTGAATAAATGCTCCCTGTTGCCTTTTGACCTTGGCAAATTCACAGTATTACACAGAATTCCATATATTCAATGTAACACTGGTACAAATCTACCATGGAAAACAAGTCGGGACATAGGAGATTTTCAGCAGCTCACAGTAATCTGAAGGCCAATGTTGTTATGTGTATTCCACAGGACTGAGACCCTGCAAATGTTGTCAAATGAGATGGGAATGATACAGAGGCCTCTTGGGGTCATTAAACATCTGATGTTAATCACAGTCAATTCTATTTGGGCAGAAGACAATATTGCAGTAGTCTGGGAACAAAAAATCTGTATTGAAAGCTGTGCCATGGACTTCTGTACAACCTTGAGCAATCACTTAGGCTCTTATCCAATGCCTCCTGAATTCTTTTCCAGTTACTGCAATGGTGCTGCATCCTTGTGTGCATACATTTACTTCCTTATAAATGGGGGTGTTTATTATAACACCTAATTTCTAGGACCACTGGTAAACTCAATGAACATTTGAAGAAAGCACTGAGACCATTGAAATGCATCTCATAATACTTCTAAAAATTATTTGAAGTGATGTGAGCAGGGGTTTTTTTTCCCTTATCTCATATTGCTTTATGTTTTGTTTTCTGAAGTGTTGCAGTATATTCTGTATCTTCTGTTCTGAAATAATTTCCATTTTATTAATTTCAGAAAAATAATCATTCATAAAATGTTTTTAATGCAAATAGACAGGATGGTAGAGTTTTTTCCTTATGGAGTTCCTGGATAGCTTTTGCTATCAGGTATCAGCTCTCAAGTATTGCATGGAGACTGACTTGTCTGTATGCATATCTGAGGCAAGCACCCCTGCATATCTGTCTGATTAGCAGACTGACCCCATAGATCATTGAACTAGCATTATGAAAGTTTGCCTGGGCTTCAAGCTCCTCTTTGGTACCAGCCCTACTAGGTCCTAGCTGTCCACTTTTGAAAAAATTAGGGTGATAACTGTTGCTTTTTTCTATTGGCTTGGAGGTCATAATACACTCTTCCTCTCTGATTCTGGAGAGTTGACTCTAACTTTTAGTATATTAATGATTTCAGAAATATTTGTTGCTCATATGCCAAAGAGTACTTGGAGTATGGATAAAGATGAAGTGATAAAGGCTCAAGGTGGAAATAGCTGTGCTATGTGCTGTTATGGGTTTGTAGATGGCATCTGCGGCTGTTATCTACTGAGCTGCAGTCTTCTGGCTCCAGTGTAGAATAATCAGGTCCTAGACTGGTTCCAAGAGATCAGATGTGTAGAGAAACATATGCACCTAAAGAGTTCAGTTATTTTAATCTCATTCCAAATTATACAGCGAAAGCCTGCATAAATCAGTCCTTGTAAATGGAAATGCAGGACAGAAAAAAAGATAGGACAGAAAAATGAGTAAAATGCATTCTTTTAGGCTTGTTTGTAATGCTTAAAATGTTAAATCACATTTTTGTTTGAATAGGAAAACAATTGTGAAAATAATTGGTATTTCTAATCTGAATTACAATTTTGGTCTCAATATGCTTGCCCTAAAATGAATGCATATGTCATTCTATGCTTTCTGACCTTAATTTTTTAATCAAGCAATGAATTTTTGAACATAGGATGTAAGAACCACAATATACCAGCTGCATATTCTAGATGTGTTGCCAGTTCTCTCCCTGAGGACAACAAGGCATATAACCAATTAAATAATTTATTCCAAGACAGGATCTTCTGCTAATACCTGGGATTTATGTTTATTACAGCAGCTGCAGTTTTGTGTATTTGCTTAGCTTGCTGGCATACCCCTGCTTCTTGAATACCATGAAAAGTAAGATCTCAAGTGCGTTTTTTTTTACTTCTCATATTACTAACCCTAACATATTGGTATCTTTCTGTTGGTTGTCAATAAAGCTTCTAAAAGGCTCACAGGTGTTTTAGGTTTGGGAATTAGACCTGATTTAAAGAAAATCAAAGTCCTATTCTGTACTGTCCACAGCAACTTTTGTGTGGCTTATTCTCATGGGCCAGACTTCTGAGACTGTTTCTAGAAAGGTTCTTCCTGCACTGCCCCATATCTGCAAAGACACATTAAGTCTCTGTCTTGTGAGTAACTGTCAAGACAACCTAAATAGTGTTCTCAGCTGTTGCTCTAGGTTGATAATTTATGGCTTCTTAAGTGTATTATTTTCACTTTCAGTTACTTTTTCTAAACATTGAACTTCACATATCAGATGATTATTTTGGTGTTCGTCTACATGAGCTTGTATACCATAGGTGCAGCTCCACATCTTAGCAAAGCTGAGTGGTGGTCAGATGGAAAACTCTTTGCTTGTTGATAGAGTATGTTTTTAATAAAGCACAATGTGCAGTCAAATAAGCAAATCTGATCTAGAGTGTCTTTCATTTTTTGGTTCTTCATCATATTTTTATATGAAGAATTCTCTTACTGCTTTATGTTGGTCCAATCAAAAGAGTTCTTGATAGCAAGGGACAAAGGGTATAATCTGATGCTACTGACATGATTAATTATTGTCATGTTGCAGTCATCATTTTGATGTGGAATCTCGAAGGCCCTTTTATGTTAGTGCCTGTGGCTACATAGTTCCTTGCTTTTCAGGAATCAAAAGATGTTGAAGCAGAATGAAAGAAATAATAAAATCTTTTTTTTTTTTTTTAAGGCCTGATCAAAAAATAGAAGATACGGCAGAAACCAATGCTGAAATTCTTGCTCGTCTCACTTCTGCGGTAAGGTTGTTGAATCAAAGTCTGTACTGATCATGTTTGAAATATTGCCATGTTTTTGGATCCCTTCAAATTAAAGTCTTAGTGAAGAGATGGTTTTATATGCAGACTATTTTTTTACTCTCTTAAAGGGAGAAGCTTTACTGAAGTCTTAGCGTGCAACTCCAAAGCTATTAAAATCAATCCAAGCAAGGACTGCTGCAGTGTTTGCTCTCTTGTAATACATGCTATTCATGGCCTAGGAGAAACCAATTTGGAGCATCGCGGTGGTTTTTGTGCCATGTGCTTTACACTCAGACCCTCTTCAACTGTATGTCAATGTGAAGGCAATGAATGGGAGTCAAAGGGAGAGAAAGGGCTTCAGCAGCCCTGGTGTAGATTATCGTAAACTTATGAGGAGACCCACCTGAGAAGCCTGAGTATCTGGCTTTTGAGCTATGTTTAGCCTCAGTAAACTTCTCCATAATAAAAACCAGCTTATCTTGTCTGTGCTGCAATAAATTACTTCTTGTTTATCTTCTTATAAGACCATAGTTTAAAGATGCAAACAGACAGGACTTCAGAAAGTTAATTGAGATTCACATAACTTAATGAAATCTCTATGATTTCAGAGTGTACCCTCAGCAAATTTGTAGGTGATGCAAACTGGGAGGAATGGTTGGGTCACTGTATCTGGAGGTATTTCAAAGATGTGTAGATGTGGTACTTAGGGGCATAGAGTTGTGTCCCTAAGGTACTCTTAGGTACTTAGGGTTAGTAGTGGAATTGACAGTGCTGGGTTAACAGTTGAACTCTATGATCTTACAGGTCTTCTCCAAACTAGTTAATTCTATGATTCTATTGTTGTGCTGCCATTTAGAGGGACTTTGACAGTCTGGAGAGATGAGACAACAGTATTCACAGAAAGATCAACAAAGGGCAATGCCATATCCTGCATCTGGGAGAAATAATCTCGTGCTTCTATGCAGACTTAGGGCTGAATGAAAACCAGCTTTGCAGAAAAGGACTGGGGGGTCCTGGTGGACAGCAGGTTGAACCAGAAACATGCCCTTGTGAGCAAAGTGCCTTCTGGGCTTCATTAGTAATTGTATTATCCTTGAGCTAAGGGAGGCAATTGTTCTCCTCTATTCAATGCTGCTGTGCCACATGTGGGTCCGGTTCTGAACTCCAGGTAAAAGATATGGGTGTACTGGAGTGTATGTGAATGACCATGAAGATGATCAGAGGAGCAGAGTATCTGGCTTACAAGGAGAGACTAAGAAAACTGGGAGTGGAGCTCAGAGAACAGTAGCCTAAGGGAAGATCTTAATAATTCGTATGAATACCTGATGGAAGGGAATAAAGAAGATGGAACTAGCCTCTTCTCAGTGACGTCTTGTGACAGGACAAGAAGCAGTGACACAAACTGAAATTAAAGATGAACATAAGAAAAAAAATAATGTGAGGATGATCAAACAGTAAAACATGTTACAGGAGAGGGCCAGTAGAATCTCCGTCATTTGAGATGTTCAGAACTCAAATAGACACAGTCCTGAGAAAGTTGCCCTAGTTGACCCTGCTTTTGAGAAGAGATTTGGATCAGATGATCTTTGGAGGTGCCTTCAATGCTTTTTCAACTATTCTGTGATTGCATGGTTCTGTGTACATCACATTTAAATCATGGTATCAGCAGAACATGGAATTAGTGTTAGTTCTGTTTTCGGTATGTGAGAAAGTGCAGAAATAAAAGTGAAGCAAGCGAGATGAAGTTGTTATGAAAAAGAAATGAGGATAAGAGCTGTTTTAAGAAAAATAGGTAAAGTACTATCTTGAAATTGCTGAGAAAATGGAAGGGAAAGAGAATTTCTGCCATATTTTTTAAAGAAAAATGTCTTTACAAAGGCATTTATAAAGTGTTTGAAAAGCCAATAGCTCTGCATACTCAACCTTGTGCAAAAATCATTTAAACCATTTGACATGAGAAAATGCTGTTTCAATTTTTAATTCCTTTTAAAATTTCTTTATATTCAAACTCTTTCTTTTCTTTATCTTTTTTTCCTTAACTGAAAAAAAAAGTGAACTCAGAACCTCAATATCCTCCATTTTTAGTTCCACAGAAAGCAAAAGTAGAAAAACACGAGATACTTTCTGGAAAATTATATCTTTTAAAAAATCTTAAAATCTACCAACTCAATAAACCACTGCCAGTATCCCTCAAAACCTTTGCCTCTCAAAAAGACAGTTGTCGTGTACCCCCTCGACACGATAATCCAAGTTTGTTGTGTGAAAGGATCTGAGGGACACGATCCTGCGGTTGTGACCAGGTTCAAGGCTTAATTCTGGCCTGAGTTTATTCAGAGCTGTCTTATATAGACAATTTGAACCCCGCGCCCAATCTCATCGTTGGTTGGTTTAAACAAAGCTTACACACTCACTGGCTCTAACCATGCATGGGCTCAGATGCCTGGTTGGTTGCTGTAGTTGTCAATTATCTTTTTGTTCTCTGCTGGGGAAGGGGCTTGTATTTTTCCACTCCTGGAAACTTCAGGCAGCTTCCAGAGTGTTCCTGGCTCCCATAGACAGTAATGAGGATTTGGCCAGTTAAAGAAAAAAGGGAAGCTGTCAACAAAACTAAGTGACTTTCTGAGTTTAAAAACTCCATCTAACTGCTGCTGGATACACTTGAGTAAAATGCATATCCTTAGACATCTAATTGGCAGTGAATTCCGAGTGTTTCACATCTGGTTTGCAAGATCAAACCTTTGAACTACATCCTGAATGATTCCAGCAGTAGGGCACATGGACAGCTTTTTTTTTTTAAACAAAGTGTTTTATTATTCTAGCTAACTAGCCAAAGAAAAATCAGGCAGTTGCATCTCCAGATGGCCTGAGACCTATCTATGGTCATGGTGATGTCAAGAGGTCTCTATAATAATTTTCTAGTCTATCCCTGCAGAAAAGGCACAAGACTAGAGCAGAATTCTCCAAATATTAACAGCTATATATGCATTTTTCCCTTGCATCCCTCTAGAATATTGCTTTTCCTCCATACAGCAGATATGCATCCAAAGTACTCACTGCAACTTTATGGGGAGCCTTTTTATGTCCCAAGGAAATTTGAAACCTCAGCTTACACCATTCAACAGAGGGCTGAACTCCCCAGTATCCAGGCTCTCTCTTTTTTTTTTTTTTTCCCTCCTTTACTGCCAGCTTCAGAATTTATATGGGAAAAAAAGAGTCCTGTAAGAAGGAAGTGAAAATGTTAGCCATGAATGGAAATGTGTTCACACTGGCTTTATGGGTCAATGAATGTTTACGTATTTTGTGTGAAATTAAACCAGTCTTCTTTGGAGAATTTGTAATTATGAATCCTGTTCACGATACTCTCCACACCAGTGGAAAAGACACAGAAGTGGAAAAAACCCCCAAATCCTCACTTCCAGCCCAACACTAAAGCAGTCTGAGATTAGAGTTGACTTTGGAGGTTTGAAGATTCAAATCCTACTGCTTTCTCTACTGTTTTTCTTTTTGCATTTCTTGGAATAAAACATTCTTTTCTGGTCAGAAGGAAGTTTATTTGTCATTTTTTCTTTTTTGGGGATCAAATTCCCGAATTTCCCAACCTAAACTGATTGTGAAGATCCAGCCCAAGTGACATTGGAGGAATCCGTGTGCTAAAAATATAAATCAAATTATATACTCATACCATATTCTCCATTACAACAAGTCATCAACACTTAAATGGTAAAGGCAGCTGACGTGCATGCAGTGCAAAGTGCCATTGGAAATACATTTGTATCACATAATATATTTAGTTGTGAATTTTTAAGAAAATGCAATGATTACTCATGGGTTTAAAAAAGCATTCCGGAGCTGTCATGTCATGTCATGTCATGTCCCAAAGAGCAGCTTCATATTCAATGTTTTGTCCTCTGAAACCAGAGCACAGTGGAATATGAGCAAAACTTTTATCTTACCTTGTGATGGAACAGAAGAGAATTTCAGGATGTTAAGGAAGTGTATCTGGAAATCAGTTTTGTGGCACTTTAAGGCATCAAACAATATTACTTTTATTTAGAGCACATCAAACTATCATAACTTGAGATGCAAAAATGTGAACTAGACTCTTCTCATTTTTCAAAACCATGCTATTTAGAGACTTCTGGTGCAGGATTTGATTTTGAAATTCTGTAAGGATTGGCATTTTGTCTCTAGGTCTGAAGTTTTGTTTGGCACATTGACATCTAGAATACTGTTTCATGAAGGACTACGATGGGCAGAAAAAAGAAGGGAATAACATAAAGGTGGTATACACTGTCTACTAGATGCACAACCATGCTTTCTATGATGAAATGACCAGATTCATGGGAAAAAAAAAGAGCAGTAGCTGTGATTTGCTTTTCAAATATCTCCCCCTCTCTTCTGTGAAGACAAGATTCACCATATAAATATACCTTTTGTATTTCATCGTGCAGAAGTGCACCTGGGTACCACTCTATATGCACACTTTTTCTCGTTCATATTGCAAAAAGAAAACTGATTGAGATGTAGTAACACAGCAACAATACACTCAAAATGTTCTCTTTCTGACTCTAATAATATTTGTGTAAATACTGTGTGGTAAGCTGGCCTTCAGACTGAATGAGTTTTGACATCTGTAATGCTACTCAAAATGGGATACTATTTAAAGAGTGTTAGCTTTGTAGTGACAACCTGCATGTATAAACCAATATTTTTTTCTAATGTGATACCTCAATATGGTAGGCATAGCTCTTGTTTGAATGCGTATTTTATGTTGAGTTTGCATTATTAGCTTCAATGTGATGTGCAACTATTGATTTTTGTCCAGCAGACAGTAACTGAAATTGTATTAGGAAGAGGTATGATAATGTGTAGCATGTGTGCAGTGAGGAATGAATGTTGTACATGGATTTCCATTGGTGTAATGATGCATAGGAATTGCATGTCCAGCAGAGACGTCAAGTTCATTTACACTAAAACAGACAAAGGCATATAGATTATGAAATCTAGGGAAACCAATCAAATCCAGAAGGATGCTCAGCAGTACCACTTTTTTGTGGTTGGAGTGAATCTTATGAGAGGGAGCTCAGATTGTCAGGATAGACCCCTTCAATGAAGGAACTTTTGCTAATATTAGTACTGGAGAAACATATTTTTCTCCCGCTTTAACTGAAGGGTTTTGCTCATGTTAAGTAATTCACCAGCTGCATGCCTGGCACACAGCAAACAATGAGATATTTTGTGTAACGTAGGCAAAATATAGAAAAACAACCCTTTTATTGGCTGTAATTTTACCACTGTCTTTCAAACTTGGAAAGTGCCACCTTATAAACAAATGTTATACTGCAAATATATCTGTAGGATGCCGCAATGCTGCCTTTTCTTCTGAGAAGGTGGGTTTCTTTTCACACTTATGGAGAGATTTTCATTTTTCAATTGTTTGATTAAGTTAAATGATATGTTTCAAATTGTGGCAGGTTGTAGTGTCTCCTAAGGCTAATCTTGGAATAATGTGTTTATTAAATGTTAAAAGATAAAGATGAGACATCAGTACACTGTTTCTTACTATCAGTAACCTGTGAGAATAGACCAGAATTGAGGCATTGACATTGATATCTCCTTCTGAGCTTAAGGAAAGGAGACGGTCTGAGCAGTGTAGCCATGAAAAGTCACGGTGCTGTTATTCAGAAACAGCTTGAGCTTTTATTGAAAATCCTGCTCTAACTCCAGGTAGCTTGTATGTATTATTACTAGTGTGTAACACTTGCTGCAAGCAAGAACATAAGTTGTTTCTCCATAGAAAAAAATGTTCAGTCCCATTTTACTCACAGTTTGTGCATGGCTAACATTTCTCCAGACATGGGAATAAGTCTACAGGAAGGAAAGAAGGGAAGATAATACTGCCAGTTTGCACTATTCTACTGGAAACAGGATGACATTTAAGAAAACAATGGCACTGCCTTTATATTTTCCTGCTTGTAGTGGCTGAAAACTCTGTCTCTCTCAGTAGGACAGCATCAAGGAGTAGAAAAAAATCCTTGTACCTTGCAAGGACTGCAAAAAAAGTCTCCTTGGTCTTTTGCCACAAGGGAAGGAAGAATGCAAGCAGAGGAAGGATGTGGCCTCTGGTGTGACTGCCCTCTACCACATGTAGAGCATACTGCTGGGTTGCTGCTGAGCATCTGATCAGTGGATGCTGGAGATATCATTGTACTGACATGCCCTGGTTGTTATTGTCTGTCTCTCTGGTCAGACCAATATAATATTAACTATTCTTCTTTCACGTTTTCAAACTTTTCTTCAGAGTCGTGAGAGTGGGATATTGACAGCTGTTAGCAATTTTATTACTTTGGGGATCTTTTGTGGGCTTTGTGCCTTATTCTGATCAAACCGCATCTTGTGAATGATGTTTGAAATTTTACATGTTTTCAGAAACTGGATGTCAAAACTCCCACTACAAAATAGCCTTGAGCTTTGCATAGATCTGTTGGACAAGATAGCTAGTATGCTTTGCTGGAGACTTTGTGTAGAGAGGTCAGATAATCCCTACAAAAATATCCCATTTATTTTTATTTTTAACACTAAAGACAGGCTGTCTTGGGAAAATTTGGGAAATTGTAAGAAAATGACAGGTGTTTAAATGAGTCTGAAAGTGTGGATGGGGCAGAGTAAGGGCAGAACTGAGGTCTAATTAGGAAGGAGTGTCTTGAGTGCTGCAGGCCAACTGCAAGCAGCTGCAATAGGACAGATGATGGTGGTGAAGAAGTATGAAGCATAAGAATAATGCTCAGGAAAATTATAGGAAAAAATTATATATGAAAGAATAGATCTACACTGGAAAGTGGATGTGGAGTTGAGCTGGTTAAAGAGGCAGTAGCTGGTCTTATAAACACTATAGAGAAAATATGAAGAATGCAGAGACAAGAGGGTGAAGAAAAGAGCTGGCTAGCATGGCAGGGCTGTGTAATCATAGACCAGTGAGATAGACTGTAAAACTGAAAATCAGACTTCTGCATATTCATGTTAATCAAAATTTTGGTCCTGAGACACTCGGCCATGCTATTAGGAGAGCGTTTTTCCTCCTGAAAGATCCAAAAAGTGAATATCAATTATATACATGAGCCTCAGACAAACCTTAGCACGGAGAACTTACTTATCCTGGAGTCACACATTAAATCTGGCATTACAGTGTGTTCATCAGAGGCAAAACAAATATGTAACAAGGAAGGAGAGAAGCTTCAAATGTGTACTTATGAAACAGGTATGTTGTGCAAATAAATTACAGGTTGGGCTACTGAATTGCCCACTCCCTGAGGAATGTGTGGTATTTACATTAAATTAAATTAACAAAAGTTGTCACAGAATGCCCAGCCAAAAGAAGAAATAGGTTTGCTAGGAAAACTGGCTGTAGTTTCAAAATCAGATAGCTGCATAGTTCCACATGCAGTTGACTGTTCCAAAGAATTGGTATTTTACCAGTGCTGCACTTTGTTTTGTTTGACCGTGCTAGGAACTATAACCGTCCTTTCTTTCCCTGATATTTTAGGTACAGAGAGAATTGGCTGCTGTCATTGCCTTGAAAGCAAGGAAGTCAGGTGAGTCGGGCTGGACTTCAGAGGGGCTTTTGTAACACTGCTCCCTTTTGTCATTTATTAAAGTACTTGAATTGTCATTGATGTCTTATTAACATGGGGAAGAAAAGATAGCAATGGAGAATCTGGGTATATAGCACAATGCAATTACAGTCAAACTTCTCTTCCTCTAGCTCATCACATCTAATAACCTAGCTAATAAGATCAGCTTTGTGATAAATCACATGAATCTGAACTTGGATATCTTTTTGGACAAAATCACTAATTTCTCTGGGCTTTCACTTTATGAAATAAACTGATGTCTTTGTTTGAGTTGCATTTAAGACCAAAAAGTCATTAGGTTTTCTATTTTTTTCTTATGACTCAGTACTCATACTGTCACATTTTCTTTATATCTATGTTTTACCTGCTCATCCAGGTGTTTTTGTTTATGCTAAAGCAAAAGGACAACTTAATGCACAATGGTGTTCTTTCCTGTCTAAACATCTGTAGGATCAAGTGTTTGTGACCAAGACAGTAGAAAAGAGGAAAGGTAGATGGATCATTGAAAGTCTAACAGTATAAGCATTTATAGCAAATTCTGCTGTTGTAGTGCAGAGGCACTGAAATACTTGGTCATCTCAGCTCTATCAGGGTTTGGTTACACAGATACTTCAGAAGGTGGTATCTGCATTTGCTGAGCTGAAATGGAAGCAAGGGAGCTGTGTATTCTGGACACTGCATGAGAGCCAAAAACCCCTACTTGGCCAGACTGGACTCTATACAGGATTAACTCTATGATGTCGTCATGTATAGTACAGTTAATCTGCAGCAAGTTGAATGTATTTCTAGAGTAAAACAGAGGTGGAGTTGCCTTAAGTTACTGGCAGATTCCCAAAGCCATTGAGGTCCTTGGAAGCATTTTCACTGAGCATCTCTTGTGATCTTCAGTGATATTTCTAGAAAGCAAGATCGTGAATTGTGCACTTCTTTAGATTTTTTTTTGACCTGCCAATAATACTTCATGACAATAATTGTATCTGTTCATCTATGGCTGACAAGTACAGCACAAAATTTATTACACACAACATATGTACAACACATAACAGGGTATTTTAAACAAGAGGTGCCAAGAAGATGTGGTGGGTGTATCTGCAAATATTTTCTTGTGAAAGTGTAAGTATTACAAAAAATATTTGAGACACAGTAGCTTTACCTCTGAAACTGCTGTAGTAGCTTATGATGTTAAGATACTTCTGTTACTTGCCCTTACTTGGTATCACCCCAGTCCCACCTTACTTATAATGACTGAACATGGAAATCCTTCAACCCTGGTTCAGTGTAAAGAAAAACAGACTGTTTTGAAGAAGGGCTCAAGGTAATCTTTTATTGTCAAATAGTCTGAGAGTATGGTGCCATGTACTTTTTACTTATACAGGTGTAAGAAATCTTCCTGCTTCTCATCAGTTGTGTCAGCAAATGTTATTACTGCTATCAGCAAAAAATAAAACTCTTTCCTCCAAAAGAGTTGTTTTTAACCTGAATTAGCCTCTCATTTCCTTTTTTTGGTGGATTGCTACATAAATGGTTATTTTAGTAGAAAATGGGCTGGGGGTTGAATTAGGAAAGAGGTGAAGGAGTTGAAAAAGGGAAAGGAGGACATCTCTTAGAGTTTCCTTTATACTAGTGTAATTACAATGCACATTGACTAGGTAAAAATATTTTAATTAAAAACTATGATCTTAAATAAACAAAGCTCCCTATAGAGCTTTGCAAGTCTGTCCAGCCTTTCCTAAAACATTAATGTAAGCACTTTAAATATCTGCTTAGACCAGAACAAAAGATATCTCTTTAGTCAGTTTAACTAGTGCATGCTTGTTGTTGAAATTTGCATTTCTTTATGCCTCATCTTGGATGACTGTAAAAGATGGGTACATGATCAGGCATAACTGTAAAGTCTAATTTAAGTTAATGCCTTTAGTACAGTAGGTGCAGAGTAAATTAGGTCATCAATTATGTTGGGGTATTTTTCGTTGGGTTTTTTGTTTTACTTTGTTTTTTACTTTATTGCTGATAGTTAAATTCACAGCACAGCAGTTACTGCTAGCGGCCAAGCTGTGATACATTGTGCCTGGTGAAGTAAAGCATATTTCAGAGAAAGTACTTCTGGAACTGAAAGCCACAGCACCTTTCAGAAATATTGTTCCTCTAACCCTCTCCGAGACTCCATATAATTCCAGGAAATAGGCCCCCAAAGATCAGGCAAAGAGTTTATTTTGGCATGAAAAGAATGGAACACAGCTAGTGGGCCAGCTGCCCTGGGTAGCTTCCAGGCTGGTGTGAATGGCATGGGTGTTTGGCTCATCCACCCTGGGATTCTTGAGTGGGGAGGGCAGGCGACAGGCATGATCCTAACCTGCTGGCTGGAACCTACCTGAAGTGAATAATTGGTTCGTTAACCTAAAGCTTTCCTAGAGACTGGCAGCCCAAACCTCAAAGTTGTTGTGCAAAAGGTCCTGTACTGTTTTATATGGCTGTGTAATTTTTTCATTAATTGCTTTAATTTATGGATATTGCGCTAGAAAAACTGTCTGATTAAAGCTTTGGTATTACTTGTCTGGGACTGTTGTAATAATCACTATATTACAGTGCTTGGAAAGTATTATCTATGCGTGCGCAAAAACACCACAGCTCCCACTGCAGGAAGTGAAGACGTTCCAAATAGGAAGGTTTGCTATGTCTGGAGGGGGAAGGTAGTACTGCTTCTGGTTACCAAAGTGAAACGGTTTGTTTTCGTATGAATGAAACTTGGGTTTGCTACATAGTACATGAGAAACAGTAATTATAACTATTATGGTTTTGGCCATTTCAGAGATTTAGACACTGTATCTACTGACAAAAAGCTTTGAAAACCAAGGTAGAGACCTGAGCCTGCTGTGGGGTAGGGCAGAATATCAAATTCTTGTTAGCACAGGATCTGACTTGGTGGAGAATGTCAGCTACCAGAAAAAAAAAAGCCAGGAGGGTGTGGGGTAGAATGCCTTTTCCCAAGAGGTGTTCTGTTTTTACTGTGGGGTAGAAGCATAGGAGAAACTCATAAAGCTGACATATGCTGAAGGAAAAATGAGAAATCTGAAATATTAAAGACTTCTGTGCTGTGAAAAAAAGTTCAGTTTTCATATTCCAGATGTGTACTGTGAGTCTACCACTCCGATAGCAAGACATACATACACAGACAGAGAGGTACTTGAGAGACCTCATGCAGAGAGATCTTAGCATTTTTAACTTCTTTATAAATAAAATTTAAACAGAGTAAAATAAATGTCTGTAATTCAGAAGCTTTGATGGACCTCAGTAACATTTTTGACTTGAAAGCACATTTATATTTCATTAGAATAAAGCTCTCATGATAAAGGTGACCTAAGAGGTGGAAATGATCTTATGTCCTTCTCTGTGACTTATAAAAATGTGTTGAAATTGTTCTTGCTTAACCTTAGAAATAAATAGATTAAATGCTGTCTTCTGTGGTTTGGTAAAAGGTCTTGGGGAAGCAAGTAACTGGAGCAGAAGGAAACTTTGTCTTTAATTGCAGGTATTTGGCATTAAATTGTTGTGTTTGTATCTTGCTGGCTTCTGCAAATGTGCTGAAACAGAAATGCAGCCTCTTGTCTAAAGGTTTACAAGGGTTGGCATTTATCTCAATTTCTTGTCATGGCTCGTGGCATGTTTCTTATGCGTTAGAGGTGGTAGCTAAAACAAGGATAAAAAGTAGCAAATAGCCTAAGGCTGGGGGCTTTAGCCAGTGGCATAGCTACGTGGGTACATCTGAACTAATCAAAACCTGTCAGGTAGATGCTTTGTACTGGCGTTAATCTCATCCACAAACAAGATGCTGAGCATTACTGTGCATGAACCTTGCTGCATCCCATGGCATCACCCAGCAAATCCTTTTCTACCTAAAGAAATTTCTATACTTCATTAGTGTGAAGGATCAATTGATAAGAGCATGGCTGTGGTCTTTGTTTTATGAATACAGGGGCTAATTAAGATAATAGCTGTGGGTGCTTTTTCCTCCCATTGTGAAGGGCAGGGCAGCCATAAAAGCCCTATCAGTTGTGTGTGTTTTTGCTCCCCGTTAAGAATGATATTCAGGTTTGCACTATATAATTACATACATTTTAGTCATGCCATTCTTGAATTGATAGCCTCTACTGATTTTTTTTAGTGAGTCATTTACATTTTGTTTATAGTATTTTATAATAACATTACTTTTACAATCTACTAGCTTAATATTTGAGACCTTCTGGATTGCTTCCACCATATTCTGACATACATATATATATATATGCCACCATATTCTGACATATATATATATAATATATATATATGTATATACATGTGCATGTGCATATCCAGCCTTGCCCTTTTCTTTTGTATTTCTTCTGTCAGAACCTAACTGCCTATACGATTTGCTTAGTATTTTCATTTTAGTGCAGACGTTTCAATATGAAGCAGTCACTGGGGCTTGAGCTTTGCCGACATGAATGAAAAGCAAGCTGTGAACAGCTATTCCTTTTCCCAGCTGCTGCACCACCTCTACAGTGTGGCTGTCAGAGCTCATTGCGTGACTCGACTCAACACACTCCAGGGCAATGTCAGCCTGGTTAAACACATGAGAACAGTCAAGCTGGGTCAGGCTAAAAGTCCATCCAGCTACGATCCGATCCTACTGTGAGTGATGAGTAGGGGATGTTTAGAGTAGAGAAACATAGCAAGTACAGATGATTCTTCTGATATACTATTCAGCATCTACCAGCCTGTGATAGAGGGATTGTGCTGTACAGGTAGCCCTTGCTGGACATTTTCTCCATTAATTTATCAAATTACTTTTTGAGCCTGCTTATACTCCTGACCTTCATCATGTCTTATATCATCAAGTCCTACAATTCACATGTGTAGTATTTGAAAGTGCATTTTTTTCTTATTTGTTTTAAACACATTCCCCATGACCCTCACTCTGTTGTGATATATCTCTTTGGTGACAGAAAGTGGTGAATAATCCATTCCCTGTTCATCATCATACTATTCAGGACTTTGTGTACATCTGTCATAGCCCTGGAAGTTGTCTCATTTCCAAGCTATATCAGTAGTCATTCCTTATACGAAATCTAGTCCATTAAATGTGATCATCTTTGCTACATCTATTATATTATTTTTGAGATGGGCAGTCAGAGCAGCATACATTATAGCAGCAGCATGTGCTAGAGTCGACACAAAGTGGTGCAGCAGCTTCTTGGGGTGGGGAGGTGGACAGATGTGAGAAGGAGCCCAGTAAGACCCTTTTGACAGTATTAAGTTGTTTTATCAGCTTAGTTAACTCAGGAAACTGTATCTTTACCATTCAGCCCATTTCCTCAAGTAGCACAGATTTTGTGAGAGTTTTTGAAAACTTGATTCCAAAATAATTAGCAAAAACTTTGTCATTTGGTGCTATCTGAATGTCCTAGGTTATGTAATTAATTTTATTTACTTGTAGAAGTGTTGTTATACATAAAATGGAAATCATTACAAATTTGAATTAGGTTTATACACATACTTCAAAGATTAGGTTCGATGGTCATTCAAGAATGAAACAGTTCAGCATTGTGTTTGAATTTCAAACATATTAAACACCATAGAGTATGCAGGTTTTATGAACAGCAATTACACAGTACCTCTTACTCAAGTAAGGCCTTATTTGTTACTACTTCCAATTCCTCCAAGCACCCACATGTTTAAGGCAAGGGTCAAAATTGGCAAAATGTGTGAAATATGAGTTCTTCCACAAATAGTACTAAATAGCATTCACCCTGGAGAAATGGTCACTCAAAGTGAAGGTGCAGGTGTGTCATGGTAACTGTTCCTTTTCTTTTCCTTTGCTCATTGAAATATGGTTCAAAATAAAACTTCACCTGAAAACATAGCCAGAAATATTTTAGAAGTTACACAGTGCTTTAAGGATTTCATGTCTTGAAGTAAGGGAGACTATTTTGGTAATCAGGGATTTTTCAGCCTGGAGGAGACTGAGGAGAGACCTCATTGCAGTCTACAACACCTTCATGGGGGGAAGTGGAGGTTCAGGTACTGATCTCTTCACTCTCGTGACCAGTGACAGGACTTGAGCGAATCGCATGAAGCTGAGTCAGAGGGGGTTTAAGTTAGATATCAGGAAAAGGTTTTTCACCCAGAAAGTGCTTAAGAACTAGAACAGGCTCCCCAGGGAGGAACATGTCACAACATGAAGCCTGTCTGAGCTCAAGAAGCATTTGGAAAATGCTCTCGGGCACATGGTGTGATTCTTGAGGCCAGTCCTGCTCAGGGCCAGGAATTGGACTTGATTATCCTTATGGGTCCTTTCTAACTCAGCATATTCTATGATTGGTTTATTTAAGCAATCCTTTTTAAACATTTTTAGGCCTTATTGAAAGGAATCCCTATCCCTAGGGACCGATGTCTTGTTGCACACATGGGATTCTTCCACTACTCCTGAGATCAAGCACACCAAGAAAATGACAGCACTTCAAAAGGGCAGGATCTGGGGAATGGTGCTCTTTGTGTTGACTGGTCAGGAACCTTATTTGTGACACACATAGAGCTCTGTTGTGCTGTGGCTAAATCGTGACCACTTGCTATGGTTCCCACCCTGGGTGATGTTGAGGGCGGGAAGTGCCCTGGATAACATCAGTGAAAAGACTACACAGTAATACTACCCTTTGTGTATTCAACAGCTGATACAAAGCAGAATGGACTCTGAGTCTTGGAAAAAGAAGGAAAAGGGTTCTCTGGTGGGAATTATGGTGAGATGGATTTTGGCAGTTTATTGTTTTATTTTTGTAGTTGGTGTAGAACTTTGTGCATAGCTCTTTCTGTGTGATGTATAAGGTGCTCACATAGAAGAAATGAGCAGTGCAGAACAGCTGCATAGGTAAAAGATGTTTTACACATATGCAACAAGAGATAACACAATAAGGTCTTAAAAACAGCAGTTGTGCAGAAAAAAACAACCCTCAGGTGAATGTTCTGTTTACTGGGGCTTTGGGAGAGGCATTTATAGTGAGTTCACAGAATTTATTTATTCAGAGTCCTCTTTGTTTCCTGCTCCTTTCCTGGCCATTCCTGGAGGGTGTTTCTGTGGAATAGAGAGCAGTATTTCACTTTGCACTAGTCTGCTCAGCAACTGCCCATACCTCCTTGTTTGATCTGTCCCCAGCAATCATTCTCTGATCAGGTAATGGGCTCTTCTGCATCCTTCCATTATCTCATTTCAGGCAACACTGCTGAAGATACATAGATACATTCAATGCCATGTGATTTTTATTTTTTTTATTTTAAATATCGTACACATACACATGAGAATGAATGTCTAGAAGTACTGGGTTAAAATTAAAACTTCTGCATTCAGCCTTCAAATGCTTTTTCTTGAGTTGCTATTGGTAAAAACCCATTGCTTTTACCTGTTCCTGTCATTATCCTACAGTGTTTGCATGTTGTTTCCCACTTTTTTTCTTGGTAAAAAATACTACTTCGTATGTTCCCAAAGTGGATATAAAATGTGACTTTATCTTTGTATGCATGACAAAGGGCCAGTCATTGGAAACTAAACTTCCTCTGGCCACGTGAATCAACAGTAGTTGATTATCTGTTAAAAAATGCCTTCCTTGTTTAGCCAGAGGTGTTTTATAAATTATGTTCTTCTAATATATCACAACCTTGGATGAAATATGGGCCTTCAAAGCCACATGAAAGGCTTCTGTTCTGATAGATAAAATAAATAGAAGCTTCTAACAAAACCAGTTTTACAATAATGTGAAAAAAATAGCAATAAAGGCTCCTGGCCATTATCTGACCGACCTGGGAAACATAGGTGTCTTTACTTGGTACACTCTTTATTTAATTTACAATGGCTATGTAACGTAGGCAGACCTGAGTCTTGTTTAAACTGAGGTTTGTCCTTCCTGTAGTCATGCAGATGCAGTGGGAAGGAATGGTGCCTTAATGATGTGTGGATCAGCAAGACCAAATCTATGTCTGTCAGTCTCCTTTCTTACCACACTGGCTTTGCTCTGTTTAGATTGCAGATTCCTACCCTTGCTGTTATCTATTCCTTTTGATAAGCTCTGCAATGAGAGGAAATGTTGTTGCATCGTGTTTGGGAGTCCTGTTTCCTATTTGAGATCTGAGAAATGGTTTGTAGCGCTAAGACCCTTGGGAACTTATTTTTCTGTGTGGAAAGTAGACCAGCATAATGAGTACCCTCTGTGCTAATTCAATATTAGTTCTAAACCTAAGGTCAAGCAGAAGAGAAGTCAGTTATGAGGCCAAAATTACATTTCACACTTTTGTAAGTGTAAAATAAAATGTTGGAGTAATTTATGTTAAATCAATTTAAAATACAAAGCATAAATATCATAGAAACCCAGATTGGTGTTTGAGAGAAAATGACATAATTTTCACTTGTGCAAGAGTTCTTTTACTGTACCTTTATTCCGTCCTGTACTTCCTGTGTTATTTTTAGATGCAGAGGTGCTGAACAATGCTGTAAGCGGGAGTCTGTCTTTAATAATTTTTGCATTTTCTTTGTTTCTTTAATTAGCTGATTTACTCAGCTGATTGCACAGCTGTCTGGGCAACACCCCCCGAGGGGTCTGCCAACTGTTTCAGAGATATGTAATGTACTTAGTGAAGGGAAATCTGTACGATAATTTGCATATATATACGGAGAAATTGTGGGAAGGAATGAGAAAGCTAAAAGGCAATTTTTGTCTTGCTAATAAAAGGAAACATGTAAAAGACGAGCTTAAAAAGCTTTCTCTTTTCGGTAATTTCTGGGAAAAGATTACGGTTTCATGGTAAATAAGGAACTATTCTCACTTGGAGAGTTTTCTTCCTGAGATTATTGCTATTATATGCAGCTTTTGGGGACTTCGGGGATACCCAGTGCTTGTTAGTTTTCTCTCTTTAATTTGGAAACAGAACTTGGAAAATAGAGGAGCATGCACAAGGACGTGATCTGGTCTAAAATGGTCCTCAAACCTGAGATACGCAAAGCATTTACTAGCTGCTCATCTTCCTTTCCATTGCTCAGCACTAGTGCATTATATAGCCTAGAGGATCTGGGTTTTAGTTTCCCCAGTGGTGTCAGTATGAACTATTCATTTTTTCCACTCTGATAAATTAATAAGCATCAGCAAACATTATAATACTGTCACACAGCTCAGAGCTGCCATAGTAACCAGCCTCTCTAGATCTTGCTGTATACCCCCCACAAAGAATAACTAGGGATACCATAAAGTCCATTGTTCAAAATAACAGTAAAGTTTTCAAAAATCGGGAAATTAGCTTAGAGATATGTGATTTAATTTTTTTTTAAAAAAGGAGTTACTGTTTTTTTCTTAAAGGCTTCAAGCCAGCAATTTCCTTCTGGAAAAAAGAACAGCAAACCTAGAAAACCAGAAACAAACAGAACAACCTCAAAAAACCAAACCAGAAGAGAAACCTGCCTCTCAAAAAAATTGGGAGATAAGAATTCTAGAAGTTTCACGATGCCCAGCAGCTGACAATAAATCAACTGGTTCAGGCTGCTGGCACTTTTTAAGCCTTCCCCTGAGGAATATTCTTCAGATTCTTTTCAACAGTGTTGGTTTGACAGGGACAAAAAAATCATCCAGCGGGAATAAAGCAGTGAAAATCTGTTGCATTGTCAAATAAACAAAATTCTTGTGTTCAGAAGTAGGCTTTTCACCACTTCCAAGGTGGTATGTGTCTCCTATCTGTAGAGGGCACACAGGTAGCTTTTACTTACTGGCTATAAAAAAGGGTTTCATCTATGAACTTTGATCACAGAGTACTGAAAGGATTGAAATCTTAGAAAGGGCAGAGTGGCTTGAGGTTCTATGATATTAGGAGGTTAAAGAACAGCACTAAATAACATGTGTTTATAATGAAGAACATCACTAAGAACATGAGTGATGTAGCCTAAGAGTGACCAAGCTTTCTATAGCAAGCAGAACTACCTCTGGAGCAGCTGTGGGGACAATGAAGTCCCCATCCAACCTGTGCAGCCCCAGTTGAGCCTGGCGGTGTTTGTACAGCTGAGATCCTGCACGGCTGAGCTGCTACCGAGGCCATGCCTGAGGATTTGCAATGAGCTAAGCAAGTTCGGTCTTTGGAGCAGCCTAGGGCTGTGCAGAGGCAGACTGCATGTCTGCCAAAGGTGGTTTATGGGCTTGCTGTCCGCAAAAGGCAGGCAGTCCTGGTCACGCAGTTGGATTTCACAGTGAGCTCAAGGGCTGAAGCTGGAGCTGTGTGTGTGGCACAAGGGGTCTGGCAGTAACGCTAGCTTGAGGGGTGTCCTGTCCCCTGCCAGATACCTGGGTGCTCTGTTCTCAGCCAGGTCATTAAACGGAGCCAGGTTAATGCTAATTCTTCGCCAATCCACAAATCACAAACACTTTATGGTGGCACAGAGAAGGAACAGTCAGTATAGGAGTTGTGAGGCGGCCAGCAGTGATGGGGAGATAAACTATCTTTCTGGAATGGCCACGTGATGCCGTGCAGAGCAAGCTGCTTTCAGATGGACAGATGTCTCTGCCTGCTTTCAGCAGCAAAATGGTTAACCGTGATGGTAGGCCTCTCAAGCATTTAAATAATTAGCTTTCACAGTTAACACCCTATTAAGCCAAAGGGAGGAAGTTCACACCTCTCCTGGTGGTATTGTTCTAGTCTGCCTGGCTGCAGTAGCAGAATGACGATAGTGCCTTGGTTTGTGTTGTGAAGGTTATCTTTGCAGCCAGAAGGGGTAGAAAGAAGAAATTTCATTTATAGAAAAGGAAGAAAGCACAATACGGCAAAGCCTCTGGGAAGATTGCAATGCTGTGCGTTCCAGGAGTCGGTTTGCAAGAGAATTTTTTTTTAACTTTTTTTTTCCACTTTCAGTTGAGCTGATGTGTTGAGTAAGAAAAAGCGTTAAAATTAAATAATGCGCATTGTATTATTTTGTGACTTTAAAATCTTATCAAATGTAATTAATTTACTTTCAAATTTGGTAGCATACAGAACAGTTAGCGTATCATGGAGGCACTGCTCTGTGGATTACCCTGGCCCCCTTGGCAAATTCTTCCTTTGGCAGGAGAAGATCAGTAGTGCTGCTGGTGCTTGTTATGACCCTCAATGCATGCCAGTCTGCCTAGCTAAGGCGAGCCTTTTAGCATGGCTATAATGCTCCATGCTGCTGAGGAAGAAAAATTCTTTCCAATGCTTTAAGTCTACCTTAAACTTTGTGGCATAGCTATAAAAGCTAGGGAGCACTGTTGGTTGGTTCCAGTTTGAGCAGTGGTTACGTTCTCTCCTTTCACACTCCCATGTGACCGTTGACTCTGCTGAGGTAGCTGGTACAAAATTATTTACTTTTTGTTTCTTCGTTATTTTTTTGCTGATTTAATGAGCTAAAATAGGACTACTAAAGGTCAAGGCTCTCCCCCACAAGAACTCTCTGTTCCAACCTTAGTTTACAGAAGAATCTGTTAGCAAAATCTCAGCTCTAGTCTGTGGAGGCACAAGGAACTCAATCAAATGATGGCCCTTGTGATCCTTAAGTGACCATAAGAAAATCAACATCCTGGATTCCCTAGGCTAATTTGCAAATGGATACATTTGAACTTCACATTACCAAGCTAATCCTCATTTGACATCTTTTTCTTTCGTTCATGGAAATTTTTCCTCCAAAGAAGGAGAAATGCTGCATTTAGAAAGGGAATTGATCACTCTGTATTTGTTTGCTTTTTTTTTAATTTCTGGTCTCAAGCCTGAACCCAAACAAAGCACTTAATAGATCCATATGGATCATGGTAAACCATCTTTGCTTTTCTCTGTTGTTACTGCTTTTTAAAAAGTGGTAGGATATTTGTACCAGGGTGCAAAGCTAGATTTATGTGGGTAGAAAAGAAAATGTTTGGATCAGCTCCAAAGTTCACAGCTTTTTTGTATATACAGTTCCAGAATCAACACTTGTCTGGAAAATACTTTCCCATCCCACCCTAAGTTTCCGCTCACTTCCTCTCCTATGCTTGAATTTGCAATGCCAAAACTTTTTTATTAAAAATAAATGGCCAACTAACAGTAAGTGGGAAATTATCCTTGTAGTCTTATATTTTGCTACATGCAGAATAGTCTATGAGGGCATTGCCTGGACCAATCCAAAGGGTGCCTATGAGGTGTTATTGGTTTAGGAGGCACACTGTGTATAGAAATACTGAAATCAATTTCTTCTCTGTGTGTGTGTGATGATACCTAGTAAAATAAATTTATATATATACTGGAATATTTTAAGAATTATGTGTTCCTTCTGTTTTATAGGGCAAGCACATAAGAACTTTTTCCTACAGAAACCAAGAACATATAATTAAGTGTTGTTGCTTGTCTATGTGGCCACTTCAGCTTTCAAGGGACTGTTGTCCTTGTGATGGAAAAAAAAGCATGAGATGGTGTGAATCCTTGAGTCTTGCACCCTGGCTGTAGTTAAATGGTTCAGTTGTGCCTGGTTCTTACGGGTTTGGATAAGAGGCAGGGAGGATGCAAAAATCAAGTTTGTGATGGAAATCTCATGAAAAAGAAACAAACTGCTCCCTTTCTCCCAAGAGAGCTCCAAGAACGTCAGTGCAAGGTCTGGGATTTTTTTTTTCCTTTAAGAAAATATTTACTAGTTCTTTTCTACATTCCATACACAGTCTAAACAACATTGAAGCCAAGGGAAGCTGGGTTTGGATTACAAACTTCTTCATGTTTTTTAGAGTTGAGCTGTGAAATTGTTGGTAAAAACAGATATGTCCTTGTGTTTTGTTTTGTTGTTTGTTTGTTTTTTAACCTGTCCCTTAAGGTACAAATAAACTGGGGTAGTTTTCTCATCGCCTTTAAAATTGCTCATGATAAAATTGTTGAACACACAAGGTTGCCTATATTCATTGGGGGTTATGAACATGTACCCTCTTTCTCTTTCCCTTTGTGCAAGGTAAGAGCTTTTAGTACCCTCAGTTCTGGATGTTTGCTACTTGTCACTAGCTCCCCATTCAGATACCATTCCCTCCCTAAACTGCTAGCCCAGCCAGGTTAGCAATAAGATGCTGCCCTCCTGTTTACTTCGGTTGAAGATGCTCTGGGGTGTTTGAGCTGGCACTTTACAGGGAAGGGGGCACTTTGCAACAGAGGTCTGTGACAAGAAGCCAATTGGCAGCCACTAACCTTTTCCCCTGGCACAGCTGTTTGTGAAGCGCCCATCTGCTCAGGCTTGCCGGAAAAGCTGGCTAGATCAATGTAAATCACTTAAACCTGGACGCGTGGCCTTGTTACTAGTAAGGTGCCACTCCTTTTAATGCCGCGATTAATAGCTGGAGTCTGTGGGGATATTTTGCCCATCGGTAACTACAGCAAATTGATTTTAGGAGAAATTAGAAAATTGAAAGGAGAGTTGGGGAAACATGTTTCTGCTAACACAACTGCAGACTTAATATTTTGAGCAACTTCTCAAACAACCAAGTTTTAGCATTTGTTAATGCCTTGTGGCATTGCAACAGTCCCGTCTCATGCTGGTTGTTCTGACTAGAGTTCAACAAAGGGATGTCCTGAAAATGCTTTGTGTTTCCCACAATGGCAGTGGGTAGAAAAGGGTCATGCACATGCAGCAGTGTGCAAAAGGATGAGGCTCTTGGGGAGTAAGGCTGAGAGGTGGGTTACAAGGGAAGGGACTGCACAGAACCCCCTGTCTGGCTGGGTAGAATTAGTTGCCTTTGGAAAACCTCACCTGCACTGGAAAAGCAGGGGCCACACAGGACTGTTCAGGCCATCCCTCTCATTATTGTGTCATTGGGGTTTTCCTTTTCCAAGCTGTGGTATAGATATGCCACAGTGTCCCCAGGACATTTTGATTTTGCCTAGCTTTAAATGCTGCTGGCATCTAATGCCCATTATACATGCTTTCTGTTATATTTACAGTTGCAGTCTGACCCTGTTTGTTCAGCAGCCACCTTGGTTTTCAGAAGTTGGCTGGTAAAGCAATGTGTGCAAGCCCACTGGTGAAGATTTATATCAGAACTCTGTTTTCCTTTGATAATGGATTTAAAAAATCCTTGAAAGGAATAAACTGTATTGACAAAATTACTTATTTCCCCTTTTATAATTACATTTTTATTACTTTTTTTTTTTCTTTTTGATAGCATAACTGTGGGGGAAGAAAGAAAATTATATCCTCTATGGCATTGCCATATCAGCAGAAATCCTGCTGTAAAAAGAAAATAAATCCATATGCTTTATTTTAGAGGTCAAGAACAGCCCAAGTTACTTTTTCTTTTAGTAGCTGGATGCTGCTGCAATGTCAGGCTGCTTTTTGTCTGCAGCAGATCCAGAGCACCCATGTAGACAAACCAAGCTGGACCTCACGGTGCACATTACATGTATTAGATCAGCCATGGTGAACTGGTTGCATGTCTAAAGATTCGGGCTGAGGGCTGAAGACAGCATAGGTGAGGGTGTCTAGTGAAAGTCAGCCCTTCTCCTGCTCCCTCAACTGTCAAGTTGTTCATCAATCAAATCATGAGCTGCCTTAGCTTACAAATATAGTTTTAAGGCAAAACAGGACTGGTGATCATTGTCTGAAAACATTGTGCTGTGGGCTGTGGCTGTTCAGATGCAGCCTGACAACCAGCTCAGATACCCAGGGGTGAAGGAGAGAGCAGATGGGCAGGAGGAAGTATACCAGCTCAACCTTCCTACCCATCTATCAAAGCCATAAGCCTGGTGTTTTTCAGGAAATGTATTTGCTAGCTCTACCACTTCAAGGACGCTTTTGGTGCCGCAACTGCTATGGCTACACCAGAATCATTCAATGCGTACTCAAGATTGATATTCAAGTAAAGTTCTTCTAAGTAAATGAGTACTGCATAAGGTAATGTCACTTTGCATATGTTTCACCCAGTCTGATACTCCTAACCTGCCATTTTAGAGTGTCTGAGGGCTTAATATATCACCAAAATACACCACATGGGTGTGTTGAGTGAAAGAGTATACTGGGGTACAGATAGTACATAGATACTATATAATATGTAGTACATAGGGGTACGTAGTAGTAGATGCAGCTGTTTGAAATACAGAAGACTGAGGTGTCCCTTCAAAAGAGGTTCCTCGTATTTTTAGCTAGATAAACTGCTAACTCTGTATTTGACCCTTCTGGGGATTACAAGTTTGATACAAAACCTTTTTTCTTTAAAGTCTGACAAAACTTGCTGATGTTAAGTGTTTTAAGTTATGTTAATTAAGCAAGGTTACTGGTTTCTCCTATTGTGCCAGGAGCAAGGAACTTTCAATAGGACATCTCCTATAATTTATTTCTGGAGATGACTTTAATAGGTAGTGGCAGTGTTTGTTAAGATTCAGATCACTTTGTTTATAAAGAATTTTCCAAGTCTGAGGTGTGGGATAAATCTGTTTATTTTGCTTAGTCTGAATTGAATTTCTGCAATATAATAGAATTAAAAGGAGACTTGTTTTTTTTATTCTTTTTGAGTCATGAAGTCTTGTTACAATGTATGGAAAAGTGGGATTTCCTTAAAGGTCATTATTTTATCAGGTCTAAGAGTAGCATGAATATAACTAGTACTGGATTTTACTTCCTGGGGAAAAATAAAGTATCCTGTATTTTGCATTTGTCTATACCCGGTAAGGTGTACCTTATAGATTTTGTCCAAAATTACCCAAAGCATTAACTAGAATGCTGAAGTTTAAAAAAGATTTCTTGAATCGTTATCCTCTTCATTCTAAACTGGGCCATGTTTCTTTGCTGCTTCTTGTGGCTTAAACCTGCCTGCTTCCAATGTATTCCTCTTTCTTATTTTAGCAATCCATCAAAATGAAGAAAACAGGAGTCAAGAAATAAGAGGACTAGAAGAGCTCAAGGATACCTCTGATGCACAGGTAAATGTGTAAGATTAATGGAGTCTTGGGAATGTTTCCAGATCTACAAGCTGAAGAACTGCTCTGTGCAGAGAGCATGTAGGAAGGAGAAAGTCTGCTGGATCTCATTTTATGTGGCTATTTAGAATAAGATTGATGATTACTCTGGGAATTAATCCAGTGATGTTGCAATTGGACAGCTTTCTTCAGCTATCTTTCTGCTCCTTTTAGATAATACACATAGCATATACCAGATGTGAAAGTAAAATGAGATGTGTTTTAGGAAGCAAGGGCATATGACATTTTGATTGGATTTTAATCACTGTAAGTAGACATGCAATGAAATGAGGATACTTATTAGTCACTCAAGTGCAAGCAACAACCTTCTTCTTTCCTTGCCTAATGCTCTCATTTACAACCAAAGCACATTTCTAGATATTGCTCAGAAAAAACTTAACTGCCTTTTAGAGTATTGTATTGTGGAATTGCTTACCCTTTCTAATTCTGTGAATATTTTTTGATTAATCTGCAGTTCATTCAATCATTTAGTTCATGCATTCAAGCTGTGCAATTGTAACTGTATTGCTCATTGTACTGGTACTGATTATTGCTTTTAATTTAAATTTGATTTTTCCCAGTCTTGGCTGTTTTTTTCTTCTATTCCTCTTGAAAATGTTATGTTCCCCGTCAGTTGCCACCTTTACTCCTTCCCCTATATGCAGTGTGCAGTTCCTGTCTCTGATTTATCTCCCTAACATTTTGCCAAACTAAAAGTTTGTGTGCAAGAAAGACAGAATTTACACTGATGTCTATGGTCAAGCTTAGCTGAAGGGGCACAAGCCATGCAGCCAAGTGAACAGTACCTATCTCTTTCTAAAGGTAGGGGCTGGCTTGACCACAGAGAGGCCAGAAAGGGCTGCAGGCAGCTCTGGTGGCAGACCTGGGCCATGGCAGACACCTGGAGAGGGCAGGCAGAAGAGCTTGGGTCCATGTAGTACCGGTGTGTACCTAGGCTTTTCTAGTGTGCTGTCAGTTGCGTTCAAAATTTATTACCTAATTTTGATTCCTAGTTCATATCAGTGTAGGGTTGAGGACAGGTTTTCTGGAGCTCAGATGTGCATTACAGAGATCTAGAAAAGGCCCATGGGGAAACACTGACATCATTGCCTAAAAAATCTGGCTTTTTTTTTTTTCAGGGCAGGGAATGTGTTCATGTGTGCTTAGTTCTACTTGATTTTTATAGTTTTATGGGTTTTTGAAGATGTTTATTCCCACTTATGACACTGACAATGCATATTCAAAGCTCCTAAGAAACCAGCTAATAAGAATACATGGACTGATTCTAAAAGCCTGTAAGAATTTACTGTTGGGATATTGATTCACCCAGCTTTTATTTGACTGGAAATCAGCTTCTAAAATTTGAAAGACTATGAAATACATTTAAAATTAAACAAATACTAAATGAGCAGTTAGCAAAAACATTGATGTGCTCTAATGGGAGGAGCGCAGGAGTGTTATCACACCAGCGGTTGCTTCAATCTGTTTGTTAGTATCATAAAAACGACATTCAGTGAAGAACAAATATCATTCACTCCCTTAAAATAAATTGTATTTTTTCACTTTATCAAGATTGTGTATATGACCAGAGCAAGCCAAGAGATTCTGTCTTTAGAGGCAGTGGCATATAGTTTTCAGGTTCATCAAAGGTGAAACTGGAAAAAAACCAAACTACCAAAAACCTTTAACAGAGTTGAAGAGTGTGGTGCCTGACCTAAACACTGATTTGTGCCACAGGGGCTTGATTTGCATTGGAGTTAGTTGTCAAAACTGGTAGAAGTGTTGAAAAAAATTTGGTGTGGGGATTTTTAAAAGCAAGTATGGTGTAAACAATGTAAGTGATGTAAATAAAAGATCTCATCCTGTCTGCCTAGAGATTTCTTAAATCATCCTTGTCATTGCTAGCATGTTCATTCATGACCTTTACAGAGGGAATATTTTCCAATGGTTGCGCTGAAACAGAAAAAGTGTTGTCAGTATCTTTGCTTTTCCGACCCCAGTAGTGGGGTAGTTGGCTTTCATTCTCATTAAACTTTTTTTTTTAATTTCAGATGTTGTATAAACACATTTAGTCACAGTAATTTTGATCCATGAATGGTAGTAAAGCCTTACTATATAACTCCTACCTTCTTTTATCCTTCATTAAGTTAAAGCCAGTTAAACTATGCAACTTTGATTTTTACCTTCACATAAGTTTGTACTTATATCTCTCTTGATCTACATGAATTAGAGGGCTAAGCACCAACATTTAAGCTTGCAGGATTTTGGAGAGTGTGTGCCTACACAAAATAAAACTTAAAATTGCACTTTGCAAGTAGGGTGACTTGCCTTTACCCTTTTGTCTAATAGCTTCAAAAATATTGCTTGAAAATTAAAATTATGTTGACAAGTGAAAATGACCAGTAATCAGAGAATCCCGACATCTTCCCAAGCAGTTTTTAGAAACTGCCCTCAATTAATTATTAATTGACCTGGATATTTTCTTACAAGTATTTAGCAGAGAAATTCATAGTGCGAAGTAAGCATAATTGAGGAAATCAGAAGTAAAAGTGAAGGATTCATAGTTTTCTTAATTATGAAAAAATATTTTGTATTTCAAGTGCATTCTTTACTCTGAGCCAAGCATGTACAATTAATTTAATAACACCTTAGCCTTTCCAGAAATTTTATATCCTTTAAAAACCAAATAAAATAAATATTTTCATATTCTCTAGAATTCTTGAAATTCTAGAGGAGGAGGAGGTATGTTAAAATGTGATATTTCTACTCAGTGATTATTTGAAACAGGACAATATTTTTCTTCACTGATATTGCCAATTTGAATACAGACCATACCTGTGGCAAGGCTAATGGGCTGGTGTTTATTTCTTCTTTGGGATGCTTCTCCCTGTGGAAGGCAGTAACACAGGCAGAGGGGCAAGCAGTGAAAGAAAGCTAGACCCATGTGTTCAACATGTTGTCTTCCTCTGGGTTGTTTCTTTCACTTGAACATACTGAAGCCAACTGTTATCCCAAAACTGAAGTCTCTCTTCTTCTCCTTAACATAAGTGGTTTTAATTGTTGAGTTTTGCTTCATACATCATAGACCAATAAATATTTGTTCAGCGGGGACTCATAACCATCTATGCCACTTGCAGGTCACGGTCTGCCCTGTCTGGGCGCATTCCTGGTTCCAGCCAGCAGTAGTAGACAGGATGGAGTATGGGCAGGACTCAGAGCTTATTCTATACCATCTCATTGCCAGGGGGTGAGGGGAAGGCAGTCTCCTCCAGGTGGAGTTGGTGCAGTGTGGTGGAGGGAGTGGTCAGGTATTGTGTGTTGTTAGGGAGTTTTTGTGTGAATTGTTCATTTCTTGTTGCTTTTACTGTTGATTTTCTCATTGCTGTTTCCAGTAAAATGTTCTTACCTCAAATCATGATTTTTACCTTTTGTGCATGTAGTTCCCCATTCCATCCTGCTGCAGTGGGGGAGGGGGAGGGAAAGCGGGGACCGAGCAAGTGGCATGGGGTTAAATAGTCTCAGTGGGAGCACTAAATTGGGGAGTACCACTCCTAAACAACAATAGCACAACATCAAGGTGTAAGAAGTGCCTCCACAGTACTAAGACCTCAGATCCTGAAAGTCTTTAAATCTTTATAGTCCCAAGGCCCTAGTAAGCTATAATAACTTTGAGTTGTCTTTAGCCTACAAGGCTGTGGAGTTACAGCACACAGATGTAACACTCGCTGCTACAAGCATTCTGCATCCATGAAATAAGCAGGTTAGGCTCTAGTTGATATCCCCAAGTCATCAAAGTGTTGCAAAGAACAGACATCAGATTTCAGCCAAATCTTAGGCTCCCTTTGTAAATTACTGGAAAAAAAGGAGAATATTAGGCAACAACTGATTTGACCATTTTTAAATGTTTACTGTAGAGTAACAAAGAATTCACTTCCTAAGTACCTCTTTTTCTCTGTTAAAGTAGTCTGGACCTTCCACATTTGATAAACTCAGTCTTACTGCTGATCTGCGGGTGATAACAGTGTGTCCGAACCAGTGTGTCCACTGGTTTACAAAGCAGTGTCCTTAATTTAGAAGATAAGGCACTGATCTCATAGAAAATGTAAGGACCTTGAGATTAGGCAATGCAATTCCTTATTTTTTCAGTGGGTTTCTGTCCTTCAAACAAGTGGGTAGGTTCTTTTCATGGAAAAGCTGTGCTCTCCAGAATGCTAGTCTCAGTAGGAGCACAGGACACGCAAGGTACAGACTATATCTGAAATCCTTTCCTTCACCAGAGCAAAGTGTCTGATGCAGGTTTGTGAGGAGATGTCTTCATCCGGACTGGAAGAATGTAGGCATGTACAAATTTCTTTCAATGAATTTGGTAAGACCGACTCTTCGGACTTGGTCATGGAGCCTATTTTCTTCCATCAGTAATAAAGCACTTATTCATAAAGTGGATTTGCTTGCTTCTTCAGCTAAAGAAATCTTAACCCCTTTTTCCCTCTTTCTTGGAGAAACCAGTGGTCTGTAGGATGGTTTGGGTGGCCACTCTCACTCCTTCAGCAGTCATGGGCAGGAATTTCTTAAGGCCAAAGAATTAGACTCTGCATTGCACCATGGCTTAGCAGTCAGGACATCTCTAGCTTTTGGGCCTGACTCACAAGATATGTTATGAATTATGGAGTAGATAGCTATTCATTTAAACTCAAGACAAATGGTAGAAAAAAAACTATGGAAAAAGTGGGGAAAAATGTTTATTTGCAGATTGTCTTTGAAGTCATATAGCTATGCCGCATGGTGGGACCTCCCAAAGCATACGCTGTTCCTACAGGAAACACCTGGGCTAATGAAAGCTGTGTAGTATCATCACATCAGGTCTCAGTTATGCAGAGCCTGTATCCATGAGCAAATCGTGGACAGTGATATTAGCCATTGACTTTGTTGGGTACAATTTAGCCCATATAACTAACTTTGCAACGGGTTTCTGTTATGCCTGTGTACAAGTATGAATCCATATATATACACGCCATTTTTAGAAAACAACCAGTCAGTGCTGAGTGTTTTGACAAAACACTATCAGCATAGTTTGAATAACAGGCAGCATATTAGCCAAAAAATAGTTCTAGCATAGCTTTTAAAGCAAATACAATTTTCTTCCCTAAACAAAATCAAGAGATATTGATTTGTTATTTACAGGATAAATAAATGTGGCACTACTGTCTTTTAACTCTTGAGTCTTGCATATATGAAAAACGGTTGGAGTGGGAGCAGAGGGAGTTCTAGCCTGATATTTTTAGGAGTGTGTTGTGTTGCACTTCATTCTTTTTCCAGGGCTGTTCCTGGCTAACTTTCCCATGAGTTTTTAACCTCTTGCTCTTGTTCTCTTATGTAACAGGAAACAGGCTGACAGGAACAAATAAAACACAGCATATCTGATAGTTGCACACAGAGGAGTGGTTGATTTAGTTAGCCCTGCCTTCTTTTCTCCAAAGTAGATACATTTGGAGATTCAGATGTGCCTCCGCTCCTCTCCAGTTGTTTCCCAGGAAGCAGTGACTTGTTTGTGTTCAGCAAGTGGCATTGAAGTATCACAAATATGAGAAAACAGATGCATTTCTTTTAAGACTGAAATTTGTGGCAGTGTCATGTCCTGGGACTGTGGATTTAAGTATCTGTTTGCTCTTTCTCCCACCCTTAAGGCAGGAGTTTTATGCAAGCTTCAGGGAAGAGATGACATCGGACGCATTGAGCTGGTCCAGAAGCTGGCGAGAGAGAACTGCCAGTTTTCGCAAGCGGATAGAAAACCACTGGAGAAGGCAGAACAGGTAAGACATTTTTTTGGGGGGTTGTTGGGGGTTTTGGTTTTTGTTTTTTTTTTTTCCTTCTTTTTTTTCTGGTAGAGGAGGGAGATTTAGGTCACAAAACTGAAATAGCAAAGCTGATGGTCAGAATCCAGGGCACACATTAGTCATGGAACTGTAACTGCTCTCCTCTGGCATTTACGTTTCTCTGAAGTGCATTCAGGTCAATAATTGTCAACACACTTAAATTATTATGTTGTCATTAACTGTCAGTAGTTGTTATTAGTATCTTATACACATAGGATATAGCAGACGATGTCAGGATGCTTTTTATGAAAATGTTGGGATTTAGGGCGCATTTAAATAATGTATAAATCATATGAGTGCTTCAAATACTTTAAATTGTCTTAAAATTATTTTATTGCTGGTATACTTGGATGTAAATATTGACTGGAACTTTTCTTGTGAATTAAAAAGAATGGTCTGGATAGGAGTATTTTTTCTTTTAAATTGTGTTTTCAATCAAAATTTACACTGAAAAAAGCAGTATTCTGTTCAGTGCTTCAAAAAATATTTTTTCAGATGTCAGTAGCTGGATTGAAAATGCACTGAAACTTGACTGCTCTGCTTATAGCACAATGTTCTCCTAGTAAAGATTTCTATTCTGATTGCATCTTCATCTAAAGGTGCAGAGCAGAGAATAATAACTGCAAGAAACAAAATGAATCCCACCTAGTCCTCATGTGTCTTGCCAGTTTGTGTATGCAATTTATTCCATTTTCTGTTCACTGGGCAGTAGAAAAAAGGCATGTGCTTTAAGAAATAAATACTTTTCAACTCATCTGCAAGCTCATTCCTAGTGAAATAAGTCTGCACAGAGGAAAAGAGAATGATGAAATCTTATTTCAGAGCTTCATGCTGTTCTGTTCAGTGGCATATAAGGCCTGGTCTCGTGTAGTTAAATATGTAATTGTATCAGTAGGTGTACAGCAGGGAGCAGAGTAATTAGCCAGGCTAAATACCCGAGATTGAATTGTTCCTCAGGTGACCTGCTAGCCACAGACATGTGGTAGAATTTCCACATGTCTTTGTACTGTATCCACAAAGCACAATTAAAAGTCTAGGTGCTTAAGTAAAGCAGATTTGAAACCAGGTTTCTATTGTGTTTCAGGACTATGAAGCAAGATTACAGACACATGGGCATAGAAGAGAGGGGAATGTTGGGACTGATAATCCAAAAATTTGGTGAATATTTTTGCTGCTTACTTCAGTCATTGCAAAGGGTGCTGTGGTGTCAGCTGCAGCTCTGTAGCTGCACAGATTACAGTACAGTTCCAAAAATGGAAAGGAAAGAAGCACTCAGCTTTTCTTCTCCTTTTGAAAAGTATTAATTGCTGCTATTTAGGAGATGAGTGGCTTCAGTTTAGCAAAAGCTAGAGCAAACTGCTCATATCCACCCTCAGCAGTATAACACAGCAATTACTGCTCTCAGGCAAGGATATGCCTTTGGACTTTTAGGATATTCTTTTAGAGGTGACAACAAAGAGAAATGTTGCCTGAGAGACTGCAGAAGCCCAGGTCTTTCCTCATGTATTCTTTATTTCTGGGTGGGGAATGCCTTACAGTTAGTGCAGGCAATAATAAATCATGGTGTGCTTCCTCTCCCTGTTCTGCACTTCACTGTTTATTGTAGGGTGAGGGGTTGATGTGCCAGTTCCTTTGGTCCAGATAGCCCATGCCTAGATCTAAGAGAGACCTACAGTCCGTGGTGTTGGTGTATTTACGAAGCCTCCAACTAGATTATTGAATTCATTAGGAATAGTCACCAAGAAGGCATTGTTGAACATGGGCAAGGTTTTTCATAGCTTCTCAGTTTAGCTGACTCAGGTAACTAACTTTCACTGGGAAAAAGCACACACTGCTGAGGCAGGGTGGTGAGTTGCATACGTTCAGGAAGCTCTGAGCTTCCATCCCTTCCTTTCCCTCCCTTCCTCCCATATGGTCTGAGAGCTGATCCAGTGCACGTGCAGGTGGCAGGATTTGACTGGTTGGACAGAGGTTGCTGTTCCAGGCAGCCATTCCCCCTCCTGTCCAAGGAGAAAAGCAGTAAGGCTGAATTGTAGTGAGTTCTGCTTGGATCCAGGCTTTCAGACCTACCCAGATTCATTGGCAGATTCATTGGCATTGGCATTGCCCAGAGTCCCTTGGACTCACTGTAAATGTTAGAGGAACAACATGTCCAGGCTGTGATGTCCTTATTATGTATAACATGTCCATCCTTTATTTTTAAAATTACAGATTACTCATACATTGCTTTCTTAGAGACAGAGGGTGACGGGCACTCAACGTAGGAATAAAGTAGGGATGCTCTGCGTGTTTTCCACAGGACCCTCATTTCTCAGCAAGCACCCTTGCACTAAAGCTTTCACTAGCTTTCTCTCCTGGGGAGCTCAAACTGTGCTTTCTTGGACGATCTGCCTTCCTTAAAGGGATGGCATGCAGTCTGTAAATCAGATGCCTGAACACCCTGGCTGGCTTCTCTCCCTGAACTCGGAGAGCCAGCTAGCAGGGTTGGCCTCCTGGCGGTTCATCGGAAACAGAAATGCTTCTGGTTTGCAGGGCTGTGTGTTTCTGTCAGCCTGGACCGGTGTCACTGGTCAAAGCTGGGGGCTTTATAATCTGCCTGGAAGTAAAGCTGCTCTTTCCAATGGGGAATTTTTTCTGAGGCAAAGTTCTAGTTTGTTCTCCTCTAGAATTATAAAGAAAACCCCAAAACCCCAACCCGAATATGAGGTTAGAATTGTGCATAGGCATAATTCCTCTCTACATGTACTGTGTCCCAGGCGTGTGATGAGAAATGGAGTTGGGGCTTCTCTGGTCCTACCCACTGTGTTTCTAAAGAAGATGTCTTCAGATTAGTACAACCTCACATGGATTTACAGCATTAACAGCAAAAATAAATGTAATATAATTGGGCTTTGATGGTTCTTGTACTTTCCTGTGAAGAAGGAAAAGTCTCAGCCTAACTGCAGAATTTAGTATGAACTACCCCAATAACTCTTTTTCTTGTATAGTATTTGAGGTATGGAGTGTGATGGGGAGCTAGACTGAATGACTAAGAGGATAAGTGACTTTTCCTGTCATTGAAATAAACAGTCACCATCTGCATCTGATTTGAAGACAGAAGTTAATGATTCACTTAGGGAAGGCAGATGACATGTGGGTGCACAAGAGTTTTTTTGGCAGATAAAAGTCCCTAAAGGTATTCTTTAAAGTGTGGTGTTGGAGGCTTGTGGTCCACAAGGGGGAGGTGAAGTGTGGATTGGTTTGCATTGCTAGTTCAGAAGGAGGTGAAATATAATTCTTTTTCCTCAGAAAAAGCAGATGATCTGGAAGAGGAAAAATATGTGACAGCTGGGTGGTTCACTGGAGGAAAGCTCGGTTTGGAACTGTGGTGGGTGAAAGAAGGGATTCCTTCAATCTGGCTGTGTTTTTCAGGGTGTAAAATTGGAGTGTATATGTATATAGGATGATTTGTACATGCATATATTTTTACTTCATGTTTAAGTACCCTTATGAGAAAGTCCATATTGCATTTGTTTCAGTTTTCTGGTATGTTCTCCTTTCTTTCCATATTTATGGTCTGAATAAAAAAAAAAAAAAGAAGTCTTATAATTTAAAAAGTTCTGTGCTCAAACTGTTATATAACAGAGCAGCTTAACTGATTTTGACACTGGAAGCTGACAGTGACCAGGTTAGACTGGTATGTTGGAACTGGTATTTCTCGGTAGCACACAGTGCCAACTCCTTCTCTGTGAATACGGTGTCTGCCAGGTGCTCTAAACATAGTGGAGTGTTGCTCACAGGTGCTTAAAGCAAAAGAAAAAAAAAAATTACAGTTATTTTTTTCTCCGTTTCCACTTGCTCATGTGTCAGAATAAGATGCTTAGTTAAGGTACTGAATTTACCATGTGTGTTACGTATCCTGAAACTTCAGCCTTGCTAGTGAGTAGACAGTAAATATCACTAAATGTGCTTCTATATAGGCAGATAAGCTTCTTCCCTGTGCTGTTTCATTCCTCCAATGGGATTCAATGTATTGATAAATAAATAAAATTAAATGGTTTTCTAAAATATGCAGAAATATTTTAATATCAAATAGAGTAGATAGAATAAAAATAACTGTGCAAGCTGGCAGTTCTAATTTTATCATTACATGCAAATCACACTCATAAGCCTTGGAAAAATTAAAACTAGATATTTGTAATTTTATGTAATTTAAGTATTCCATTCCCTTAAAGAAGTTGCTTTGACCTAAAATAAATGAAAAATCTCTATTGAGCCTATCTTTTTTGAGAAGTTTGCTTGTGACTAGCACTAATTACAATATAGAAAGTAAGCTCTGTATGTAAAGCCATTTGAACTAATTTATCATAGCTTTTTTCCCCTTCGGCATACATGCATTTGAGGCATATTTGCACTAAACTGTAGTTCTTTCAACTCCTTTTAAGCAACCGCAAATCAGTTAAATTATGACTTTATGATAGATATGAAACAGTTTGTACAGTGTTTCTAGTTACTATTTCAATGAAGTAAGGCACTCATTAAGAAAATCATGTCTGTTTGTAGTGTTATTGTCTTAGTAAAACTGGAAAAGTGCTTTTTATCCCAGCGACATGGAGAGATGATTCTTCAGATTATAGTGTCATTTGTGTGGTCAGATCAACTGAATAAGCTCTTTACAAATCGATGGTAATTTTCAAAGGAAATTTGAGATTCTCTAATGTGTTCATTAAAGAACTAAAGAATATGAATTTCTTTATACAACTATATAAATTATATTCTACACTGAGGCTCTTTGAATGCTTCCCTGCATCAGTGAGGAGGGGAACATTTCCTATATTCACTCTCTAACTCCTTTACAGATTAATGCATATATTAGAGTTACACACTGTTTAAAATATGTAAGTACATACAGCTTGAATGTATTGATTCTGTGACTTAATTCAAGATGAAAGAGATATTTTACAGGAGGCAGGTATGTTTTCAGAAGGGCAACAGATACTGAAAGGCAGTTTTGTTAATTTACTGGGTATTAATTTTGTGATCAGAGGTCTCAATAAGAAGACTGATGGTTTGCTCATTGAAGCATTTGGTTGATCTGAAGTTGTTAAAAGGCTTACAACAAGAAATGATTTAGAGCCTTGAGTAGTGTAGATTACTCACAACTGAGGAATTTCTTAAGGAAATTCCAGCCATGACACACCAACTTATTTTAGGGTGCACCTACTTGTCCAGCTGGACACCTGCAAGGAGGCATGAATGAATGTCAGGACATGTCCAGAGCTGATGTTTTTGTTAGCTTGACAACGCTGTAGTAGCACTATGCTGATGTACTGTTGGATTCAAGGTCAGTAATCAGGGCTCTAGTGGAAATACATTCTTTAAAGCATTGATATCAAATGACATCTAAATAGAGTCAGTGACCAAAATCTGTACTTTCTAAAACTATCATGTCTTTTGTTTTATCTGCTCTGTCTGGAACAGATCTCTTGGGTAGGTTGAGTGCACAGTTACTGGTTTTTACTCTTGGCGGCTATTCTGCATCTCATGCAGAGCTGTGGATCAAGTGGACACAACTATACACAGTTTAGTACAACTAAACCACTATCCACAACAACTAAACCACACTTTTGCAGAAACTTCCATGGCTTGAATAGCTATGAGGTGGTAGAGATATTTAAAGTCATTTAAACAGAACAGATTTAGCATGTTAGCACAGGAGTTTGCTCATTCTCTTCATACCTCTCAGATCTGCCAGCATTAGCAGAGAGAGCTGTACCAGGGTAAGATGATAGTTTGCAATTTTGTTTTAGTCTTCAACTGCAAGACAAGCAAAAAATGAATCTATCAATGAGGTTGTCAGTTTATATCTCTATGTTGAATAAGAGTTATTATGAGGTAGGTACGTGCTTCCTGTGGAGGTAAGCTGAAGTTCAAGTCTCTGGTCTGAATCAGGGGGAACAGGGACTTGGATCTAGTTCTGTCTTGTTCTGGAGAGTGTCCTATTCCAGATGGTCGATCTTTCATCTGCTGGAATGAATGCATAGCCCCAGGTTCTTTGTAAGCCAATCTCTTTATCCTCTGAGAAGAAAAGACTTCTGCGGGTCCTAGGCTTTATTTTTTTTCTGTGCAGAACAGGCACAGGCATTTTTTGAAATTGAAAAAGTTTGCCAGGATCCTCCTGCCCAGTTGTAGGACTGGGATCATTTGCATGTTAGGAAAAGCTTTGTTTTGGTCTTTTGCAGCATTTTTGTTAAAAAAATGAGAAAACTGTTTTTATTTGCTATACACTTTTCAGAGGACTTACTCTTCCTTTTGTTGAGTCTATTGAATCTGGCCAAAGTTTTGGAGGCGAATACCCTCCTGCAAAATAGCGGTCCCTTCTTCCTGCAAAAGAAAAGCTCTGCAGTCATGTTTGTGCTCCCACGATACGGAATGAGCACAGTATAGGAACACATTCAGTGGAAACCTCCCTGTTCTCCTTTGTGTCAAGTTACATATTCCCACAATACTTTCTTTCCTCCAGGTGCTTAACCTAGTGTTTAAAAGAAAAGAAAGCCTAATTTGCTCCTCTTTGATTTATTCTGTGACATTAAACTACTTTGTATAGAAGGAAATTCCACATGCACATTTTGCATGCTGAGCTTTCTTTGGTGTGGAATAGTGACTCATTCTTGTATGGGACAATACCTTAGCTCCTGGGCTGAAAGGGATAAAAACAGCACATGGTATTTATCAGGCTAAAACCTGAGAGCCAGAACTTTGAATTTTTGGTTTTTACTCCCTTGGTAATTTAATAAATAACGTGCTTCAAATCTTGCCACTTCTCTGTACCTTTGTTTACCAGGTATAAAATGAGGTCTTAAACATGTGGGACCTTGAAGCATGCCATAAAACCTTAAAGTTAATGAATGTTGATGAATTGCTTTGGGGTCCTTGAAGGGTGGTTCGGGGATCTCAAGCACGCCAGAAGTGGGTTGGACTTTGAACAGCTGAGAGCCAGGGGTATATTTTTTTAAAATCCTCAGCATAGCTGAGGAAAGGCCAAGCAATTGCAGGTACTATGCAGTTTCTGAGTCCTTGGGCATCACTTCAGTGGCTGTCCTGCCCCAAACACTTGTCCCCAGCCCTGCACTGTTCCATGTAGTGTTCTTTTGTGAAGAAACACAGGAAATAATGAAGCTGAAAACTAAAATAAATACACCTTTCATGTGAAATTATTTTCCAGCTGGATCAGTTTCCCTCATGTTATGGGGACATGGATATAGGGTGAGAATGAGATATAGTGTCAAGGATGAGCCATGCTGGTGAGATCTACTCTGCTGCTCCCAATGAAATGCAGCCATTTTCCTTCATTCCTCAAAGCCCTGTGATTTACAAAATCCAGAAACTGAACTGGGTCACATGAAATTCCTTGCACTTCTACAGCTGGCAGTATTTTAACCTAGATCCTGTGTTTCACCATATGGCTTCAGGAAGGCATAAATGCACAAAGAAGGGGGTAAATGATGAGCCGAGGTCAGCATGCAGGAGCAGGAAGAGGACATGGTTTTCATGGGCACTGGGACTACACAGTTCTGATGTTGCGATACTCTAGTCTTGGAAAGGGAACTCTGAATAAAAAAGGTGTCTGGAATTTATTAACCTAAATTTGGGAAGATTAAAAAGTTGATAGTGCTTTGAGTATGTACCACATGAATTTAATTCAGAAATTTCAAGCAGTTTCTGAAATTCAGAAGTTATTTTGACCTTCACCTTTAAGTGGTGCAGAACTTTTAAGTCATTCTTTGGACTTTTCTCTTGGAATTGAAACCAATCAAGGACATCTGGCTTTGGCTCATAGTGTGGAACTGGTGGTGAAGAAATATCTAAGGTAACTGGAAAACTTTTTGATAAGCCAGAAGCTGATGGTTATCCACCACAGTATCTTCTTTGGAAATTGTCTGTGATTTGGTAGCTTGTCCAGAAATCAGTCATGTAAAAAGGATTCAGTGCAAAATGAAGATTGGGCTAGTAATGCAGACAATATGGCTAGTGACATTAAAGAGGTGAACGTGTCAAGCTTTGCTCTTCTTTGGAGTAGAAACTGCACCAGAGCAAATTCTATAGTAAGATCTGCTTTCCGTGCTAAGATCACCGTGGTTCCAGTGGCAGGACGCTCTGGAATCAATGAAGCCTGTGTCAGGACCTAACTGGAATAAATGCTGCCATCATTTGTTGCCATTTGTTCCTGCAGGCACGTTCTGGAGACCACCCAGAGCATACTGGTATGGAGACTCACCCTAATTCTTGTGTTCAGCTTCCTCTCCTGTTATAGAATTAGGCTATCTGCACTAAGGACTTTTTGGAAAAGGGGTCATGGTAAAATGTCTATCTCTATCTCTATTTCTGAAACTGTATGCACAGCAAGAATGTAAAGACACCTTGACCTTGTACTTTTTACAGGCGTTTTCTTTTTTTCCCCCCAGAATTTATTTATTTTAATCATGAGACACTACTAAAATCTAAATAAGTTGTCCTTTAACTGTGGTCATTCTGTCACTCATTGTGCCTGCATTTTAAAGTTTAATTCAGCTCCTGCTGATGCTAATAGATATTTTTTGGTGAGAGCAGGGTATAGCCCTTAGGGTCTAATGCTTTTGTCACACTGTAGCCGTGGAAGGTGGTGGCATTTTGCAAGATGTGTTTGACACACAGTCACCTGTGGAGAATGCTGATTTGGTAGCAATAATACACCATTTGCATCTATTTTTCTTGGTTGTATGTGGCAGCTTAAAGAGCAAAGGAATGAAACCCCAGGTGGTTAGTGGTATTTTTGCTGACTCTTTCCCTCTAAATCAAAGCAGGTATTCCCCTCTCCTTCCTTGATTAGTGTTCCTACTGCTGTGTGCAGCACCTCCCATATTCTAATTCACAGCACATGAAAATGAGGTCTCAAGTGCATATGCATGGCTTTCATTTTAACTACCCAGTGAAAAGTTTTAATTAGATGTTTCATGTGGAAACATGAAACAGGGTTTGAAATTAGCAATGACCTTGAGACCTTCCTTGGATATATTTTCTGATACCATGTGGCAGGCAGTTCCCAGCTCTTTTTGTCACTGGCTGGAGTGTGAGTGAGGAAGGCTCTGACGTGTGGGAGTGGCAGCAGTTGCTGGTTGCAGGAAAAAGTACTTTAGCCTCATTTGGTAACTGGCAAAATAATAGGATGACCTAAGTCAGTAAGAGCATGAATAGCTGCTGGTATTTCCTTCAACAGCTTGCTGAAGATCAAATCTTAGGTGGATTTCCAAGCTCTGAAGCAGGGTAAGCCTTGAACAGGGTGTGATGCTGAACTATACAGCTCTGTTTGATCAAGGGAAGGGCCTACAGCTCACACACCTTTGCTGGCTGCTGTGTGCCAGCTCTGTTCCCCGGCAGCCTGGATAATGATGCTGCCTCACCTGGAATGGCTGGACTGAGAGTATTATCCCTTATTTCATCTCCATTTTTCCTGGGAAGTCAGGGGAATAGACCTGTGTGTGCTGTATTAGGAGCAGTATTCCTACTTAGTCTGATGTGGAAGGAACAAAGGAGAACCTGCTCTTTTCAGTAGAGTAGAAAACAAGCACAGAATGCAAACATGCATCATCTTTTTGGTTTGGTTGCAATACCACAGTGTCTCTTACATTTTTAGAGAAGAATATTTGTTCAAGAAATACAACATCAGTTTAGGCCTTTTTACAAAATACTTTGGACACTGTAAGTAGGGGACTATTCACCACAGGAACATTTAAAACGTGTATACAAATACAAGTGTTTAATCAATTTGCTATTTGTAATATATGCTGTTTGGCCATATTTAGCAAGTTAATAGAGACCTGATGTGGTCAGGGTCAGAGAAGACACTAATCAGAGCTGATTGAAGAGATTAGAATTTTGGTTCTCATATACAAAGCCTGGTTGTTCTAGCTTTAAGTAAAAAACAAGACATATTCAGGTTTGGGCCTCCTTTTGTGGAGGGCAAACAGCTAGGAAGTGTGCTGACACTCTGGCTTTGTTTTCTCATGTGAGAAGCCTGAATCTTTTCAGTGGAATCCACATATTAATTCAGCTCGTCTAAATAATCTGTCAGTCTCTGTGCAGTGCCTTTATCAAGTTAATCATTGGGCTATGTTGACTTCTTTTTGGTTTTTGGATTTTGATGAACTTATGTAAAAGAAGCATGTGACTTCTAAACATAACTCTATTTGCAGTGAGTTCTTTACTCCTATTTTAGCCTGGAGAAAAGGAGGCTCAGAGGTGACCTTATCGCTCTCTACAACTGCCTGAAAGGAGGTTGCAGTCAGGTGGGGGTTGGTCTCTTCCACCGGGCAGCAACTGACAGAACGAGAGGACACAGTCTCAAGCTGCGTCAAGGGAGGTATAGGTTAGATATTAGGAAGAAGTTTTTTACAGAGAGAGTAATGAAGTTTTGGAATAGACTGCCCAGGGAGGTGGTGGAGTCACCATCCCTGGATGTGTTTAAAAAAAGGCTGGACGTGGCACTTGGTGACATGGTCTAGTCTAGCTGAGGTTTTAGGGCAAGGGTTGGACTCGATGATCTTGGAGGTCTCTTCCAACCTTGTGATTCTGTGATTTCATGCAGAGAAGAAGTAAATTAAGCCTGGGTAGAAGACTTTCCTACCTGCTTTATCGTTGGCATCACAAGATCTTTCCAGTGGAGTTTGAGTGGTGCCCAATGCCCCACTGGAAATCTGTCAAATCCTGCACATTGCACGTGATGGCCTCCTGCATGTAGGGCCTTTCTCAGGATTTCACCAAGGATGTGGCAGAATGCTTCTCTGCCAAGGAACTTGTGGTGCTCGTGGTGGCCCAGTTCTCCTGTGGAGATACCTGCCTATGTCTGCATATACTGTATGTATTTTTTCATTAAACAGACTGCAAATCTTGCTAAAAGCAAAGCTGATCACATACAAGGACTTCTTATGGAACTTTTTTCACATTGTAGAAAGAACCAGTTGTTTACACAATGTCTCAACTGTTAACATAAAGAAGCTGCTTTCTCCTCATGTCCCATCTGTTCTGACACTCCTTTCCTCCTCCTCCTCTTTTTGGATTGCACCAGGTTTTCATCTAGCAGATTCTGAAAAGTTTCAACCTCCTTTTCAGTTCTTCAGATTAAAACCTATGTCTTAGTTATCACATTTAAGACTTGAACAGACTTCTGTGCCCCTACCTTTGGGATGTCAGGCTGTGAATGTCATTTTTGCCCCCCTCCTTCCTGTGCCCGATGACAGAAAAAACAATAGGTGCAGGCTGTCTGCTCACTGGCTTACCGTGCAGGTAACACTACAGGTACTGTGTACCTGTCTTTCTAAAAAAGAAGGATGAAGTGGTGAAGTCAAGCTATCAGAGAGACACTTGGGAGCTCCCTGTCCTGCATAAGCTTCCTCCAAGACCTTGGGCTAATGACCAAACACCTGCATCTCAGATCCTAGTTTGTATATAGATGTGCTGCTTCCCTTTTCTCAGGAGCACTGTGAACGTTGGTTCTCAGGATGCTTTCCCACTCTGCTGTGGTGTTTGAGTAGTTAGGGAGACCTGACTGGCTGAGTGATACTATAGACAGTTTGAAGCAGCTTCCCTTTTTAAATCTGGACACTTGAACCATCTGAAAGTTGCTCCAGGTAGTGGATTTTTGATGGGACACCCAAATCAGATACTTTCTTAAAAATGGCCCCTATCAATTCTCTTTTTTTCAGAGCATCAGCTACAGCTTTTACTTCAGGACACCCCTAAAAATCTGCCTCTCCTATATAACTTTAGACATTTCCTTGCAGGAATGTATGCAGGAACTGAAGGAACACGTTCCAATTTTACGACAGAGCTGTGGATGTGTGTGCTAATTTTTGTGAGATCTGCAGCCATCCATAGAACAGAGGTGCTCTGTTCTTGCACCGGGTAGCTGTATGCTCCCTGTAATTCATCTGTTCTCACTCTCCCACCCTCAGCTGTCACACAGACACACATATGTAGAGATATGACTGTGTCTTCCCTGGTGCAGAACTTAGGTTTTTGCTATGTAGAGAAAAAGGCTACAGTTTCACTACAGCATTTTCCTTTTCAGCTTCTGTAGCAATGCACTCATATTCTGTCTAATATTTACTGGTTAATCAATTGACACGTAGTGACATGTAAAAAGTAAATATTTGAATTAGACAAAAGCTGTACAGTAAATCATGCATATAACTGTTGTTTTAAAACGCTATTAGTTTTTAATCTGTGCAATGTTCAATACATATTAAGAATCCCCTAAAAATAGAAAATATATTAAAAAATAGCTATTTACTCATTATTTATGGTAGAAATTCATGTCTTACCTGGTGTAAGAAGAAATAGAGGTTTAGAATTCCAGCAAAAGTATAAAAATCTGTAAAAGTTTCTTGACCATTATAATATGAAAATTAACTATAAAACCATAGGCATTTTCAATTTTCTTAATTCATTAATGCTGCAGTTTCCAGTATTCTGGTGCTCTCGTGCATGGAAAAGGTCTGCGTCAAATAGTCGGATGCCCAGCCTGTTTCGAAAAAAATCCTATTGATTAAGATCTAATAATACTTCCCATTCTGGAGATTCTTCATATGGCCAATTTTGCAAATGCAGCAGAACATGCAATACCAATATGTTCATATCACTTTTGTGTTTATAACAAATAATTTGCTTCTATCCTTTTACTTTTTTTTTTTTTTCCTCCCCATGCACTGGTTAAGTGCTTGGTACAGCAAAATTTCTTTGCTTTCCCCTCTCAGACAATATATTTAATGAACTTTATCAGTATTGCATTGTTAAGGGCTAGGAGCTAGCTCTAAATAGAATAGGGCTTTTACGAAAATGAAATCCTCAAAGAGTTGCTTCATCATGGGAAATCACTGCCAAATGTCGGGAGTTCTTGCTTTCCTGGCACAAAAAAATATAGAGAAACACTTTCATTTTTAGCATCTTGACATTCAACTTTTTGACTTCTAATGCTTTACCACATTTTAGTACATGAACATTTTCCATTAAAATGCATTGTTATGAATTTTCTTATATTAAAATAACAATTGAGATAATATGGAGATACAGATAATTAGAGGCTTAGATCATTTTGTATGGAAGCATCTTAATAAGATCAAATAAAACCCTGAATTTTATTTTTAGCATAATCCAATGTTTAATAAGCTAAAGCCTAAAATCTGTTGAATTGGCAATGATTTTGAGATTTGATATTCAGAAAGAATGCATTCTGAATACTAAGCAAATGAAAGTTACTGCAGACTATCATTGCTTCAGTTTTTATTTTGACCTTGAAAACTGGGTTGGTTTAGTGTTTTTACACTGCTAACTTTGAAACACAGTAATTGGAAAAACAGTGCTGAAGGTTAGCACTGCTTTAACTTGAGTTATCATAGGGGAACAGTTTGAAGTTTATGGGGGTGGAGAGAAATTGTCTTCAAGATCTACAAATAGCCTGAAAGTTTTGGTGATGACAGCACTTTAAATTATCATTATCATAAAAATGTCCTTCTGTGCCAGGGAAGCCTCACACAGCTAAAAGGAAAAGTAATTGCAGAAAGGAGTGTAAGTAATATCAGGAGTGTGGGGATGCACAAGAAGCTGCTAATCAATCCCTTCTGTTCCTGAGCAAACCTATTCACCTGGACCTTGGATATGTGTCCTCACAAAATATCCTTGGTGCAGGATTGTTTTGGTAGGTCAGGTGAGTAGCTATATGTAAATATTATACTTCTTATATCAAGTAAATGCTCATGAGTCCGAGTCTCATTCCTCTCTGTTCTGGTTGTTAGCAGGCAGCCAATGCACCAGTACAGAGTAAGGGTAGATGAAGAAACATGCTTTGCACAGGAAGATTTCCCTCAGGAAAAGATAGATATAAGACAGAGACAACGGGCTTGTGTTCTCATTTTTGTCTTTACTGAGTGGGTAGTTACACTGTAAACTGACAGTACTCAGTTACACTGAGTACTGACACTGGAAAAAAAAATCCTGAACAGATTTCGGTAACATTAAATTCTGACCAGATTTATTTTAAGGGATCAGAAGAATAGGTAAGCAACTTCTGCTTAGGATGAACTGAAAATAAAATTAATTTTATTAAAAATCTAACAGAAACTTGACGTTTTAAGTAGCATTTTAAAGACTGTCTTCCTCTCTCACTTCAAATCATTGTGATCTCTGTGTTTCTGATTGCCTCAAATGCCTGTGTTAAAATTCAAGGCATCCATAAGGCACATGTCCTCCTGACCTAGTGCTGTAGTTATGATGATGCATAAAATAAATCATTGCAATTACTGAGGCAGTCTCAAGCACTTAGTAACTCAGGCAATTTCATCCTGAAACATGACTGAACTGAAGAAAGGATCATTAGTTATTTCCCTGGAGTACTTCGATGTTGTAACCCTCTCCACAGGGTTCTATTAGGGAGTTAAGACCTGGTCATTTGTTCACACATCTCATTTTATCTTTCTGTTACTCAAATGCTCTTTGACAGCTGGTGAATTCCGGAGCATCTCTCTTTTTCACCCACGGCATCTCCTTACTTGTCGAAGTACAGGTCAAATAGCAGATGGGCAACTATGTGAGAAGGAAGAGGCCAGCAATAACAAAGTAAACAGGTTTAAGAGGTAATTTCTGGAAGGACTTACAAGGTAGGGTTAATTTATGAGACACATGACATAAAAATTATTTCTTGAGTAAGGAAGAAGAAGTTGGTTAGACAAGATCTCAAGGTTATACATGAAAAACAGTACAAACCTGTAGGAAACTATATAAATTATTTAAAGCTATGAAAGTCAGAAAGGAATCAAAGCCAGAAATGGGAGAAGAGAGGCCAGGATCAGAGCTTCTATATTTCTTGGGTGGCATAATATGTGTTGCCAGTGTCTAAATAGTCTGTACTATGCAGTCTGAAAGCAATGGGATATGATGAGAGAAAGAGAATGGGATCAGAAATATCTGTCAGTGAAGAGTTGCATCCCACAGTGAAGCCTTTGTTGGCTGAAGAAACCACTGTGCTTACACTGAGGTATCAGAGGCTGGCAAGTGGTATTACAGTATGCCTCTCTCTCCCTGTAGGTAACACCAGATTGCTCAGGAGGTCAAGAAGGAGGAGATACTTTGAGGGAGGAGAAGGGGAGGGACCCAAGGAGATTATTTGAGAACATGGTGTCAACGTTGCTCTTTATGATGAATCAAAAGGGTGGGCAAGGAGCCTTATGTGGGTATTATAGTGGCTTCAAAAAAACCTAGAAAAGGGCAGCAGGGAAATACAATAAAAGCTCAGCAGCTGATGGATGGGCTGAGACTTTATGGATGGGACTGGCAGTAAGAAAATACAGTTTGGAAAAGTTGTTCTGGAGAGAACAACCTGGGGAGGGAGGCCTTCTCAGGGAGAGGTGGCATGTTAGATGATGATAATATCAGAGCCCAACGAGACATGCAGCAGCCTGGTTCGGGGTTGATTCAAGGGTAGATCAGATGTCCTTGTTTTGGAGACGGCAACATCCCTCAGAAGGGCGGGGTAGATGACTGGAGGCGGCAATAGCTCCAACAGCCCCAGTGTTATATGCTGCTGCATGTCTGGCAGCCTTCATGCTGCCAGGAAGCCTTTTTTTTCTAGTGCTGTTATGAATGGTCTTCTGATGCAAAAGTACAAAGTGAGTTTGAGAGGTACACTGCCATTCGTAAAGTTCCATGGTCTTGATTGAGTCAAATTCTAGCAAAACATTCAACATCTGAACTTTTTTTTCCAGTATTTCTTCCTGCTTTAATGATAGATCTGACTAAATCTCTTCGAGCAAAAATAACATTTTGGATTACTTCTATTACCTTTTTGCAGAAGAGACAGTGAAATCTGGACTATACCACTATGTGTTCCTCTACAAAGGAACTGTTCCTTGTGGAGGAGACCACACAAGCACACAGATGAGTGTTTATTCATGATGCCTTGCATTTCACTGCAGATACCATGTGATTTAACAGTTGCCATGGTAACAATGCATTTTTCATTCCATAACTTGAATAAATGTTGAGATTGCCCTTCATATAACTAACTTATCTCCCTTCTAAAGTTGTCCATGATTGTATTATCTAAAAAAAAACAGAGAGGAGACTCTCAACAGTCATACTGAAATAAATTTTTAGAGCACATAGGCAGTTAAGAATATAGGTACATGATTCCATCTGGAACAAAATAAATCAATATGTGATTATTTAAAATCATAAAATGTGAGAAATTTAAAATTATACTTCATAATGTTGTGTCATTGTATATTTTTCTGTAATTTTTATTTCTTTTGACACATTGCTTTTCTTTGATACATGAAAACTTGATTAAATTTATCATTTTATAGTACTATTCTTTATGTAGGCATGCAAGAAAGCACTTAGCTTTTTTTTTGTTTTAATCTTGCAGTAAAATTTCATTTTTTCTTGTGTGCTATAACCATCGCTTTTGAACTAATTATTGCTGATGACAGCTGATTGTTAACCCCTCTTTCCAGCTTCCCTTGTTCTTTTATGTGTTACTTTTGCTACATATGGACAACAAACATTATACCAAAACAAACAAAAATGGATCTTTTAATTTACTCCTATGCATGTAACATCGGAAAAAAGCATCCTATGTATAGAAGCAGCCTGATTTTTTTTTCAATTCTGTAGTTATTTGTTGACATGATAAATGCATAATCAAGTCTCCTGCTATTAGGTGGAAGAAATGAGTTCTATTTTTCCTTCTAACTCCTTTTTCCTTTCTTTTTTTGGCATGCTTTACGCATTGCTCTCTACTTAGGTTCTGTTATCATGTCTGTGAGTGATTAGTGGCTTATCTCTTCTTGAATGATTTAGATTCATGAATTAATTAGCAAGAAAAGAACCATTAGAAAGCATTAGTAAGAAGGCTGGTGATTTCTGACTATTTTGGAGCTAGTTAAAGCTGTCATCCATACCCAAGAAAATTGAAGCCATAGTGATTCATGCTTTTCTCATAAGAAATCACTGTATTATATCTAACTTAGTTGAAAACAACCACCAAACCACAGGATATAAATTCTACTTTGTGAAGACTACTGTTGTCTAGAAGTTAAATACATTGTTTTGATTTTAAATGTTAACTTTGGAATTTTTTTTTTTTTACTCCTTTACACAGTACTTTCTCACCCTTGTTGTTTGAAGAACATGTTAAATGTCAGTGCATTTGAGAGAGTTTGATTCTGGAGTTATTGAGAATGAGATTGAGCTTTATATAGTATTCTCCATTTTAGAGTTTATCTTAAGCTTTTTACAAGGCCAGAACCAGCTTCTGACCTTTGCTGAGTACTTTTTCAAGAAACAATAGCTGCATCCTTCTGTGATGCTTCAACAAAAAGATACATACCTTACTGTGATAAATGCAATGAGCAGCACCTCAGTTTAATAGGCCAATTTTAATCTTCCTAGTTTGGAATTGAGGCTTATATTACATTTCAACTTTATATCATTTTTATTAGAGTGATGGCATTGGCAACATTGAGAGGTACTATGGACATAAGTCAAGAGATAAAGATTTCTGTAATAGACAGTATGTGGCTAAGTCAGTTTTTAAAATAATATTTTGCTACACACTAAGTATAAAATGGAGTGAAAGGTAAAGAAAGAGGTCAACAATCTTGTCTATTTGACTTAAGAAGTTGTATGTGTCCAGAACTAGTAATTAGAGCAATATAAGGCTTACAGTGTCTTATATTTACTGCCATCTCTCTTCCATTCCTTCAGGAGACCTTATTTATCACTGCTTCCATTATAAAGGTTGCAAGGCCTTTGTACATGTGTCCTTACCGAGGTGAATATTAATCTACATTAATGAATTAAATCTACTAATGTTAGTGAGCTATGTTCTGCAGTTTTCATTCTTGAGTGAAAGCTGTATGGGGACTGCCAAAGAAGTCAAGCTCCAGCCCTGTTAGATGTTAATCAAGTTATTATCTATTTCCACTCATATGCCAGTAATTTCTAGAATTTCACCCTTTTGATATTAAGATTACTCTCAAGTACAACCTCTGTATATCTACAGAATCATCTTCTATTTTTCTTTCCCTGACCCATATGGTAACAGTAGTCTATATTATCAGCACTAGGGTATCTGGAATAAATCTCCAGTCCTTGAATTCTTGGTGTTCTTCCCCTCTTCCTGGAGAAAACATAAGTCCTGCAGTTTTTACATAATTTCCCTCATGCTTTTCACTGTAGTTAAGACTTTATCCACTGACATCACTGAAAGGGACAGTTGGCATCTGCCTCTTTTGTTCCGCAGTCATGTTAATTGGCCCCGGCATGGTGCAGGTTTTTCTACAAACACAGATGCTTTAAACCTGCAATTCTTCCACATACTGGTATTTTTCAACTAAGTGTTGTCCTGCTGGCTGTGAGAGAATGATAACAATATTAATACCATCCTCACGTCTTCTCTTTCTCTCTCTCTGTGTCTCTCTCTTTCTTTCCATTCCCAACCCCCCTCCTTTTTTTCCCCCTCCGCTTTTCTACTGTTACAGATAGAAGGTCTCCTCAGTTGTCCTTGCCGAAGTGGTAGCTCTCTGTCAGGCTGTCAAACTTACCCAGTAATAGCTATGAAGAGTGTGTGCTCCAAGAAAAGGAAAACCAAAATGCCTAGTCTTCAATTTTTTTAAGATATTTTTCATTATCCAACAGAGTTGTGGAGTGTTAGGGTTGTGATAACATTACTTTGGTGGTTGTGACACTAGTAATGTGGGTTTTTTCATATTATTTTAGAAAGTATGCTTTTTTTTTTTTTCCTGTTATAGGTGTTGCTTCCATTTGTTAAAGCCCTATCTTTAATGTGTTCTCACTTTAAATATATTTGGAGGAAATTGGGGGCCAGTCAGGGGTACAGAATTTGTGTCCATTTAGGGCATTTCTTGCAGTTAGCCTGCTATGACATGGCAAACACTGCCTGCAGCTCTACTGCAGCTTGGCACCATCAAGGTGTGCCACAGCGAAGTGTAAACTAAGATTCCCATTTCAGTTGTGGATTTTATGCTTCTGTTTTTTTTCCAAAGAATTTTAAGGTTTTTTTTTTTCTTTTTAAGTGTAAACCTCCTAATGGTTGACATTTGGAAATGTCTTTTCCAAATTAAATGATTCTGTGATCCTATGAAAAGCTGCATGAGGTTGCTCTTCTCTCATTTCCTTTATCTAACTACACAATTTTTTTTTTATGTTTTTAAGTGTCCTTCACAATGTACCCCCAACTTTGTTTGTGGTGGGACCACTGCTTGGGAACATCACACAACTGAGTTGTATTTGATTTTTTTGCCCTAGAACCCAACTGCAGCCTTTCTGCTCACATAAATACTCACATTTAGCAGTGTCCTATTCCCATGAGCAGTTTCTTTCTTTTTAATAATAAGGAAAGCAGAAATAATCCTACTCTCAGCAGTTTCAGGATTACAAGCAAAAATTGAGTTCCTTGATGTATGACTGTGTAGGGATATTAATCTTTTCACTGATGCCTGTTGTCTGTCATCTCTGTCTTACCAGCACTGTCCTTTTGACCCCTCTACAAGGATAACTTGCTATTAATGTTGCCTTTGCTGTGGATACTCAGTATGCAGATGACAGCACCAACAGTTTTTGTAAAAGGGCTTGTTCTGTGCGTTTTCAGATGCAATATTTAAAATTGGCTTCAGCAATAAAAGATTCTTATTTTTTTTTTCCACGTTGTGGCTCGTGCTTATTTTACCACCATTTGTGAAGTTGACAAATCCAGAGGAGATCATGTTGAGCTGAATGTCGGCTTTGTTGTGCATCTCTAAGACTGACAGCTTAGTGTGAGACCACTAGGAAGTTTTGGTACAATACCTGGGTGCCTTTTGCTGAAGGAGGTGGCGATCAAAAAACAGAGTGTTTTATGATTTTAAAACCTGGTCAGAAGTCACTGAGAAATCACTGTGTGAGGCATTTTAAAGTCATTAACTAATTTCTGTTTCTACCACTCTGCTGTGAATTAGCCCATGTTTACGAAAGTGGATTTAACAACTGCAGAGGAAAACAAAAGTATTAGAGTACAAAGAAGAACTGGACAAAAGATGACATGAGAAAAAAATAATCACAAGTACTACGTGTAAGGTGTATTTTGTAGTGAAATAAAACAACACAGCCTTCTGTTGGTTTTTTGTGCTGTATTTTTTTGTTTATTTGGGGTTTTTTATTATTTTTTTATTCTTAAGAATTGCCATATGAAAAGTTGCTTTTGGTGGTCCTGCAGTCCTATTGGGTAATTTTTCCCTTGAAATTTGGAAAAAGTGGTGATCATGCAATTACAAAACAGGTAGTCCCGTTGAAAATGTTTTATATTGTGTTATTTTAAATACATGTAGAGTAGTAATTATTGTTTTTATTTTCATCTTTCTAAAGTAAAGAGAAGGGAACCACTGCAGAAAAAATACCGGTCTCCTCCCTATATAGTTGGGTTAAGCTTTGCTTGTGACTTTGAAATTCTTTTCTCCTGTTGTAGTTGAAAGATAATCAAACATCTTAATGCAGATTTAGGTTTATCTTGAAACTCTGTGAAATACAGTAATATATTCTGAGGTGGATTATCCACAGAGATCAGAGATTGTCATCCATCTCCACGTTATATGTGATCTGTTAATTTCCATTTTCTTGTGAAACGAAGAGGAATAGCCTGCAAAGAATAAAGTAGTTTTTGTACATCTGTTTGTACTTTGGTGACTTCAAATGTAATTTTGCAGTTCCTGCAGTAACAGATTCCAGGGAAAAACACAGTGAAGTGTAATCAGGTAGTCGTCTTCAGTCTTGACAGATGCTGTCCAAAAGAGTATCTTATAGAAGGAGCTGTTAATAGAATGTTGCATTTTGTTGGCCTTTTTTTTTTTTACTTTTTATCCTGTTTGCAATATAAATATGTTTGTACTTCATAGTCAGGACTCGTTGTCTATTACTAGCATTTGTATATGTCTCATATTGTATGACTCCATTTTCCATTGCTTCTAAGAGTTGTTGCATCTCATCTGCTTATTCTGAAAGATGTCTGCTTCAGCCTATTTAATTTTTTAATGAGAAGTGCAGCCGACATGGTTCGGAAGCAGCTAAGGGTGAAGTTAGGGGTAAATATTGTTTTGCTGTGTTAAAAAAAAAAAACAACCAAACTGGCAGTTCTCTGGAAAACTCTTCTGCCCTTATACTTCTGAAGTTGGATCTGAAACCTCTTTGGGGAAGAGTTTTTGGGTTTTTTTGCCATCTTCATAAATATTTGCCCAAAATCTGACCCAAGTTGGACGCCAAAAAATACAGTTTGTATAAGCTCTGTAAAGAGTTTCTAGAACTTTGCAGTTTTACTATTTGAAGGCTTTGCATAATCTGTGGCTTTTGCCTTTTACAACCAAATCTACTTGTAGGATGTAATGAGACTGGATGAAGGTGTAACTCTACCACTTTTGGTGTGTCCAATCAAGTTCTCAGTGGACAGGTTTGGGGATCTCAGTGTCACACTTCAGAAGCAGGTGCTTCCAGTCTTTGCAATGGGTACAGCAGGATCCCAACAGACAATGACCTTTTGTCTTAGCTTGTACCCAGTCTCAGAAGTCTCAATATATGCTGAACAAGGAAGAGCTGTGGGGATGGAACAGTAAAAAAAAGGGAAAAGAGAGGTTTATTTTCAAAGGAACTACATAATGAATACCAATCAATGTTTTCCAGTTTTTGGGCTTGACCTTTCTGTTTTATTCATGTTTTTGTAATTCTTCTTTTGCGTGGGTAATATGCGCCACAGATTGATTATAACATCCAAGCAGAGACACCTGCCCAACAAAACAATCAGTCTTTGGAAATGAGGATCTTGTTATTTTGTAGCTTTTGTTCAACTCTTTCACCTATTTGAGCACTTTCCTGCTCGGAAATGGAAGCTTCCCTATGCTTGTGTATCTGAGCCCTCTTCCTGACTCTGCTCTTGAATTCATCGAAGGGAGTGATCGCCTCTTCAGAATACAAACAACCCTGGGAATCCTCCATGTATGCTTTTTCCCATAACTTTCAAGGGCATGACCTGGCACCAGCATGAAAAGACATAGAGGCAGAAGTGATCAGCATTATCTCATGGTGTTGAGTCAGTTTTAGCAAATTATGTTATGAAAACAAATGTTCCTGCCCTCCATAGCTCCTAGAGGAGGCAATTTCTTTGTTATTTGCTGTGATTTTGAAGCAGTTAGCTTGGGTAAAGTTTGCTTTGTTGCTTGTTACCCAAAGAAGAGTCTCTTGGCCTTTGTTTGGCAGCAGGAAAATCTGTCTGCAGACTGGATTTTCCATCCTCCATTAAATTTATAGGAGCCTTATAGGTTGTCTTTTAGCTGCTGTATTACTTCTTTACCCATTGAAGCAGTCAGTATGAGAATCTCTCTCGATGTGGAATTTGCTGAGGTAGCTCTGTGTCTGGTCTATTTTTTTAAAAAAACAGGTTAAGAAATGAACAAAAGTTCTGTCATTGGGAAGTGCATAGCTTGGTTAGGTGTGTTCCAGCCGAACAGGTACTTAAGTAACAGGTAAGACAGATAAAGAAAAAAAAATGCTTGGACAGATGTCCTGTCTTGTGGAGAAACTATGTGAAAGCGTGTTTTCTTCTCAGTGAAGCAGGCTCCTGAATATACTGCCTGTTGTAGACCATACCAAGGTTTTTTGCTGTTAGAAAGTTGTTGGAAAATGCAGCATCTTTTCAACTCTTATTTTGAGCAATGGATTTCTCATAGGAAGAGGGGAGGCAGTGCATTCTGAGTGTCCATTCCTCTTTTAATTAATTAAAAGGCCAAACTCAGGAGTTTAAGGTACACAGAAATATCCCTGACTGATACCAAAGTTACTGGTTGCTTTGGGCAGAGATTGGATTCTTCACTGTCAACTGCAAATAACCCCAAAACCTCATGTCTTCCATAAGGAAGCCAGTATGCTGTGGCTGTTTTCAACACTGCCATATGTACCTCTGCTTTCTTCCGCCTCTGTGGTAATTCAGAGGGTCATATTCATGCTCCTGTAAAGCTTAACTTGCACAGGTTGAGGCCTGCTAAGCAAGGACTTCCAGCTGTTTCATTCCTATAAGCATATAAATATTTATACCACCCCAGGGTTCCTTTCATGCTGAAAATAAAGGTAGCACTTGTCTGCTATTAAAATATATTACTCAAGAGATAAATGGTTTACTTCAGTATTAGGAAGATGGATGAGAGGAGTGGAAAATTTGCCATAAGATTGGTTGGAAAAGATCCACTGAATCCAGAGGGCCTTGCTGTTTACTTGAAACTTGTGCTGGGAGAACTGACATAGAGGTTGATAGTGCTGTGTTTAGCTATCAAGAGATGATTAATTAAAAGCTATAATAAATGTGAAATATATTGGTTGACAGATGCAGAGCTAGCTGAATTTCCTAGTGATGGGTAGTGTGCACCAGGGATTGATTACAACATCCAAGCAGGATGTGGATGGTGCTTTTCAAGGGACAGCTGAGACAGAGAGAGTCTGAACAAGGCCATGCTGCAAAGTGAGGCAGGGATTCACCTCTGTGGAGTCCAACTGTATTGTGGTCCAGGCTGCAGGGAGTCATTTCCTACCCTCTGCACTGGAGAGAAATAAAAGTCAGATAGGCAGTGTGAGGGCTCAAAGCTGAGGCGCCAGAATCACCTGAGTGGTTCTGCTGTTGATCTGGAGCACAACCAGCAGTAGCCTCGCTGCCCCAGTTCATCTGCCCAGCCATAAAATGAGAGAGATGGTAATGCTGAGCCATTGTGACTCTACATGGCCAGCACAGGTTGTAAGGGCTGTGTAGAGGTCTGAAAAAGTGCTGGGAGGCTCTGTTATTAATTGAAAGTGTGATGAGCATGTCTCTTGAGTCAGTCTACTGAATTTAGGAGCTTAGCTATGGTGCTGCTTTACTCTTCAGTACACACTGCTGTCACTTGGGGGCCCCTTGCATCCTCCTCATCTGCCATTGGTTTAGATGAAGCATGCTGAGAGCAACCTGGTTTTCTTCCAGCAAGAATTAATTATTTCACGGACCATTCCAGATTCTGATAAATGAAGCATGCCTTGATGTCATTTTAGAGTAATATTTGTAGTGAAATTGGGACTTGTGAAAATACATAGGACTTGTCTTTTGTGTTTTGCTTTGTTCAGGTTAGTTGTTGTGGCTCATGGTATGATTAAAGGGACTGAACAAAAAAAAATTGTCATGCATAAGTGGGAGGTTAATGAAATAATAATTCTTCCCTTAAAATTAAATGATTTTTAATATAAGATGGCAACATAAATTATCTCTTTCCTTTTTTGAGCAGTATTTATTGTAGGTAATAAAAATCCAAATTAAACCAAATTGGCCTAAGTTTTGCACAATTTTCGTCTTTATTGATTTATTTTATTATTACTTTATTTTTAATTTTGTTTTTATTTATTGATTTTTCTCATCTTTGAAATTGCTAAAACAGGCAAGAACAAGAGAAAGAGCCTTATGCAAATCTCACCGTTGGAGTACTTTGTGCTGTTAATTTGCAAATGTTTCTGCTTAGTGTGATGCTGAAGGGGAAACATCATCATCCAGTACAACCATTGTTAATGTCCTTTCAGTGTGAGAGAGCTTTCATTCTCCCAGTGCTCCCTGTTGACTTGCTGCCAGCTGCTCATGTATGTAATGTATATGGGTGTGCTTAAAATCCATTCCCGTGTATGTGGAAATAGAGGGTTTGTAAAAATACAGCACCATACATTACATACATGCTCCGTATGTGCTGCAATTTGGAATGTCAGTGAACACAGAGAAATAACAGGGCTATTTTAGAGGATGCCAGAGAAAAGATAGAGAAATGGGGCAATTTATTTGTTTGGATAAAACTCCATTACTGAACTGCTTCAATGCTGTGCCTGTTTTTTGTTCTGCCTCTCCTTCTCCTTTGCTGCTTCTTTCATTGCAGTTTTTCAAATATGTAGGCAACAAAAAACCACGGCCACTGAAATGGAAGATTACAATTATGCATCAGTATTCCTGTAACGTGGCTGCTCAGTGATGTCTCCTGGGAGTGTTACAATGAGTATCTGACATTAATTGGCTCAGTACCTGTATGTCTGACCTTGCAGAAATTTAATAGATCAATTCTACATGTTGTTTACTGACAAAGAAAACTTCTTCAGGGCAGGGTCTGTATGTTTGGACATGCCTACACCACAGAGACAACCAGACGTAGCAGTCAGATTCACTGGGTCTTAAAATAAGAAATTAAATAAGAGGGGTCATAAAGTGGTTTCTCCCTCTTGTTTTTCCAAGATAGATCTGTTCCTCAGCAATTTTTAGCCCACTCGAAGTCTTTCTCACTGCTGGATACTGTACACTTGATCCACAAATGCAGTTTTCTCTCCTTTGAGTAGTCTATGTATTGCTTTCATAGGTGCGTTTGACATACTAAACGATATAACTAAACCAGGTCAAAATTAGAGAAACAGCACCTGGATTTTCTTGCACTGCTACAGCTGCCTCTTTTGTTTAGCTCACCCTCCGGTGACTAAATCTGCCAGGAGAATCTTGCAGGAGGGCTGAGAGCGCTCTTTGGCAGCAGCGGTGTTTCAATGCGCCCTGCTCAGTCAGCAGCAACCTCTCGTCTCCTGCACTGCTCAGTCAGCTGGCTTTGGCTGCGCTGGGGATGCGGGCTGTGCTTGCACAAATGGATGACGGTTCAGCTCCATTCTCTTTCAGGGAGCAGAGAGGGACAGAGTCAGTGTCCAAACAGCAACTTAGCTAAGATTCACACACGGGACGGTCACTGGGCTGGACTTCTGTGGGGGTGTTTGTTTCCCAAGTTAAAAAGTTGTTGAAAAGAAGGGAGATCTGGACACGGGAGTATTTTAGGAGATGCTCAGAGGAACACATTGCATGTCTGTCAGAGCCTTTATTGAAGTACAGGAGAGAAGCTTTACAGAAGGTGTATCTTACCTCTGTATTACTGGTGCGCTCGGGAGCGCTTGCCGCTTTCAGGCTATTGTTACCTGTCTCCTGCTTTATTTGACCGGCTGGGAATTAAACAAGCCATCGTGTTGGGGACACAGAAACCCGCAAACCAAAGCAACTCTGTCACCTCCACTGGCTTCTGTGAATTAAAATCTAACAAACGGAGCCTAGTGCCGCTCACAAAGGGCAGCCCCTTCTTCCTCTCTGCCCCACGACGCAAAGAGCCCCTTCCTGAAATTAAGACCCCGGCAGCNTCCGGAAATTAAGCCCCCGGCAGCGGATCCCCCCGGGCGGAGCCCGCGGCGGGACAGCAGCCGCAGCCCCAGCCCCGACCCCGGCGGGCACTGACCGCGCTCTCTCTGTCGCTCTCCCCCCTGCGCACGGAAGGCGGACGATGGAGGCGGCGGCGAGCGGGTGCGGGAGGCGGCCGGCGCGGCGCTGGTGCTGCGGAAGGTGTGGTCACGCAGCCCGGCCCCCGAGCGGCGCGGGAGGTAAGGCTTCCGCGGCTCCGGGCGTGCGGGGCTGGGCCGGCCGGNTTCGACGTGCCTTACTTCAAATACATCGACGAGGAGGATGAGGAGGACGAGTGGAGCAGCCGCTCGCAGTCCTCTACCGAGGATGACTCCGGGGACTCTCTGCTTTCCGACAGATACGTGGTGGTGTCGGGGACGCCGGAGAAGATTTTGGAGCATCTCCTCAGCGACCTGCACCTGGAAGCCGCCCAGGACAAAGAGACTGGTAAGGAGCGAGCCTGGCGGGGAGGCGGCGGCCGGGGAGCGTCTGTCCCCGGCCACGGGCGGGACTGGGGGGAATCTGCCGGTCCCGGGGCCGGCAGAGCGGGGCGGTGCGAGGGTCGCTCCCGGGCAGCCCCGGCCGAAAGCCGCTGCCAGCCTGATGTGCAGCCTGGGGCGATGCGAGGAGGAGCCCGCGAGCGTGGCGCGGCAGCCGAGAGCTGGCGGAGCGGGGCGCCCGCCCCAGGGCAGGAGCGCCGGCGTTGCCGGAACCGCTGGGCAGACGCGGGCACGGGAGCAACTTGGGCCGGTTTACGTTCGGCACTGGCTGTCGCCTGGATAGCCCAAGCTGCGGTGGTCTTCGTACAGCACCCACGTCTCTGCAGGCAGGGCTGCCGTGCCTGTAGCCTGCAGCTGTTGATCAGCGTACTCGTAGTTCACCTCACCCACCTCCTGGCAAGCTACTCGTTTTGACACCACCCCAGTACGTTGGCACATCGTCTGTTTCATAAAAAAGCCTTATGAATTTCCTTATAGCCCAGGGCATTGCATATCGCCCCATGCTCTACTTGAGTGTCTTCAATCAGGGACTGTAGTTTATTCCAGCCTCGAGCAATTGTTATATGGATAGGGCTACTTGACATGCAATTTAATTTTCGGCTGGATTTCTTGGCTGTATGCACAGCTTGCTGTTATCAAGAGCTCGTGGAGTTTATCAGAAGTGCCTGTAACCTACAATTCGTAGACAGTTGCAATGAAAGCAGCCAGGCTGGTGAGACTTTCAGAGGACCCAAATACCAAAGAGGAGGGCAGGTGGTTGTCAGTGGAGCTGTGCGTTTGGTTGTCCCCAATAGGGTTAAAATGTGTACTCCTGCTGCCTGTATATGTCTTTCTCTACAAATGAGATTACTGAGAATAAACACACTTTAATCCTTTTAAGTGTCTGAAATTATAAATAACATCTGTGATTCCCAGAGGAACGTCTCAGAACAAGTCATTAGTTTAATGTGGGACAATAGGCATATTCCTAGTGCTCGTGTGTCAATGCCCTGAAGAAACATACAGTGTCTGCTGGTGATATTATTACGGTGTTCCTAGTGCTGCTTTTGTCTGCCTAGACATTATTATTTAGTGCTGAAAGAGGCTGTGGTTGTTTTCCTTCCACAGATGCATTCAGACTAGTTCTGGGTATGATTTACTTGAACCAGCTCATAGGCAGTGTAGTGGGGATTCTTTATTGCTCTTTTAAGGTCAAATACTGAATCCAGAGTAAGTTTACCTATTAATGTTTATAACATGCAGACTGGGGGACATCAGCTGTCAGTCTTTATAGTGTGCTTCATCTCATTTTAAAAGCTCACAATCTTTCTGGAAAACAATGAGATTTTCATTGGTGTTATGCGTTAGGTTTCAGTGTTTGTAAATGCAAGGCACTCCTTACATAAAGCATGAGATGCTGTATACATCTTCCTGTGTACTACCTGTTCTTTTTTTCTCTTTGGTCTCTTTCCCTCCCATCACTGAAAGGCTGTTCAGTAAACCTGGTCTTATTGTTATTGAAAGGGTCTGAACTGTCCTCAAAACAAATGCTAAACCACCTCTTGCCTGGTTGTCACCAGATGGTAAAGTATTTAAAGGTTGATTAGCTTCCCTTCACCTCTTCTGCCTTATCCTAACTCCTTTTAGAAAGAAACAATTAGGCATTTCCCTGTAGCCAGGGTTAACTGGATCTCAGGGATAGAACAAAGTAGCTGTGCCTTCAGTTTTTTGCCATCACAAAGATGTGTGCTAACCTTTGCCCAGTGACCCTCCACTCACTCTCTCAAGGGTGGTTTCTCATATGCCATTTTCTTCTGACTTTATTAATCTGGCAATAAAGAACTTCATCAAAATAAGACTTTGGGAGTTATGTTTCTGAGAGGTTTATGAGGAGGATGCTCCTGTAATAGTTTTTATCAGCTTGTTTTGCAGACTCAGTGGCATTTGGCATGAGGAAGTATGAGATGTCAACTGCACATATGTACATCTTTGTACATGCACCTGAAGGCATTCTTCTGCCATTTGTGTGCTTGGATTTGCTGTTTTTTGTATTTTTTTCTAGTTCCAATCTGGCCCATCTCATATCGAGTTGCGGAGTCCCGCAGGCTTGTGTTTTAACAGATATAGCTTTGTGGAACATAAAAGGACAATATTGTACCCAGCTGCTGCTCCTGCTGTCTGTCAGTTCCAGGATGACTTCTGTGGCCTCTTGCTTTCCCTGCAGCCCCCAATGCAGTTTGTTTATTTGTGTCTGTAAAGGACATGAGAAAAGGCTGTTCTTACATACGCTGATGCTCAGGGGGCTGTTGTTCTGTTTGACCCTTTGCACTGATTCCCAAGGAGAGGATGCTCTGCGTGTTTTCATTCCCACCCTTTGTATCCCAAATCAGAACTGCAGCCTTCTGTGGACATTAACAAAAAGCTCTGCTACTGGGGGCTAGCATGGTCATGGAGCACCGCTTTTTATAAACACTGGCATGGCTGAATGGTGAGCTGTGCCTTTCTCCCAGCTATCCTCCATTTTCTAGCCCAAGTCAGGACCTGGAAGAGTAAAGGAAGTTTTGGTCCTGGATTAAATGTAACCAGGGACCAGGCCAGGCCTTAAGACTTCCTAGAGCTGCTGCTAAATCCGTAGCAAGACGCCTTAAACACCCACCATAGTAAACTCTGCTATAATGAATAGGCAGGGGCCTAACCTGAAGAATTGTCCCATTGCTTGTGGCATGAGAGAGCACTGTTACAGCAACTGAGGACACTTGAAGGAGACACTGCAATCTGCACAGCTATGCTACTGTATTGCTCAGATTACTTCTGTAGGCAGGGTGTCTTGAAAGCCTGTGATTTGCAAGGCTCTTTAGGCTTAACGTACTTAACTGTTTAATGAATAAGGGATTTTTGTGATAACTAAGTCAGGGAGCATGTGCGAGTTTGTGAGATTTTACCTTGAATTTGCCTTGCCACTACCAAAGGCTTGCTACCTTCCATCTCAAAGGAAGGGAGTTTTCATCTCACTGAGTTATATGTCATCTATAGCGTACCAATTCCCAAGAAGTTTGTTCTTATTTCCTGTCTTTAAGATGGATGTTTTAAATTTCTGTAACAAACAACTTTTCTGAGTCATCTTTTGGAATCGCTGGGGAATGTCAGTTTGAAGATTTAAGAATTGAACAGAGTGAGACACTTCAAATATGTCAATATCCAGGTAGAAACTGCAAGGCATAACTCCTGGGCTAATCCTCATTAAGGATGGGGATTTGAACAAGTGATCTCCAAGAGCCCCAATCTTAGTATCTTTGAACCTCTAATCCCTTCCCATCGACTACAACATTTCTTTCAGAACAGTTGTCCTTTTCTGCAAAATCTCTTATTTCTTGGGTGCTAGCAGCATTTCCTTCTCTGGATATTATTCTGATATAGCCTTTGGAGTATCCTCTGACTGGCCTCTATTCAAACATATTGTCTTGGCATGTGGTGATAGCATTCAATGTTTGGCAGCCTCTGGGGTGATATAGTAATGGTCACATTCACTGCTACTTCTCCAGGCCTAGATCCCTCAAACTATTTCCTTCCATCCATTGGACCACTTCTCTCAGGCATCTTAAGCAGGATATTGCTGAACGAGTACATAATCTCTCTCCTCACATCTGCTGACACCACCTGTCTTTTACCTCCCTACTGTGCAATTCGTTTTAGGGAATGAGAGGAGAAGAGATTGATTTGTGGAGGTCTTCAAGAGCAATAAGCAGAGAGAAATGGAGATCTGGAGAAAGGAAATAAATGAGGAATGGTATGACTGGAGAAACGTGACAGTGTCAATCTTAACTTTGTAGTGGACCGTGTGAAAGGGATTGTGGTAAGGGGGGAGACATGATATTTTTGTCAGGCTATCGCAGAAGTTAAGATGACAAATGATGAAAGGCCTGGAGAAGGATTAAAGGTACAGAAAAAGTGGACAAATCCTCACGATGTAGCTGAAAGAGATGCAGAAAGGTGTAAGTATGGTTTGGATTTCTTTGGAGCAGGAAAAGGCGCCATGCTGTGTCACCTTGTCTGGGACTGTGCGTGATCCCTGGTTTAGTGGGAAGTCTCTGTCACGCAGAAGCAGTGTGACAGTTTATGATCCTAGCTTTAGGATCATAACTTAGCATCTAGGAAGGGCCTTCAGACCATGTGTATTTGTTCTAGAAATGCTATGCAGTAAGGGTTACTTTTTTTTCAGTGCATTCTGTTTCTACACTTGCATCAGTGACCCTACTTTCATGTTGGGCAATGACACCTCTGTGGAACTGTATGTGACCTTGTAGGAGAATGGTAATCTTGCGTGAACTGATCTTAGTCAGCTTCTAAATGATGTTGCAAAAAAAAAAAAAAAAAGTATACAGCTCTGCCTTTTCAAGGTTGTTGTCTTTTGTTTAATAATCCAAGAAAAAATATCTGATTGCTTTTTGATATTTTTTGTTTCTTAGCTATGAAGGATGTTTTTAGTTCTTTTGCTCACTGTGGTATTTACTGATGATTAAAAGGTGTTTAAAATTTACTCCTGTGACTGCCACGCAGTCAGCATAATTGTATCTGATACATGTGGGCTGCTGTCAAAAAGAATAAATATTTTCCCAACACTTTGTTATCCTACCTTCCAACTTTAGGATGAAGAGAAAAAATGCCTGTTAACACTCCCTCTTGTCAGTACTTTACAGTGAAATGTTGTTGGTCCTAATTTTGAGGGATTTTACAAATTTTCCTCAAAGTTTTAGGAAAATTTGATGAACTGAGTGGGCTAAATGCATATTACTGGCATGTCCATACGAGGGAATCAAGAGTTTAGTACAGTGCATAAGCCTAAGAATTGTGGAAAAGCTAAAATAATAATATATCTCAGTGGTCAGTGAGGGAGAACCTGGGGAGGTTCTTGCAGAGGACCATTGCTTTGTGCAGCATGAGTCTAAGCTATCTCAAAGTAGAGTGTCAGTAGAAGTAGGTTTAGAATAAATCAATAAAATGAATCATAACAAATTACCAGGATCAGATGTTATTCCCTAAAGACTTCTAAAGGACCTCTGATATGAAATTGCTGAACTCCTAACAGTGGTGCATAATCTATCACATAAATCAGCTTGAGCAGCAGGGGAAGGTGGAAAATGTGATGCCAATTAAAAGAAATGGTTCTATTTGTGGAATATCTAAGTAATAAGGTTGTCATTTTACCAATACATTATTCCAGCATAAACTGGCACTGTAGTCAAAAGAAGCAACTCAGCCTTTCCTGGCCACTCACTCCTGCCACTGCACTGGTGCCTCTGTGCTTCTACAGCCTGTCATGTCATTCTGTAGCAGACCCAAGAAGGGAGCTGGTTCTGGTTGATACTCACTTAGGAAATACTAAATTATTAGTTTTAAGGTGGATCAGTCTCCTGATCCACTTAATCTGTCAGTGACACAGAGTTTGCCCCTGACACAGAGGATAGATAGCAAGGAGTTGGAGATGCACAGATGAGGACAGCAGGAGAGAAGGACAGGTGTGTTTAGCAGCAGGACTTCCTTGCAGGAGTTTGATTAAATGCAAAATTCCAGCATGAAGTTATGACTTTGTGCTGGGAAATTGGGTGGTAGTACAGTAAATGCAGAGGGAAGAAATGCATGCAGGAGTATTGTACTGAGAAGAGAAAAGCGTGGGGATGTTTTTGCCTACAGCTCAGGTCTTTTGTATCCTGTAGAGCTGATACAAATTTGAAGGAGTATGAGGATATATATATATAGTCTGGTCTGCCTGTATCTTGTATTCATATTTCCAAAATGCTTTTGATAAAGTCCCTTGCCAAAAATCCTTAAAGACTCTTAAAGATTGTTTTGATAAGAAAGACAATGCTTTTTCAGGGCTGTTGATTACTTAAAAGAGAGAAAATGAAAGCTAAGAGTAAATTGGTCACGTTTAAAATGGAGATTGAGTGCTGCTGAATGTGAAATGAAATCTGAGGTAACACATGTGCTGATGTTATTAAATGTTTGAGAGTCTCATGATAAATAAAGCTATGGTTTCACCTTTGGTGGCCATGCAAGACTATAGTCTTGTACAACATGTTATCCCCACCTGTGACTGCCTGTTTGAGCCGTTTTGTTAGAGCAGGAAGCCGATCCAACTCAAAAATAGTCTCATGAAAGAATGGGGCAGTGTAGAACTGGGAAAATTAATTGGGAGCAGGCCCCCTCAAACCAGCCCTGTGGCTGAAGAAAGATGAAAGGAATAAAAATCTGTGTGACTGCAGGATAAAATTGTAGATGGAATCCAAGTTTGAAAAGTGCAAAGTAGTGTGTTTTCTACCATGGAGAAGAGGAACTCCTTATTACACATTTTCAGCAGAAGTGCTGAATTGGCTATTATCATGCAGAAAATAGACCTTTGGAGGTAGTGTGGGTAGTTCTTAGAATTTTTTTGATCAGCTTTGATCAAAAAAAGCAAACTGTATTTAGGCTAATTAGGAAAGAAGAGTAGCAAGAACCGTAGTTATACCAGTGTATAAATGTGTAATATGGTATGTGTAATATGGTTCCTTCTTCTCTCTCACCTCAAAAAGTTTAAAACTGAAGTAAAAGGCAGCAAGGTTGATTAGAATTATAGATTAAATGCACCTAATCAAAAATAGTCTAGGTTTGATCTTTAGGAAGGCAACTTTGGTAAAGGAGGCATGTGGTGTTCTATGTATTGTGTGTAGGGAAGGTGAGATGGAGAGATTGTTCATTGTTTCTCATAATGTGGCAAGTGTTTTGTAACACAGTGAAATTATTTGGTGTATAACTCATAAGGAGAAGTGGTTTCTCATACAATGCACAGCTGAATTGTAAAATCCATTGTTGTGATGATTTTGTGGAAGTCAAAGATTGGAAGGGTTTAAAAATAAATTAGGCAAAAATCCTGGCAAAAACTGCATCACTGCAGTGATGTCAATACAAACTTCCCATTTGGAAAGTCCACACTGCCAGTTGCTGTAAGCTAGGAAGGTGTGTCTGAGAAAGATAACTCTGATAACTCTTTTTCGTAGTTTATTACTTTCATTGGGCATCCTCTGTTGGCTGCTGTCAACAGCTGGTTCATTTTTTATGAGAATATTTGATCTGACCTAGTCTATCACATGCGGCGTGTTGAAGTTTGGAAGGAATGAATTGGAATCCAAGATTATAAGATACTAGTTCTTTCAGGTAGGACAACTGACCAAGTTGTCAGTTCAGCTGGCAGCAGAGTATGAAGGGTTGTCTGCATCATGGCTTTGCGAATGACATAGTGGGACCAGAAGCTGGGACAAGAGAAGCTGGAGCTCTGTGACCAAGTAGGGACCGAGGCTGCTGTCACTGACCTTGGCTTCTGCTCAAGTGGGAAGGTCTGACATCCTCTAGCTGCCCTCCCGTATATTGCCATCTAACTCCTTCTCCTCTGCTATACTTGATTTGACCTTGTGCCAAGGAGATTTAGGTATCTTAATAGGAACCTATTTCTTTTCCCTTTGATAGGATTATTATCTGTCACACTAGTGAGCTGAGTCAGCTTGCAGAAGGATGTCACATGCTGCGGTGCCCAAGTTAATGGGAAATGCCAGCGAGGGGAATAGGTCTGAGATGCAGTCTTGTATCAGGAGCTTAGACAGTTTTTCTGAGAACTGAGGATGTGGAGCCTGTAAAGAGTTTATATGCACTTCAACACTAAAATTTGTTTGGTCACACTTTTGGAAAGGCCAGTTCAGGGAATACTGCTCCTGAATTGTCTCACTATTATATCCAATGACTGGGAAACTGGAGTCAGCATGGGGAATGATAAACATCCTTAGTGATCAGGCCTTTTTCTTCAGGACTCTCTCTCTGTAGATACTGATGGTATTTTTTTCAGTTCATCACCGCAAATGCTTTTATGCTGTAGGCACATCTGGCAAATTAGACCCTTTCAGGGAGAGAAAGGAACTGAGGTAGCCATCAGATAAACACACAGTTTCAGCATGCCCAGGAGCAGCTTAGGCACCTTTGTGCATCTTGGGCACCTAAATAAACTTTTTTTGTAGTCTGTGCAAGAATAACTGGTAGAGCCCCAAGTGTTTAGTTCTGTGTTTGAGTTAAATTTGCAGAAGAAAAAGCTACCCATTCTTTATCAGTCAATTAGATCATAGTATTCTTAGTTTTTTGGTCTTTCCTCTATAATTCTGTGGTACATTATAGCTAGTTGTCAACTTCTGCTATGTGAGAAAGTGATAAGGAGCTGTCATGAAAACCTAATGTGAAACCATTTATTATGTGCATTGTAGACGATAACGAGAATTTTGATGACCTTAGTTGTTTAAGCAGAAGAGAATTGGAAAAGGGAAGTCTATCAGGAGAACATTTTTAGGGATAATTTTCTTTTGACAGTGAAAAAGGAGCTGTTTTTTTAAGTAAAAGAATGCAGAACATGTTCATTTGTTTTACTGCAAAGTAGGCTGTCTTGGGTGATAAAAGCATTTGATGAGGTACCTGAAAGATAATTTGGTAAGGGTTCTGGAAGTGTGGCACTAAAGAGGTTTAAACAGTTATTTGTAACAACCCTTTTGCCCCAAAGACATTGGAAGTCCAGGTTGTATGAATTCTTGAATCAATGGATCATTTCAAATACATGAAATTGTATATGGTCATACATATCTCTAATTTTACAGATGCATTAAGGAGCTGAGATTCTAAAGAGACTTATTTGTATACTTGAGAAGCATTTCTGTAGAGCTTTTTTCAGAATGATGCTTTTGGTAATTCCTGACTTTCTGGTGGTGCTAAGCCAAGAAGTGTATGGAGGGGATAAAAAATACTTGCAAGATTTTGTAAAAATGCTTGTCTTTTAGTGATAAGGAGTAGCAGAGGTTGCCTCTTAGTTTCTGCCTTAGTCTGAATCCTTTTCTAATTACTCAAGTGTGGCTGGTCAGTGTCAAAAGTAGCAGAAATAACTTATAGTCTCAGGTCAGAAGGTTGGGACTGAGGGCCATGAAGTCACAGGGGAAAACCGAATCCCTGCACGGCGTTCACACCAAAGAGATGGCATCAGGGGAGGTGTTGTCCTAAAAATACGTCAACCGCTTAGGTTAATTCCTTGTCTGGCTCAAACGCTACACTGGAGGTTGGGTCAGTTCCACAGCTGCAAGTCTGGAGATGATGCAGGCCAGATCCCTTCTGTTGCAACTAATGTCCTACTGGCTGTAGTGAGCCATAAGATCATCAAAGACAAAGCAAGTCAGCATCACTTTAGCAAAAACTAACAGCCAAATTCTGAAGTTATTCTGAACTGTGATAATCCTTGCTGACTTTTGTCTTCTCTAGTCCCCTGCAGCAGTTCGATCAAACCACCAAGTGTGGAAGGTATGAAGGGAGAGGACAACCCCTACTGCGAAGGTGACACTACTTTCTACATCCTCTCAGCCCCCAGATACAGCCCTGCCTTTATGTTTTCCCAGAATGTGGCTCATCGAAGCTGACTAATTATAAAACATATACAGTTATTTCAGAAGTGCTGTTCCTTATAGATGAAAAGTGAGACCTAATTTATAAGAGAGTAGCATAAGAGGAATAGCAACAGATGGTGTGTGGGCTGGCAGGTCAGTTAGCTGTGGGAGTAGTAACTGGAAATGCAAAACTGAAATATTAGTGCTGCTGCTTCTTATAAAGTATCTGCATGTCTTGCTCTTTCAGTGGAAGCTTCACTGTCCTTCAGAAACCCCAATCATGGAGCCCTTCACCATGGATCCCCTATCTTTCCTAGCCATTTACCATTCTCGCTGCTAAGTGTTGGGCTTCTTTCCTTCCTTTTTAAGGCTATCAAACCCTGATCTGCAAACTATTGAAAAATTGGACACCGTCTTCAGTCATCTCTTTTTGTGTTCCTCTTCAATCACCTAGAGATTACCAACCATCTGACCCAAGCAGATGTGTTTGTACATTAATGACTCCTGTGTTGCCATTAGCACTAGGTGCGATGGCTGTTAAGTTGGAAGCTTGTTCTCAGCACACAGCAAAATACTCTTTGCTAAAAGCAGAATCTGTAATGTTTTAAACTGGAAAATGGTTCTCTGAAATTCAGATATATTTTTTTATTTTTTCAGGGCAAGAAAGCTTTTATGGAGTGGGAAAATTTTCTGTGAGAATGCTGGAAATGTAAAACTGTATCTTGACAAACTTGCTTTATCTCTGGGTCCAAGAATACAGTTCACTCACTGTCTTTGGGGTTTGAATTCCAGTGTTTCCACTGTTCCAAGTTGCTGTAATACAATGATTTTCTTGTGAGATTAACATTTTCTGAGGAATATAAAGAGTGCCTTCATTTGCTGCCCACAGGGTGGAAGGATGGATTCACTGCAGACCTGTGCTTTGAGGTTGTGTATTAAGAATCTGAAAGAAATCTGTTCTTCAAAGCAGCTTTTTTCCCTCTTGTGAACTAAATTTACTCATGCTCTTAATTCCTCCTTCCCCCACAATCCTTCTTAACATGCCCTGAGTTCAAACAGTTTCACGGTACTATGGAAGTTGCAGCCTTGGTCTTTTTGTGAGCAAGAGTGGTTTTGGCTATAGCCAAACTACAATTGCTGTTGCTTTACTAAGCTCCCTGTCACGCTGCCTGTTACTACCATTAGGTGATACTTGGTTGTACAGTGTACTAATGCAGTCCATTTCTTTCCCATTTTATTACTTTCTGTAAGTCCCTGGGCTCAGAGATTACCGCGGGAGGTTAACAACAAAAAGCCACAGCTCAAGACCTATTTGGGAACCATTAATTGGTAGAGATTTCTGCCTATTTCCTAGTGGTTAGTGCTTGAGGGTTTTTGAGGCTCTTAAGACCTCTCTTAATAGCTGTGAACTCCGAGCCGCATTACAGCACCGAATGCCTCTGCTTGCTGTGTAGCTGAATAAACACAATTGCTTGAGAAAGCCTGTCTGGGGCATTGGCAAACTGGTGCCAACACTCTGAGTTACCGGGTGCAGCAAAGCTCAGCTCTGCCTTGCCCTAACGCTGGCTGCTGCCTTCTCTGGCATGTCCAAAGAAAAAAGACGGGAAAGACCAGAGATGACAGGAGCTGCTGAAGCCCAAATTTGATGTGTACTGGAAAAGATCGACGGGTATTCTGCTGTGGTTTGTGTTATCTTGCTAGGTTTTGATTTTAGTGGGCAAGTCAGAAGGTGAACTGGAATAGGAATAGGTGGCTGTAGTAGGAATACTTCTGTGAGACTGGAGAAGCCTGTCAAAAAAGGAGAAAAGAGAGCAGAATCAGAGGAGCATAAATTCAGAAGACTTGTGCGTTAGCTGCAGTTGGTAAACTCATAATGCAGGCTTTAAATTGCTTCAGCTTTTTTAGAGGGAAAGCTTTGATACAGTTTGGTATCATTTTGGGGTATATAACACCTTTCAGGAGAGTATACGTGGTTGGCATTGGAGACAGTCCTGCTTGTTTTTTTGAAGTCAATTTTGATCTTTTCAGAGATCGAAATAGGAGTAAAATTACGGCACTTTTACAGCCAAAGGTTTTTCATGAGATGTCACTTACCCTCATGGAGTATGGCTGGCTCTGACAAAAAGAGCTTTTCAGAATAGCATCAATTACTGCAATGAAGTAAATTACTTGTCCCATCTTTTAGACAAGGTGAAAAATACCAATGTGAGCTCTAGCTGTGGCAGCAGCTCATATCACTGTCTCCCAAGCTAGGCTGAGATCGTGAGATGACCTTGTCTCACTTCAGAAATACATGTGAGATACTTCAAAAACCAACCAGTACTCTCTTTCTGAAGTGAAAATGTGATGTTTTCACCAGGTGCAAAAACATTCTGGGGTAAGAGTTTGGGGAAAAATAGATGACTGTAAATAAAGTGGCAGTATTGATCTAATTTTGATGGAAGCTGATAATAAAAAATTTTGGCTTTCTGGTGGCAGCATTTGAGATGAATCGTGATTTTATTCCTGTGCTTGAACTTGAGGTTTTGATGGAGATATCAATTGCCAGAATCAGGGATGTATTAATGGAGAAATCATGCTGTTTGACTTGGGACTGCTAGAGGCTTTTACACCTCATGTTTTACTGCATTTCACTTTCTTCCCTTTTTTTTACCCCTGTACTCTACATCCTTCTTCTGCCAGTATCCCTGCTCTTCCCACGGCCCACAAGGCTCTGCAGTTCCACAGGCAGCCTTTCTTTAACCCTCTCCATCCTCATTTCCTAGGATTTTGGTCTGGTTGACCTCTCTCTAGAAACCCTGCAGTTGAAATCAGAAAGCCAGGTCCTGGTTTTGCTCTTTTTCAGAGTCTCGCGTCAATACAATAACGAACCCCTTGTTGGGTTTCATTCCCTGTGCCATAGGAGCCTTGTCCGTGGGAATTTGTTTGTTGTTACTGTTAGTACATCGTGGGGGATGCACAGCCAGAAGCTGGAAGCAAACAAACAACAGTGAAAAACAACCACAAACAAATAGCGTTTGTCTGATCCTGGCATTGAACAAAGAGGCTGCAGAGAGGAGGCCGAGCAATTTCTTAGGACCGGCAAGGTGCCGGCCTGCCAGAGCCCAGCCGGGTTGCCGGAGGCAGAGCTGGCCTTGCTGCAGCCTCCTTGCTGCTCCCTTCCCCCTTTCCAAAGGCAGAGAAGGGATGTCCTGATGTGGTATCACTGCAGTTAAATGAAACTTTGTTGCAGTCTCCAGCATGATGGTCCATCTCTCCGGGCAAACATCTGAAGGGTTACTTGTGCAGTTTATGTAAATATTTTGGACAGGTTTTATTCTTTGATGTGTGAATACAGATGTGTTAGGACTAATGAGAATCTAATCCCTGCTGGGATGAGGGTTTTGTCATGCAGATGGACCACAGGGCATTTGATTTAACATCATAGTTTAAAGGACTGGAAATTTGTTCACGGAATCAAGGTTAGTAAGATGTGATTTGGGAAGTTACAACTATGTTCTTGATTACAAAGAATGATAAATGTTTAATAACAATTTTCTGAAAGCATCTGAAAAACATGAAAATGCCATCAACTTCGTAAGAAGCTGCTGTACTGGATTTTCTTGACAAATAGAGAGCATTCAGATCCTCCTGGAGGATATGGTCATGTAAATGAGGGATGTTTACAGAAAAGCACAGGAGCAGTTATCCAAAGGGCTGCTATTCGTAGTGTTAGCAAGAAAGCCAGCTCCTCATCTGAACCCCTGTGATTTAGGGGAGTCCCGGGTATGAATAAGGGCAGAGAGACTAGGAAAGTCTGTCATGAGACCATACATAAGATCCATTGAGGTGAATATTTGGTAGAATTTTGTGTTTCCTAGTACAGAGAATGTCAGCTCTGTACAGTCAAGCTCCAAACTGAAAAAAAAGTCAAATGGGAAGTGAATGCACCACTTCCTCCGCTAATCTGTGAATCCAGAGATTCACAGCTTTTAGGTGACTACTCATGATCTGTTTACTTTTAAAAATTCAGACATAGGCATGTGTGTGATGATTTATTCCTCCTTGTAATTGGTTACAGTGATTAAATGAGCTTGCATATTATACTTCATTGTCCTTCTGGGATATGGGCTACTGTGTCTTCAGAACAGCAGCTCCTAATGGAATTGGTTCCAGCTTTTATATAGTTACTGTAATCGGTGATGTGTTTCTAAAAACTGATTTGGAAAATTGCTTTTAAATATACATTCTTATATATGAAGCATTCATCTAGCTGAAAGGTGGTATGTAATCCTCAGAATCTTCCTTTAAGATGCTTTTTTTCCTTTGAACAAGTTTGACAGGGACTCTTTAGGAAAAATAAATATACGCATACTATTTTGTGATCTGAAAGCTGTACAAAGTCTTGCACCTAACAGAAGTGTTTACTGGGCTGCAGCCATGGACAAGTATTGCAGTCTGAGGCTGTCATCACATAATTGATTTTCCGTGGGTTAACCAGTGGTGATATGGAAAAGATACTACTTCTTGATAATGAGAAAAAAAAAAGAAGCTTTTTTTAAAAATAAGTGCCTTTAATGACTAATTGAATAAACAAAGCAATGTAATGAAAAAAACCCAAACAAACCTAAGCAAACTAATCCCAAATACCTTTTTTTGCTGAAACAAATGCAGAAAGGTAACGAATTATCATTTTGTATGTATGTATATATATATTTATGTGTGTGTGTGTGTGTGGTATTTCAGAAACCACAGTGTGTGTCACTGGTGTTATACAAACACAGTGACAGTGCTGTGCCCTGGGACTTCATACAGTCCATCAAGAGAAGACTCAACAACCTAGTTCAGTAGAGTGGTGGGAAGAGAAGTTGGCAGAATTTTACATAAGGAGGATATCTCAGTGATGCTAACAGTCCCAGTGTTTGAAATTCTGTGTTTTCATTAAAAAAAATCCTGCCAGATGCAGCTTAAGGCACTAGCATTGCATCTCCTTTGGCCGATTTATTTTATGTCTACCAACATAGCTGTGCTTAATGGTAGCCTTTGCTTCGGCGAGACCATGTCTCTCTTCTAAGGTGCACGTACTCTCGTTACTTAGAAGAACATAGTATCTTTGACAATTTGCGCGCTGTCTGATTTGGTTGAAGTTTGTCAATAGATTGAAATTTTAAAGGGCTAAGGGAGAGCAAGATTGACAGACAGTTGGACAGACAATTCAGTTGCAAAAGTCACTTTCCTTTGGGAAACAAGAAAGAAGAAGTAATGCTGAAAGAAAGTGAAAAGTGTGCTGTTAGCCTATTTAATCTGCAGAGGGTTTGAAAAATTGATAGGGAAAGGCAATTTGCAGAGGGATCACCATCTGACACACGTTTGATGATGTTGGCCAGATGCACTGGTACTGTCTGCGTGGGACTGCAGAGAGGTGAGCAGAAAAGGAATGAGGATGCTGGGTTTGTGTACTCAGCCTTGTCGGGTACCTCCCCCCTCTCCTGTCCCCATGTCTACCTCCTTTTCTCTGTGCACATTTTATGAAAACTATGCTGTCACTTATGGCCTAAAAGAGCTATAGAAATGAAAGATGGCAGCAAGCACTAATCACAGCCAGATGCTGTTATATGTAGTGGTGAAACATGGCTTTGAAGCAAATGATCCAAGAGGCACAGTTTAATACAGTGTCTTGCCTGTTATTGCAGTTTGTGAGTTTTACCTTTAACATTGCACCAGATTCATGTATGCTTGTACAGAAAGGTAGGCTTTACCTGCCAGCCAAGGAGATTCCTCTCTGCCCTATGGAAGTACAGGAGACAGCTGACTGTTTTGATGACGTGCTAAAAACTGAACAAACAATTTCCACAAGATACAGAACGGATCTTGCATTAAATGCATTCCAGTGTGTGCATGGAAAAATACAGTATGTTTATAAGACTTAGAAAAGAGAGATACAAAGGGAGAGTGGCATAGTTTTGGGCTCATATAGTGCAGCAACCTAAGAGCTGTGTTTTGCATCTATTTTGTGTGTGTGTGTGTGACTAAATCAATGAATAGCACTAAAAATCCAAAATTACAGCAAAAGTGAATATACACCTTTAGAAAATTACCCCACCAGGCTTTCATCTATAATTGCTTAATATCTCCACTTTATTTAACTGAAATATGCAAGGCCATCAAATAAAACCCCTGAGTAGTTACAGTACAGCTGAATCCAGGATCTAATGCTGAGCTCCCCAGTGAGTGAAAATAGTTTGAAAATTATCAAAATAAAGGTGCTCTTTTTTAAAAGTGTAGCATTGAGCTATTGTGTATTACAAGCAGCCGAGTTGCACACCAGCACAGTTCTGCTGCCACAGGGAAATATGCCCAAACAAGTGTTTTACTCACGAGCAGCTGAACTCTGGATAGTGTCTGTTCCTCAAGTGTTACCTCTGTATGATCTTTAAATAGTGCATGCAATAACCTGTGTTATTTATTTCATTCAGCTGTCAGCCCAGGATGGTACTGACAGACACGATAGTTTAAAGTTGTTAGATGTTCCTAATACATACACAGACTATGTGCAAGGCGTTTTTTTATTGCTGTCTTCCATTAAGTTGTAATAATAAGGAGAAAAGCTGTCTTTAATTACATGTTAACCTGTCAGTATAGCAAGTCTCAGTTAACTTGTCTCAGTATAGCAAGTATAATGTCAGGTTTATAATTTAAGGATGTATATCATATAAATAAGTCTACAATTAGTGTAACGATATATTTTATCACCACCATCATGAAACTCATCAGGGTTTGGTTGTTTTTTTTTTTTCATCACATGGGGAAACAAAATGCAGCTTGTGAGTGCTCTGATGCTCATTGTTTTGGTTTTATCCTGTGAAGCTGTGCTTCATTGCTTTGGAAGTGGGGAGGAAGACAGGTGTAGAAATGTAAGATGCATGTATGGCCCTGTTTGATTTCTGTGTTCTTTTGGGTGTTGTGTCCCTTGTGCCACTCCCCTCCTGGTACAAGGAGGTCTCTCCTGTGCATTGTAGGTGTTTAGATAATACATGAGTTACTTCAGAGGTATCTTGAGAAATGTGTGCCTATCAGCCTGAAGTATTGTACACCCTGGGTAAAATGCTGGAAAAAATCCTTCAGTGCAGCAGGGGGATATTGCAGTATGCTAATGTCTGTCTGGGTCTCCTGTGGTTTTGCGAGATGTATTCCCTCCTCCCCCGTGCTCCCTGCTCAGCAGAGCCTGTAACACATCACAGCCATCCAGCACCTTTGCTGGGCCTTTGGCCTCTCTAAGTCAGAAGATGTTGGCAAGTGAGTCTCTACTTTGGAGGTTACATGAGAGTGAGCCACAGCTGTGTAGATGCAAGACCCTAACTGAATGTGTTTGTCCCAATACACCAAAAATATCCCGCTACTTGATCTTTCATGTGCTGGAAAGAAGTGCGTGGTCTGTTCATTAGTCTAGTGCATGCAATTCCTATCTTCTGCAGAGATTTGGACCAAATTCAACAGTTCTTGCTCAAATGAAAATGCCATCATTCCCTTTATAGGCAGTTCTGTCAAATCTACAGAAGCCAGGAGCGTTTTGTCAGTGGAGGCTTTGTCGTGCTAGGCTTCCCTGAAGAGATGCTGTGATGTTTACTGCACATGCTCTAGTGCCACATGTTGGGGAGCTTGCACTACTTAGCATATTTATGATAATTTGGCTCCCAGGGGCAAACAAATTTCTCCTTATATCTCCTTCCCCGGGCTGAAGCACAAAGAAATTTCCCCTTGCTGCTTTGTAGGGGGAAAATAATAGATCAAAGCTTCTTGCTAAACACTTTTAAAAAATACACAGTGCAGATCTGTACATTTCTGTTCCCCTAAGGGACCAGTCATTTTGGTTGGCATGGAAAGCAGCTAGCAGCAGGTGATGGGGACAACACTGCATACTGAAGTCTAGTCATTGTACTTGACCTGCAGAACTCTAGATGGGGTATTGCCATGTGTAGTTTGACCTGTCCTTTATCCATGTCATGTACCAGCAGGGAATGTATTCTGGTCATTATACTGTAGTTGTCATAATCTGCTGGATTGGATATTGTCCAAATACAGTGGATATTGAAGGTAAATATGTCTGGGCTAATAATTTCAACTTATTTGAAAATAATGCCAATTATGATTTATTGAACATATATATATATATATGCTTGTATGTTTATTTTGAGTTGCAAACAGAAAATGTGGGTTCATGTTCTCAGAAATGTTTCTGAAAAGTAGGCTGTTTTAAAGCATCTCACACTGATAATCCAGAAAATAAGAGCTAACAATCTTTTTTTGAAAATGTGTTGCTTTTTTATGTTTATATATAATATTAGATTTGAAGATTACTGTAAATGGATGTACTTCTGTGTTAACTTTCTGAAAGGTGAATGTCTAATTTGAAAGTTACCTTTTGACTGAAATGTGTACTGAGCTGGTAGACCTGGCAAAAGGCTTGAGCAGCCATGGATGCCTTAGAGCATCTACTTGGTAGGACCAGGCTTGCAGTGGAAGAGGGGACGAGTGATACAGCCCCCTTCTGTGTGCTGCTGTCTTTTGTTTGCTGTGTGCTGTCCTGCCACCAGGCAACAAAAGGTTCTGTCCTGCTGGCACCATGGAGGCAGTGACAGCTCTTGGTGGCACCTGGAACTTGTGCCATTGAGAGGTCTGGGCTAGTGAGACTGCATCTCTTTGGGTGCCTGAGGAGGAGAGTGATGGCACAGATGCAAAGGGGTTCAGGTGCAAGACAGAAGCAGAAATGTAAAAGTTTACCTTGCACTTGCTCATACAACCTTCACTGAGCCACTCTAGTGGCTGGGGTGTCAGGCAGTGTGCAAGCCGGAGGTGCAAACCCATGAGGGCAATCACAGCATGCTGTGCTGAGGCAGCTGGACTGCAGGCAGAAGGATGAATGGGAACCATTAAATCTTTTATCTTCTATCCTGCTGCTCTGGGCAATCCTTGGCTTGTCTGGCTTATTTTAAACAATCAATGGAAAGAGAGGATGAGTTTTTCTCCTAGATTACTTTTAGAGATGCCTGATACAAAGAAGGAGTGGCTGCCTTCTGCAGCAAGGGTTATGTGAGGACTTCACATTTAACATATATTAAAATACCTCCCTTTACTGTCAAGTTTCACTGCTTGAGTTTTAGTTGCAGCAGTCAAAGGCACTTTTTTAACAAAAAGTATCAATATCTTAGGGTGACTTCTATGGGCAACATTTCTAATGCTTGGAAATGTATAGGGCGTAGAGGATTTGTTCAATAGTTTCAAATAACCCCGACCATTATGGCTGCACATTAAATCACCAGGGCTCCCTCCTACCTGCAGGAAAAAGGGAGCTTCAGATTTCTATGTGGAAAAATTAGTGTCTCATTAAAGCTGGAGAAGCTTGACATTTGCTCTCTGCCTGTGGTTTCAGGGCTTTCTGTCCCTCAAACAAAATAAGGAACTGCTCCAATACATGTGATAGCAGCAATTGGAATGCAACTTTAGGAGGATCTTTGACCTTACCAGACAGAATGCATTTGATTCATTCTGCAGATGTTAACATACTGCCAGAAATTTCTGGGAGATGACCTTAGAAATCATTTGTAGTTCTGTGTGCTCTAATAAAAAATGTGGTTATACAAGTTAAATATCTTGCCCTTATGTATTTTCGTTTTCTAACCTATTGCCAGAAATAAATGGTTTGCTCTTTATTCCTTTCGGCATTGATTTCTCGGTGCTTTGGTGGTTAGGTGACATAACTACTCTAATTGTTTTAATACATTAGCAGCAAATTATATATTGATGTTCTTTTTTTTTTTTCATTGACCTTTCTTTCTCATTTTCATTTTTTTGCTTCATGCTGTGTCCATGGTGGCATAGCACTATTAGAGGATTTCATTTTGAATTAAGGGCTAATCCTGCAAAGTCCTGAGCACCATTGTCATCTGCTGAATGCAAGGGAGGTCTGGGACCACTCAGCACCCTGTCAGACCTGAGCAATGTCCTGCTAGATCAGATAGTGACGATATCAATTTAAATTTACTATTTGTACTCTGAGACATCCTGATACTTTTAGCAAATTGCGGTGGAATTGCAGATTATTGAGAAACTTCTATCTTTGAAAAGAGTTGCCAGCAAATAGATTTTCCATTTCTGCAGAACAAGCAATTGTCTGATTTTTGTTTGCATTGCTGAAATGTTTCAGAGCATTGCGTAGTAGAATGTGACCCAAACCACACCAAAAATCTGCATGTAACATTGTCTGCCTTGAGGTGTAGTTAGAATTCTTCTCATTTTGCAGAAAGGAGTAAGAAGTGTGACAAGAATTTTCTTGAGCCTACAAGCCTTCAGCAGCGAGAGACTGAAGAACTTGAAAATGCTTTGCTTTAGCTCTCATTTGGTTTAATTTGAACTCTGTGACTGCATATTTAAAATAGCACAAAATGTTTATTCCCTATAGAGTAGTAAGTAATCAACATCCATTTTGCTCAGGCACAGGGAGCTCATCTGCCTGTTTGCCCAGCTGTAACCCCATCTCATACTGCTGCTTTTCTTGATGATTGTGAGACATGCAAGTTTTAACTATTTCAGTAGTGATCAGTATGGTGTTGCTAATCCCATCAGTGGATATTTTCTTTTTAAAAAATTATTTTCAATATGTGCTATGAGGTCAGAAGGTGCATTAGTATTATTGATCTCAGCTTTTCAGTCATAGACAGGGAGATAAAAATTCCAAAGTTGGTTTAGCTGTGTGGTTTTTTCCCCACAAATATACTCTGGAGGATGAGCCTCACAAAATGTCAGAAAGAAGTGGCTGGTCCTGCAAGGTAGGGATGATACAGTAAATGAGAGCAAACTTTGAAGCTGTTGTTGATTATTAAATTTGTAGTTCTGGCTAATACTGGTAAGTGTATTAATGTAAGGGGATGTCAGGAGCTGACCATATGGTCATCTCATCATCTTTGCCATAATCACAAATGGGAAATGGCATAGCTAAAGGGTTTTAGAATTTGTTGTACGTTGTCTAAAGTATTTATTTCTCTCTTCATTTTTGTCTTTCTCAAAAATATCCCCTCCAAACACCAAAGAGACCTCATTATCACCCAAAACAAAAAAAAAATTAAAAAAATAAGAGTTTGCATTGATATTTGAAAAATGTGTGTGTAATCCCCATTCCTATTTCATGCTACTGGAGTTTCTACATTCTCATGACCAATACCATTATACTCAGGTTCTAAAATGCAGATCTTATAATCTCCTTCTATTTGTTATATTTCTGAAAGGTAAATTGAGCAGGAGCGGCACTGAGTGATTTCCTCATCTTGGGAAGCATAGAGTTCAAAGTGCTATGCTTTTAATTCAGTGCATGAGTTTTTATAATTTTACTCAGTTTAATTCCCTCATACACATATCAGTTGAATTCTCTCACGCACATAGTGAAAACCACAACTGCTCTATAGCATGACTAAGGGTTGCCACTACAATAGCAAGAATTGTTTTAAGCTATGCATTAGCTGAATTCCAGTGGCTTGTTCATTCAGGCAATTTTTTCTCCTTTTTTGTTGCCGTTGCTTTCTTTTCCATACAGGTTTGGCCTCCAAATCCTTGGAGAAAGCTGAATCACTATTTTGCATAAAGTGGAAAAAGACTGACTTTCCAGTGCTTTATCTATATTTTCTTATAATCCGATTTAGTGTGGAATACAAGCCTGAAAAACCCTTAAATCTTTCTGTAATTCTTGCACAGCCATTCACAATAGATTTGTACTGTGCAAAGTCAAAGAGATTTGGGTTCAGAATGGTGATAAGTTTTAAAAAAACAGACAAACCCCTCCCCCCAAAAAAACCCCCAAACCAAAAAAGTCTCACCAACCAACAAACAAAAGCCATCTCCAAGTAGATTACTTGTTTTTCTTTGAAGTTTAACAGATTTCACTATCAGTACCCTCTCCCCAACTAACAGTACATGAGAGACAATCTGCAGATGCAGGAATATATTGTCTATATGCACAGTCTATATGCTTATATTCCTCTGTATAGATGCAATTACAAGAAAAAAAAGCTCGATGTATTGCATATTTTAAATCTTTTTGGTTGCCTTGTTTTGCATGGCTTCATTTTTTTCCTTAATATTTAAATAAGCATGTAACAGAAAGAACAGAAAAAACGGAAACAGAAATTATATAGGTGAAAAGAACAGCGTCTTAAATGTTGCTCTGTAACATTTCTGGTATGAAAAAGAGAATGGTTCTTGTCATTTCAGCAGTCACAGTTTGTCACTGAGAGGGGGAGGACTTGTTTGGCTTATTTTCCAGCAGGTTTGGTTTTTTGTTTGTTTGTTTGTGTGTTTCTTTGCTGGTAGCCATTGTGAAGTAGCAAACCAAAAACTATTCAGGATGTAATAGTGTGATCAGAAAACCAGGACAAACTGGAATTTGTCTTCAAGTTATCTCTTCTTGTGGGTATAAAGGGATTAATGACTCAGGCATTAGGAATAATTATGTCTGGCATAGCTGGACAGTGAGTCTAAAATTAGCAATAGAGCAATAGGTGTATTCTGAATATAGTTTCAGCTGTTGGATGCATTTGTAATACAAATGTATATGAAGTGTTGTTTTAGCTGTCATGGTCTAAAGATGCTTGTTGGTACACATGCATGCTAGTAAATACCTGGACATAAAATTTGCTGGTGAGAAATTGGAGAGGTGTATCTATCTGTAACACTGGAATATTTCCCTACTTTTCCTTCTTTACTTATTCTATGTGATAGCTTTTTAAATATTTGCTTTTTAAAACTGTCCTCAAATATATTTAATTTAATCAAAAGAATTTAATTTTTAGTCCATTTGACAAAGGCATTTCCTTTAGGTTGTCTCTTTTCACGTTCATGTTACAAGTTATTAATGTTAGGTTGCTCTACTGATGTCGTGTACCACTGTGGTAGTTAAGAAAGTTCTCAAGTTTAAGAAGAGGTTATAGGTATTGGACATTGCAGCAACATGAAGTGTACTGCCTGTCCTGATTTGTTAAACGTGTGTTATGGACAGCTTCTTTCTACATATATCTGTTGATTTCTGTCCTGAGCCTTACTAGTTGATACTCTGCCTAGAGAAGAGGGTGAAGAAAGGAGAAAAGAAACTATTGGAAAATCATAATTGGTGTGTAAACCCACATGGAAAAGCTGTTCTTTCCTCTTGGCATTTATAATTGTACCGTCGCCTTGAGTTAGTATTTGTAGAGTTGTCTTCTTGGAGAGAAAGGGTGTGATCTGGTTAGAGAGGTAAGAGGGTACATGAAAAGCAGCAGGGAGTTCTCTCAATTCTTTTAAGTAAGTGGGAACATATGATGTGTTGTTCGCCCAAATATACCACCATTTACTGTCTCTGGGACCTCAGATCCCCCTTCCCAACCAAATACATCATTATTGCTATTGGCTGTCATCACCCTGCACATGCAATACAGTTGTAACATCTCATGTAGATCTGTTGCTGAGTCCTTTAGCTACCAGCTGAAAGCAAATGTTCCCTGGATATTTCACATGTGAGGTTATCCCATACCTATATACTCCTCTTTCCATCCTTCAGGCACTCTGAAGGTGTCCTGCAGAAGAACTTGTACATTGCAAAAAAATGGGATGAGCAGTACCAACTGCTCCTAGTAAAGCTGGTGACCACCATGCTTTGTTTCACTTGGGGAAAGGGGGGACACATAGCCTGGGAGAAGGCTATGCTTTACACAGCAAAAGCTGGTGGGAATTGATTATTTAATAACAAACAAGTACAGCTGCTTTTGTATTATTTTTATGCCTATGGACCTCACACTTAATTGGTGTGGTAAGATTGCTGCCTAAGGCTGCACCCAAAGAGCTGCAAGAACAGGAGCCCCTTGGACACATGCTGGTTCTGTTGCATGTCTTAATGAAGCTTTAAAATGCTTGAAATTGTCTTTGAAATGGAATATTCTGTAGCTGCAAGTTAGCTCCACACTTTATAATAGTTGCTTAGCCAAATAAAGCAAAATTGTGAGGAAGACAGAAAAGTTAGATTGATGGCTAGAAGAAAAAGATTGAATAAAAAAATAATGAAGAAGAGAACTAAAAAAATAGCGTTGCATCACTGCATTTTTGCACAAACATTTCCCTACCAACTGGAGCTTTTCTTTTCCAAGTACTACTATGCATTTTATTCTCCCTGTTTGCTACAAATGCTAGAAACACTTTTTCTGTGGGAATAATAGGGAAAATGGTCGCAAATTTAGGCAGAAACTGGAACGGAGTAAAATTTAAAAGCAGGGATATTCATTTCACTGCCATTCTGAGTGGGAATATGGTGGACTGTAAATTATTAATGATTTTAATGGTTTTGCCTTTTTTTAACTCTTAAATCAACTGTGATTAAACAGAGAAAAACACAGAAAGACTTCTGTTCATAATTGTCAGCTAAACTTACACACTTAGAATCCTTCCTCATTAAAATTTACTCCTCTTAGTGGCCATTAATTACAGAGTAAGTAATACCCTGTGAATGAATTCTCTCATGGTTACCCTTTCTCTCCATTTTTAGATTAAGACAAGCAAATCATCATCTATGGACACGTATTAATGTCCAAAGGTATTTGACAAGTGTGCAATTGTTTATTTTAAACAAGTTATTTTTGAAGGATCAGTACACCCTCTGGTTTTGTGTTCCTGCTATGGCACAAAAAACCATTTTGGAATGATTTTAAATTACAGAGCATCTAGGAAGAAAATATAGACGATAGTATCAGTGAACAGTAGGATTCTAGGGAAATACCTACGAACTAGTGCAGGCATTTTAAAATATAAATATTATTGCAAAATCTTTAGATGATGTCTAGTAGTAGATATTTAATCTAGCAAAAGCACTTTAATTGCTTACTTTTTAAAGTAATTTAACGGATGAGTGACGCTATTAGTGGACCACATGTATAATCCAGACTTTTTTTGTTAACAACATTCCTTTAGGGTTTAAATTTCTAAACAAGTTCAGAGGCAATGTGTACATATATGCGACTTTAAGTGAGCTGAGTGATACATCTTGTTTTGATAAGGTTGTTAGAAACAAGAGGCTTTGAAAGAAGGGATGTTATGATTGAGCATGCAGAGAGGGAGATGAACAGAGGGCTTAAAAACAATTGTAAATTATCTGAACAAACATAAAATGTTAGACTTTCCTTCACTTTTTCTTTTTTTTTTTTCCCGAGAGAATTTCATTAGTAGTGTCTGTAGCATAGTTCTTGCAAGAAGTTTAAGCAAAAAAAGCAGAACCATTCAGATCATATCAAAACCAGACTTTCTTTCCATCCCAACACTTTGGGATGATGGAAGAATTGAAGATAGACATCTAAAAAGCAGATTTTAAGTAATAAAAATAAACCTATCAGTTGGGGTTTTTTTAACACCAGTTAGTATGAACAAGCCATGCTATTTTGTTGCAGAGATTCATTGATGGGCATTGCAGTTTTGCTTCAGCTAGGACTTAATTTCTTTTCTGAACACATGGCTATGAATTGCTGAAAGTCAGATATCACCTATACAGAGCAGCAAGTTAGGGAAATAATCTTTCGTAAACGTCTCTTTGTGAGGATCACTGCACAGTCACATAGTTCAAGGAAGAACTAAAATGTAGTTGTTGACTACAAGCTCAGCTGTTTCCAAATAAATGTTTGTGAAACCTCCGACTTTAATAGCTGCATTGTATCATCCAAAAGATGTGCACAGAATGAATAGGTGACCTTTCAGATAGAGAACAAACTGTTCACCATGTCTTTTCATTTACTGAGACAAAATACTTTTTGTACTGAGATAATACTTTTGACCATTTTTAACAATGTTGGTGAAATATAAAGAATTTAATTGTTTTGTTTCTGAGTGCGAGGAGGTTTTGCTATGCATCTTTAGGTCAAAACCCTTTCTTGACCATCTGTGTTAAGTGCATTGATCTAAATAGATTTATTTGAATTTTTTTAAAAGACAGTGGAGGTATTTTGAATCCCGTGCTCACAGGGTGTGGGATGTCATTAGCTATCCATCCGTGTCATATCCACACAATATCTGTCTTTGAGTGATACAGACAAATTGTTATTGCCATCCTGCACTGCAGCTCTACGATCAATAATTTGCTGACAAGGAGGTCCAAGGCAGCTGTAATGGAAATTGGTCTAAATTATTGTGAAATTGCTGCCTTAGCATGAAAAACTGCTGGGATGCCCTCAGTTGCACACTTATACACAAGCACTGGCTTGGACTGGAATAGAGTGCAAACAAATAGTGAGAAAATCAGGATATGGAAATCAGGGCTCAGCCTTTTCTTTGTCATGTGAGGTGTGGTTTGGTCCTTAGTGTTTGCAGGTGTTAATCCGGCAGTTCAATCACAACTGAGTATAATTGGTGCTAACTAGTACCAACTAGTTATATGGTAAAGTATTTTTGCTGTGCAGTATAACCAGAATTACTTCTGTTATTGTTCAGCCTCTGTCCATGTTACTGCGCTTGACTGAAAAAGCAAACCTCTTCTCTTGTCGAAACACAATGTATTTGCTAAAATTAAAAGAAATACACTGAATCCCTCAAAACTTGAGGAAAATCTTACCACTTGCAGAAGAAAAAAACAAAACCAAAACCACAAACAAACCACTTTTAATTTGCAGTTAAAAGGACCAATATAATTATATGTTTGCAGAAAAGATTTTGTTATTTGAACCAAATACAGATTCACTCCTAGATCATTGGAAACAAAGTTAAATTTGAAGCGAATTTATTTTAGAATTGTATAATAATTATTATTGTATAATCATTTCATGAGAAGGGATCTGTGAAAGCATCAGATCGAACCTGTGCTGGAAGCAGGTCCAGTAAGACCAAGAAGCTCAGAGATTTGTACTGGCAAGCCCTGAATATCCTACAGCAAACCTAGTGCTTTCAGCCTCGTGCTGTATGCAGTAAAAGCTTGGAAAAATCCTAAAAATAGTGTGATATGGGAATGAGGAATGAGAAAGATACACTGAGATCCAAACTGGCCGATCATCCTGGCATCGTGAGGTGTTACAAATGCAGTGTGTAGAGATGGTCTGTCAGCAACTACCTTCATCCATAATGTAATTAAATGAACCTTGGAGAACTTACAATGATGGCCACAAGACTAACCAGCTGAAGATTTTATTATATTTATTTTGTTGTTCTCAACTACAGTGCATAGATGTTAATCACAGGACACGTCAGTCACAGTTTTCTCTCTCCTGTTATTAAAAGCTATTCTTCTGAAATTCCAGAACAAGTTAGTGTGTGGAAAGGTTGCTTCATGTGCAGCTCAGCTAACCAGGATGGTGATGTTTGTGAAAAGGACTCTTTCTTACTGATCCCTGAACTGTGACTTATTTGTGCATACTTGTTGGCATTTTGGGACCTGAGGATGTGCTTGTTAAAACAAGGGACTGATCTCTGCAGTGGTAACATACTGTTAACTTTTTGAAACTCAGTTTTATATATTCTCTACTCTTTGGACCTTTTTTTTAGTGAGAGGGTATCCCCGTTCCTGCCATGCATGATAACGCTGACAGATAACTCTTCCTGCTCTTGCTAATATATTTATTGTACCTTGGACTTTTTTTTATTTCCTTTGCAGAAACTCTCCTGGATGACTTTCTTCTCACATATACAGTATTCATGACAACTGATGACTTGTGCCAGGCACTTCTGAGGCAATATCCTTTTATTCAATGTTGTATTCACAGGGTTCACATATTTACTGCTAGTTTTATCTATTGTTGAACCTTATATCAAAATTGAATTACTGGTTTTTAAATGTTCATATTAATATTATTGAAATACAGCCCTGCATGGTTATTTTGAAGCTACATGAAAAACTGGTGAGAAAAGAGAACAATTGTCTAATACTTACTATAGTGTGCTTAGAAAGTGGACTGCACTTCAGATTTTGGCATCATACCCCAAGTGATGCATGAACAAACTCAACAGACTTCAGAAGAGAGCAATGGGAATTACCAGTATTATAAGAAAAAAAAACAAACTACAAAGAAGTGAAAGAATTTGGATTATTTTAGTGGAAAGAGAGGATCTATAAATGGGACAGTCTTTCAGGTACCTAAAGAGAAAGGGAATAATCTGTTCCCATATCTGTACCAGACAGGACAAAAGGCAGTGGGAACAAATTGCTGTAAGACATTTTCATGTTAGGTACTAGGAAATATTTTGGATTTTTTTTTTCCTTAAGAAAATAAACAGTGGAGTGGAAAATGTGTGAGACAGTAGAATCTTTTATATTAGAGAGTATTGAGAAGAAACCAGAAAATATATTCCACTGGTGCACTTGGGCCTCTCTTAGGGTGGACTAGTTAGAGCGGATTAGTTTAGCTGATCTTTCAAGGTCTTTGTTCTCCAGTCCAGTTTTCATAAAGTTTATGATACTTGGAATTTGACCCAAATCTGTGGCTTCCCAAAATTCAGGTTATATTATATTCTTAAGTCAAATGGCTTGAGGATGAAGAGATTCAGACTGGAAACATTAAATCCAAATTTGGATATGAGCTCCCCTAATTGGCACATATCTGTAAGTAGATATATACACACACATTCACTTATTACAACATTTAGAATTTGCATAGATGAGGAATCAATAAACAGAAATTTCCTGTTCCAAGGTCAAATATTCAAAGTTAATGCTGCCTCTGGATAAACCTGTATCCAAAACTCACATTTGTATATGTGCATACTCACTTAACAGGAATGCTTGAAAGATGCGTTGAAACAGATGCTTAACTCATAGCAACAATTGTGTGTCTTCTTTTGTTTAAAGATAAATAAGCCTGTATAACTGTGACAATGTACCATTTAAAGTGGGGTTAAAACCTCTCCAGGTTATGTTAATTCTTAGAATACCTCCATCAGTGTAATACATTTCAGAATACACAAAGAGTATTTTACAGTCTCTGCTTCTTTTATCTTGTGATACAGGATGCAACCCTTAACTCATTCTGAGATAAAAGGATTATTTTCATGTGTTTCCAATGACTTTCATAAGATAAGGAGCATTGCTTGAATAAACTAGTGGGTTTAAAATGAACTTGCTTTGCTTTTTTCCCTTCTTTACCTTCTGAGGTGAAAACATCATCTCCTTACCTCATAAAAGAAAGAACAACAAAGGGACAGGAACAATGTTTCAAGTGGATGTTCTCTGTCATTTGGTGTTTCTGCTTTGTGAATAGAGAACAGTGGTAGGAATGGTCTTTCACTATTTTATTTCAGTGTTACTTCTGCAGATACTGTAATTTGTGCAGGCAAAATGAAACTGGCTTCCTTTGCCTTTTTCTTTTTTTTGTTATTGTTAATGATGCATTGCTCTCCTTGCCACAGACATTCAGGTTGGCATCAGGACAAAGGTTCGTTCTCAGTTCTGCAGAAAAGATATAATTCAACATCATATAATTCCTTTTGAATTGATTATATTTTTGTAGAATCACCTCTCTAATCTGTAATGGAGAAAAATCCTATTGGCACAGAGGATGAACTGACATTCCTGTCACTAAGAATTTCATTCCAAGAAGTTGATGAAACTCCTAAAGCTTCAGACAGGATAAAACATTTAAAGCTAAACAATGTACTGAAAAAAAATCTTTCAATAGCAAATGAGACAGTTGCAAACTCTTTGCCATCGGTTAATTTTTAAGTTTCTGTGAGACCTTATTAATCGTTCCTTAACCTGCTGCACCTATTGTGCCAAGAACCACCAAGGGAAAGAAGATGACTCTGAAGTGTCCTGTAGGAAACGAAAAGTCTTGCATTTGGTGTCTCAGTGGACTTCTCTCTACAAAGACTGGTTACATGAAGATGAGCATTTAAAACAGTTTTTAAAGGTATAGAAACACTTTCTAATGCATTTCAGCAATTTTTAATTACTTAGCCCTGTCTTTAAAGCCCCAGCAGCAAAATACATAAATCGTATTTTTTATAATTAAATTTTCTCCATGAAATATATAATATAAAATAAATGTATCTTCCTTAAATGCCTTAGTCAGTTTGAACAAAAAAACCTGTATTGTCAGTTCATTCAACGTCAAAAATATTGCTTTAACATACGAAACTCCTAGAAATCCCATTGGGAAAAGTAGGAAGGTAAGAAATAAAACTACAAAGATGTGGATGGACACAGTGATCATGTCTGTCAGAGCAGGATCTACAATTAGTATCCAGAGGTTCACAGATGAAAGTAAGGTTTATTTGTCTCTAATAGTTTACAACTAAGGAGTGTCCTGGGAATTTGTGGAAGACATCAACTCAGTTTAAAATGTACGCAATTGAGAGGAAAGGTGAAGTAGAATATTTGCCATTTTAAAAGTCTTCAGCCAATGAGCGTGTTTGTTACAATTTTGGGTAAATGAAGATGGTGTGGTGTGTTGTCATGCTCAGAATGTGTTCTTCTGACCTAACCCAGGTTTTGTGTAACATCCACAAATGGTGTTTTAAATTTTCCCATTTATAGAAAAAAAGAGCATAAACATTTTGCTCTCTTGCTTGATGACAGCACTAAAAGTGTTTCTCCAAAGGCAAGCTGAATATTGACCAGTCTGGAGATTTCAACAGGAATGTTCTCTCCTTATGGATTTTGCATAAATACAATGATGACATTTTTTATAGTAGGCTAATGCCCGAATTTAGACCACTGATGTGATGCCTTAGATTTATGTTTGAGTTGTCAGACATTTTCAGATACTCTTTTATTTCATAGACAATATACAGAAATGTGCTAGATGATGTGTATGAATATCCCATTCTTGAGAAGGACTTGAAAGAATTTCAGAAGATACTTGGGATGCATCGCCGTCAGTAAGTCTTGATTATATTTGTGATCAAATTTTCGTTTATTTAGAGTGTAATATATTTTTGTTACCATCTTGCTGTAATTCAGTATAGTGATGAATGATGCAAGTAGCATATTTATTTTTTACAAATCATCATCGTTACTTGCAAGAAGAACAATACTTTGTGGAGAAGCTGGCAAAAATTCCCTCAGAAGCTGAAGTCTGAGACTTCAGGTGTTACCTTCATTCTCATTCTCTCCCTGCAGTTGGCAGTACTGAGAAGCAAATATTTTGTAATAGTCATCTCAGGGTTATTATTTTAATAATATTTATGATATTTTAAAAAGATATTTCTTTGGCATGTTTTTCCAACAAATGGAGGTTTTTTCCATAGTTTGGCCACTGGAGAAGGGGAAAGAGGTGTGCCCTTGAAAATGATCCTTAGGGGTCTGAACTGTGTTTATCTGCTACAACAGCTCATGGGCTGGCAGCACTGTTTTTGATTACATGAATTGTGCAAGTCAAAAAAAAATATTCTGTCTGAGCCAGATGCCTTTAGTTTCTCCTGAAGGAGCTCTGCAGCCTTTCTGCAGTGGCCGTTTAGTGTTAAAAACTTTCTGATGTTGTAAACTTTGTAATAGCTAAAACTTTATTTTCCTAATCTTTGGCTGGAAAAAATAATTGGGATTTTCCTTTTTGTTTCAGCACTGTAGATGAGTATTCACCTCATCGAAAGGTAATGCCAACCTGATAGTTGGTGGTTGCTAGATAACTTATCATCTCACTTTCTTCCCCTTTGCCCACTTCTCTTTTCTGAGCTTCTTAGTGAAAGTGACTGGTGATCAAAAACATGATAGAACACATCAGTGAGGTTAGACCTACAATCCTGCTTAAAAAATGTTTTTTCTGTCAGTGCATCCTAGATATCAGCTGTGAACTAACCTGCAGTGGCTGTGACAGCATTAGCATCTTAACAAGATGTTTTGAGATGTCAAAATTCAGGAGAGGCCCCAGAGTGGGTCCCCACTGAGCTAGAGAGATAAAGCAACCTGGGTAAATCGAGCTGAGCACAGGCATTGTCACAAAGCCATTGATGTGGATGTCAAGTAAACAGAGCAAAAGTTGGATTTGTTGCGACAGGGACAGAAAAAAGGGAGGAACATGAATCTGTCTATTTAAATGGAAGAAGGAGATGCAGCCTGAGAAAGTTGGGATACAGACTGCTCAGAAGTGAATTGCTGTGCTCGTCAGTTTTACCGAGCTGAAGCTGAAGTGTGCAGTAAGTTTAAAATGTTACATGGAAAATGTGGAAGGCAGAATGTAAGATTGTAGTGAAATTGCCAGGTAGGCCAATTGGTACATGGGAAACATAAAAGTGTAGAAGAAAAAGTTCTGAATATGACTACAGAAAATCTTGAATCGTGGAGGGTGCTTAGCCTTGGCATGTCCTGCTTCCTCCAAAATCTCCACCTCGGTCGTTATTTCGTAAGGCAACTCCCAGTTTACGGGTCCAAGAAAGGGTGGGTGGATTTCCTATACAGAAACCTTTTGGCCAGACATATGGGTTGAATGCTGTATTCTGTGAATTACTGCTTTGTAAAGGGCAGGGGTGCAAAAAGTCACTGTTGTGTTTTTTCTTTTTTTTCTTTCTTTCCCACTCACAGAATAAAACCTTTTTCCACCAGTTCAGTGTAAAGGAGAACTGGCTGCAGCACAGAGGAACCGTGAATGAAACAGAAGAGAGTGAGTATAATTGAAAAAGTGGAGGACAAACTCAAAAACTATGACATTATTTCTCAAGGGCCTCAATATAAATATTTTTTAACTGACATACAGCTTTTGAACTAACCTTAGGGACACAAAAGATGTTTGGCTATGTAAGTTTTCCATCCCACCTCCTGCTTTGCCGTGGTTCAGTGGTGCCATGGTATCTCAAGGGGATTTTTCTCTGTCCAGTTCCTCCAGCACCCCTATTGAAGAGCTTTGTGCCTCCCAGGCATGCTGGCAGCCTGTCCAGGCATTTTTTCTGCTCCATTTCATGTTCTCGGTCTCTTGACCTATATCTTGATTGAGAAAGTGAATGTATAAACCTGTCACATGAAATGGGTCAGGATCTACTAACTCTGGGAACGTGTCTTAGTTCCTTCTTTCCTTGAAAACATCTCTGCTTGGGTGCAAGGTGTCGCTTCACTTTAATGTCAGCCATTTCCCTTCATCACTATTAATACTGTAATGCAGTGAGGCTGTCACCCTCCTGTAATGCCTGTATGAGGAAGGAGTCAGAGGAGAACACTGTGTACACAAGTAGGGAACAGGCAGAAGGACCTCCTACCTGGAAGTCTTGCCCTTTGACAGTATATCTTTGTTTCTCGCTGGAAACCAAACTCCGGAAGTTCTCTTGAAGTCAGTATATTTTTAGTGCTCATTTGTGACAGAATAAAAACTGAGCTCCTTCAGTGCCAAGTCTTTCTGCACAATATGTGCTGCTGATAGATAATCCTCTTTTTTGTGCTACAAATATAGGAGGGTTTGAGGTTTATATTATCAAGGCTGCTTCTAAAAGTGTTGTTTCTGGATGAGAACCCCCACTGACATTCTTCTTAAAAGGCTGGACACAGCTCGTGGCTGATTGGGAAGGAAAGTGTGTTGGCACCAGAGAGGGGACTGCGTGACTGTGGACAAGAAAGGCTGAACCCAACATGGCTGGTTGTGATGGTGTTCAATTGCTTTTATCTCAGTCCTTGAGAATATGAACCATGGACTGTGATGGACTGAAGGAATGAAGTAGCAAAATATGAAGTTGGAGGAGGGAGAGACAGATGCTGAGGACGGACATCAAAGCCTGTGTAGTGGAGGGCTGTCTGACTGGTGGTGCTTGTAGAGGAAGGCCACACCATGCTGCCTGACCAGAGGCATTTTATCTCTGATGAAATCATTACCGGGGTGGCTTGCAGCCCATGGTACTTCCTGCCCCTTGCATTCCCTCCTTCTCACAGAGGAGCAGCACAGGCTCCCGAAAAAATGGCATGTTCCATCCCAGTAGATACCACAGACAGGACTTTGGAAAGGTGCGAGGAGGAGAATCATTATGGTGGTTGTGCTGGAGGACCTGACCTGTGGGTTGATTTAGTTCAGGGTTAAGGAAACAATAGATCAATAGCCCTTTTATAAATGAACATTGTCCATTTGCAAATGACAGAGAGAAGGACATTTCAAACAAATTCACTATAAGCAAGCTCTGTCAACTCTGCATATGGAGTCCAAATATTCTTGTCAGATTTTTTAAAATTAATTTTTTAACCTAGTAATTTAAAGTGCAGTTGGATGTCTCTATTTTCATGAGCTGTATCCATTCTGAAGAGAGATTGTGCCATAGGACAAGCATCTGTTTTACTGTCTGTTGGCAGAAACAGGCTAAAAAGGAATTGTAAAATCAAATGGCTATTTTTCCTCAAGGCTCAATGTTAAGGTCCTCCTTCATTCTCATCTTTTTGTTTTACTGCAACAGAAAAACACCAAGATATTCTTGAGAATAGAGTCCTTACCTTCTTCTGGCTCGGCCTCGGTTAGTGAAAGTGCCCCACAGTCATGAAGACTTGTAGGACAAGCAAAGAGCTATTGCTACATTCATCTGTCAGTAAAAATAATTTTTAAAAATACAGCATTTCTGGAGAAGAAAAGTTTTCTCCTGTACTGGCATGGTAGCAGCGTGTCTACAATAAGTGCTAGAGTAGGAGGAAATGGAAAGTTTAATTAAGAACTGAAGTGGGTATGAAACCAAGAGCTGTGATGATTCCGATTAACAGATGTTGTAATTTTTGAAATATTTATTGAAGTCTGCAGCTCAGTTTTCTCCTCTTTAAGTATGACAGCTGTATTTCAAAGAACTAGCTACAGCGAATTTGGCAAAAGGTGTAAATCTAAAATTCTGGCAAGGAGAAAGAAGCAGAGGAAAAAAATACTAGCTGAGCTGAGTTACTTCTGGTGTTCCCTCTCTGGGAGTGGAACCAACTTATGGACCTCAGTGGAAGTGATGAGCCAGAGGAATTTCTCCAAACCAGTCCCTTTTATGTGTGCTGCAAGTGATTCAGGAAGAGAATTGTCAGAACTAATTGCATTGCTGTTTGGGCAGCCTCTGCTGCTGCTAAAATACGGTAGTACTCTGTGAGAGTAGTTTAGACATCTAGACAGATAAGGTATCAGGATTGTTTGAATACCTGGGGTGCTGTTTTTACAAAGCCTCTTGTTCCAGGTGGAAGTGGAGGTCCAAAACAATTTTTACAGCAGCTATGAAATATACTGAAAGGACAGTGATTTTTCTGAACCTAAAAGGAAAGGAGAAAAGGTGGTGGCAGCTGGGTTTACAAAGAAGACAAGCAGTGGTGGGGGGTTGTGTGTGACAAATCCTCATGGTTGGAAGTCTTAAATAGGTATTGCTGTGGGAGTCTATGTTTCCATTTGCTTGCCTCTCTCATTTTGCAGGGAGAGGTGGGAAAGGGAAATATGGTGATGTATGTGCTTAGTGTCGTGTCTCTGTGTGTCAGCGTGTGTCCTTCCTGCATCTGCAGAAGCCAGGCTGCTGAGGCATTCCCACGGTTGGGTCTGCAGGATTTTTCACTGTTCTGTTCAGCTGTTTCTGCCTGTTGCTGAGCACTTATTTCTTCCTCTGTGCAGTTTTCTGCCGTGTGTATATAACGGAGCACTCCTATGTCAGCGTGAAAGCTCAAGTATCCACTTCAGCTCAGGAGATACTGAAGATCGTGGCAGAAAAGATCCAGTGCCCGGAGGAGGAGTTGGCGCTGGTTACTGTCGCATTCTCTGGTGGTAAATAACTTCCCTTAATCTAATTCCTTACTTTTTAGTGCATCGTATAGGGAAGGGCTGACATTTTCTGATGCAAGGATACAGCTGTTCTAGTACGGGCCCACAGCTGGATGACCATGAGGAACAATGAAGAGCTCCTTCCCAGAGAGTCGTTTCCATGGCAACAGCTCATTCCTGGGTACTGTGGTTTATACATCTCCTGGCGGGGAAGAGAATGTAAAGAACTCTCAGTCTCCAGCAGTATTGCAAGGTTTTATTTTTTCTCCACAGATGAATCTCCTACTTTGGAATTTAAATTAATTTTGAGGGCAGTGAGGCATGGTTTGCTCTAAAAATGTAGAAGGAAATAGCAAATACTATATGCATGGCTGTTTCCTCGTTTATGGAATGGGTAATGAATATTATCCAGCAGAAAGGAAGAAGACACATATTTGCATAGTTGAGATGCTGAGAGCAATCTCAGCAATATTTTGTAAGCAGTCTTGCTTACAACTGACATGTTTTGCTTATTGTTTTAATGTTAGTTGAACAAAAGGGCTTACTGTCTTTTTTAAGGAAGACTAGACTGATCATGAGCTGATACTAGGGACCAGCCAAACACTCAAGATTTTCATTAGTGTTTGGCAGGTCTCAGTCTCGTTGGTCATATTGTTTTGGTCATTGTGGTGTCTTTTGGAAGCAATTTAACTGGGTTAATAAAAACGTGAAGCTGTATCTACAAAAAGGATTAAGAATGTAGAATATCCTGGCCATAATCTCAGATAACATTAGCTGGTGTTGAACCTCCTGAGACAAAGGATGCACCTTTAGAGTTATAGAACTCATTGCTATTTCTTTATTAGTCCATTTAAATGAAATACACACAAATGCTGCCTTGTTCTGTTTGTTTATTCAGCTCGGAAGTGGAAGGCCACATTTTTCTCCCCCATGCTGAGCTCAATCAACTATATTTTTGAGAGCAGTGGTGTGGGTGGCAGGGAGATCATGCCCTGCTCTAGCTGTTGAGAGCCTGGGCATGGAGCAGCCATATGGGAGCGTGACACATAGGTGTCCTGGCCAGCCAGGCTACATCATTTCTAGGTATACTGTTTTTACCCTCATGTGTGTTCAACTTGCCACCAGTACATTTTACAGCACTTTAAAATCACTGTGCTGCTGTTATTTTGCAAGTCTTGCTCTCTTGTTCAAGACTAGGGCAAGGTTTGCTTTAATAGCGATAAATCTGGTGCTAACCACTTGTTTAGCTAAAAAAACCCCAACTGTCATAAACAATGGAGCACACTATTATCTTCAGACTGCATTGGTTCCCAAGAAAGCCACAGAACGAAAGGAGTTGCTGCTTAGCTGTTCAATAAAAAACAATTATTAAAATGCATATAAGTTGGTCTGTCATTTGTACGTGACCATTGTAACCCCTAAAACGTTATTTAGTCACATTGCCTGAATTAATTTGAAATACAACAATTTCAGTATCTCTCTTCTTATGCGTTGTGACTTCTGTGCTGCGAGTGATAGAGATGAACCTGTCACTTTTTTTTTTTGCTTTGTTTTTTTGCTAATTGTATGACTCAGGACTCTCATCTTCCATCCATTTAGAAGGCAGCAATATGAACATTGGAGAACTAATTTTTTTTTGTATTCCAATAATGGAGGAGCAAGCTCTTTATTCAAAATTACCTTAAAAAAACATAATGGTAGTTTAACATAAAAGTATTTGTGTATCAATGTGAGCATGGATAAGAGGGCAAACTGTCTAAAATTATGTTTGGCTCTCAGATTCCTCCTAGCCCTAGTGCTCCCTCATGAGCGATGCAAAATCCAAAGTGGTGGTCAATGTGTTTGTAAGTGTTTTTGGGTCTGGTCTCCAGACTCCTCAGGAAGAGAAAATTTTCCCAGGGCAGTTTTTAAGACACACATTGTGGTGTCTTTTTGCTTTATTTTCTCCCACATCTTTCACCCAGAATTCCTCAGAGCTAACTCATACTCTGAAGTGGAGAAAAAAAAATTCCTTTCTCTTTGCTATCAGTTTGGTGTGTCCTGGTCTTTTCCAACATTAATTTCTCTGGGTCTAGAAGAGTTTCTGTAAATACTATAAATGTCATAAATGACTCCTCAGTTCTGTTCCATGGGATAAATTTCATGGTGTTTAGATTCTTTAACGTGCTTTTCCTGTTGAATAGCTGTGGCTTCTGCTGACATTTCCACCCCATGTCTGCCAGTGACATGCAACAGCTCACTCTGGAGGCTCAGATACTTTGCTCTAACAGAAATCACTACATTTACAGTAGATACACTGGGTTGCAATGAAATATTCTATAAGGCACAGGAAGTTTGATGATTTAAGGGTTTCTTTCTGTTCTATCCTGTATGAGGTGCAGGTTGAAAGCAGAAGCAGGAAGTTTTGTGCTGTAGTCCATCAGAGACATCTTGCCTTTATTGTGCCTCAGCAGGGTGGAGATGATGGGTCCCTACTGGGACTGAATTTGCTGCTCTTGCTTTCTAATAAGTTGATGTGGCTTTACAAATATAATTGTACCTTTTTTTCTCACATACAGCTTTTATTCCCGTTCTGAAACTTTTGTGTTTTGTTTGCTGTTTTTTGCAGAAAAACGTGAACTACAACCAAATGACTTGGCTATCCCAAAATCTTTGGAGTCATCCAGTCGTATGTTTGTCTACCGAAAAGATCTAACTGATTCTTTGGTAAGGATCAGTATTGTATGCTTCCAGTTGTTTATTCATCTGACTCCAAATCATGAACTTATTATTTCTCTTTTCAATATTTAATAATATTCCTCTTTTTCAATTCAGAATTTATTTGTTGCTTCCTTAGTAAAGCCAGCTGCTCTGTACCTAAAAAATATCTCTCACTAACAGCAGTTATTTGACTGAAGAGTAATGGAATTTGTTCATCAGTTTTAAATAGACCAAAGCTTCTGTACAGCTTAAATTTTTCAATCTACATCAGCCTCAAAAAGCTGACCTGTGTTTGTGCAGAAATGGATGGGATGAGGATTATTCTGGGCTCTTGTGACTTTTCCCCCTCCACCCTGCCTTGTGCCTCTGTAACACTTAAAGTAGAATGAGTACATGTAGAAATAGATGCCATGTGAATTCCACCAAAATTGCTTGGCATCACTGTGACCCCAGTGTTGTGACAGCCACATGGTCAGTCTGTGGCTGGCATACATCACTGCTAGCATGCCCTCTTCCCTTCCTTCCTTCTGTCTATCTGTCTCTCCATCCTCTCACTGGGGCTGAGGAGGTGAGCAGGTTGAGAGGCAGCAGGTCTCTCTCATTCTTTCCTCTGTATTCAGAGGCCAGGATTGCAAACTTTCTCCTGTGATTTCCAAAAACCCCGATGTGGCAGGCACAGTCAGGCATTCAGAATTGCTCTTTCAATAGTTTTCTGCTAATTTTGCAGATGTTTTAAGGAAAGAGCAGGGACTGTATCGCTACGTATTGTAAGTACCTCTAGGATCTGTGCATTCATCCTTGGGATGAGAAATGTCTAGTTACATTTCTTTGGATTAATGTGCCCTGAAGAGCTGACACACCACTATCATTGTAGTCTGTCATCCCCATTATCACCAGCATTCAAGCCACTTGTAAAAACGTGAATCTTAAGGGAAGGTTTCCAATGCAGACAGGTGAGAGCCAACCTAATTTCATCAGTTGCATAATAAAAATTGCAAAACTTGCTGTACCTGTCAGAAATACAGCACCAAAGTAATGGCTTAATTGATAAGAATAATATTTCGTCTTGGCAGATGGTCCGTGTGCCAGATCTCAGCCTGATGAGGTTAAGAAACCCAAGCAAAATACAAAACTTTGAAAATCCAAGTTAATAATGAAAATGTCAAATGACCCTGAACATCAGTAATACCACTACACTCCACAGTAATTGACTAAGTAACTTTTATGAATTAGGACACACAATCTTTGTTGATTATATTTGGTGTAGGTTAGTCACAAAATATATGCACTCGTGTTATTTGTAAAGATGAATTGGAGGTCAAGTTGTGTATATTTATTCTTAATCTAATGTGTTTGCAGAATAATTCTTTTATCTTATAATTCAAAACATTCCTGGTGTCTCAATTCAGATTTTTTTTTCTAGTGGTTTCAGGGATTTTATTTTCATTATGCTGTCTTCTTGGTCAATGTTTTATACTCAAGGTATGGAGAAAGAGAGAGAGAGAAGGGAGAAGGTTTTCCTCTCCAATAGCAAAACATTGATCCTATTGACCCATTTCCCATTTCAAGCTATTTATTAAATAGGTTATAGCTCCTTGATTTTGATTAGTGGGAAAAAAAGCCCACCCTCAGAGTGCACTTAGAGAAGATTGCCTATTCAGCTCTGTTTGGTACCTTAGTCCAATAGCAGTTTCATTGCAGAATTTTTGGCATTTCCTGAGGATTTTTTGTCCTTGGCTATTCATTTAGAATCCATTTGCTGAAAATGACGAATTGCAGCAGAGGTCTGTGAGGATTTTGGGAATCAACACCTGGGATCTTGCCTTAGAACTAACAAACTTTGACTGGAGCCTCTTCAATGCAATTCATGAGGTAAGAAGCACCTCATCCACTTCCGTGTATATTACTCTGATGCAGCATTGTGCCATTGCAATGCATTTTGGAGCATCAGTGTTCCTTGATGCTTGGTTCACGGTCATGACAATGTGGTTTGGCTGCTCTCAATAGTTGTGGCAGGTCCCAGAGATGTGTTGCAATCCTTGACACTGAAAAAAATTGTCAAAGGTTTGTAACTTTCCTGTATTGGAGCATCTTATATGTTCACTGTATACCTGGTGGATTTTATTAAGATTTACTCAAGAGACTAAAAGATCATGGCTATTCTCTAAAAAACCGTTTGTGTGAATATGTTGTATATGCAAAATGTCTTATGCATTTCATAGTGTTTCAGTAGATAAAGGACTCCACAAACAGTTGTCTTTGATATCACTTTAGCCACAAAAGAATTTAGAGTTTCAGCAATTTAGGTGATCACATTACTGTTCTTAGGTTTCAGTGAGATGAGGAATACTGTGCAGACTTTATTTAATGGGATAATGGCCTACTTCAGGGCCCACTGAGTTGTTTCAATGACTTTGATAGTTTCAGGTGTGAGCTGCTGAGTAAAATACACAGTTAACAGTAGAAAATGTCACTTGAAAATATCGTTCACTGAAAAGCATGTCTGAGAAAATGAATGGGAAATTTCCTTGCTTTTCATCAGGTCCTTTCCTTGATCTTTCATTTCAGATTCTTTTATTCAGGTTAGACACTTTAAATTTGGAACAGGCCAAGTTTGAGGGTCTTCTGCACAGGAGTCAAGAACCTCACCTCTGTTCATGAAAAATTGGCTAATTTAGAAAGAAGTATAATGGAAATTTTTCAGGTTCTGCAGTGGTCGGATATGGTTGCTTTTTCATACTGGAGCAGAAATGATGAAATACAGAAAGAGATTGTTTATGCCTTATGCCTGGCTGTAGCCAGAAGTGGAACTGCTGGAAATCTTACAAGAGAAGTATATCTTGCAGTATATCTTGTACCTACCTGCCTTGTGTGATAGGTGTCTGGACTTCGCTATGCCAAACCTGAATCATTTGTGATTGGCTCATGGATAAAGAAAAAATAGTCATTTGCGACCAGATCTTGTTTCAAAAACATACTTCTAAATAATTTATAGTTCATTTACATTTAAATTGTTTTTAAGTCCCTAATAATGCTGTCAATGTCTTCCAGCAAGAGCTGATATACTTCACGTTCAGCAGACAGGGCAGTGCTGAAAACACTGAGAATCTGAGTCTTCTGCTTCAAAGATGCAATGAGGTCCAGCTTTGGGTTGCCACTGAGATACTCCTCTGTAGCCAGCTCTGCAAACGTGTACAGCTAGTCAAGAAGTTTATCAAGATTGCTGCCCAGTAAGTTACTACAGTTGCAACAGAAATCCTTGAATTCATGTTCTTTATTTGGGGAGTAGTAGGTGCAATGAAAGAAAACTAATTTGGCATCCTGTGTTTTGATAGTGTAGTAAGCATATCTAGATAAAACAATCCATAAATAACAACTGCAATCACTGGCTGAAACTAGACACTGCTAGTATCTGCAGTGTCAACTGCAACATCCCTGATGGTGCAGAGATAGCTCCTTTCTTAGCCGAGATAACCTGAGGACCATTTGACAGAACTTTTTGAGCAGCAGAACAGTTATTTACCAAAAACTAGCCAGAAACAAAAAAACTGTTATAAACTTGAAGGCCCTGCCTCTAGAGAGGAACTTAACTGCAGTAAGCTGTTGCCCCTTGTAATCTTTGCTGGAATATTCTTATTTACTGGAGGGTGAATGCCTTCATTTATTAGATTTGACAGTCTATTCTTCCAATGTTGCTAAATATTACTGCCATTTATTCTGTGCTTTACAACAGAATAGAAATACCTACTATTCACTGAGAGTTCTTTTCTCTGTAATCATTCTTTATCTTAGTGACCAAGGAAATGGAGCAATTCAAATATGTGCAACCATTAAAAATAAAATCACCTCTTTCTCCACTTGTTGGTGTTCTGAAATATTTGAATGTGCATGTTCATGGAAAATGTATCATTTTTTTTCCTTCATTAACTGGTTTGATTCAATTTGCAAGGCACTTACATACAAAGGACTGTTCTCTGCTGAAATGGTGCCTTTGGAGAAATTAATTCTGCTAATCTAATCTGTTGTAACTCATAAATGTGATCTGATTTATTTTACAAGTTCTATGGTATCCAGTAATATGTTCATTTTCTGCGATATCATTGGCCAAGTTTTGTCCAACTACATATAAAAACAGTTGGTTCTGTGTAGCTTGCTTGCACTACAGTAGCAATAGTTTGCATCCCAGGAAAAATTTTGTGTCTATCCCACATGAATAAGGATTTATTTGTCACCAGACTAAAATGTTGTTCTATTTGAATTGATTCCATTCTGTTAAGTTAAAAACCAAGGTTATGGAGAATACATACAGTTGTAAATGGTAAACAGGTTTTCCCAGTGTATTGCAGAAACACCCACTGCACTTACTGTAGCCTGTAGATGATGAAATGGGTGTAGAGTTTTCGTGAGGTTTTTTTTTTTAAGTCAGTAAAGCTCCTTTCTAAAAGATCACATCACCATGTCTCATAATTTCTGGAAGAGTTGGTGAAAGAGGAACAATTAGGGTGGAAGGATGGTGTGCTTAGCACAGGACTCTCTTGTGAGGCACAAGCCAAGCAGCCTTGCTGTTTTGTTTATGACTAAGGCAGAGAGATAGGGATCTGTGAACAGCTCTGACTGTTCCCTGTTCTCTGCTCCCAGATTTAGCCAGGAATCTTTGTCTAGGATTTTCCACTTGTTAGGAAAGCACCAGGAGTAATATTTCATGTTCAACATCTGTGTGCTTTGCTGTTCAGGAATGCCTGAAGAAAACGGAAGGCTTTTACATAAATGTGTCAAAACATAAAAGGAAGGCAAAGTTTTTGAAACACAAATACATATGCTTCTTTTGATGAGAAGTCTAAAAGAGAAAAAAGGTAGTTGAATGAAGAAAATTAATTAGCATGTTATTGGAAAATAATATCTTGAGGAGTTAGAGAAACAAGTCAACATAGGGTTAGAATAAGCAGATTACAAGAGCAGCCAAGAGCAGCTCTTTTGCTTCCTAAGCAGTGGCTGAGTGTAGAAAACATACCTTCTCTCTACACCTTGCTGTGAGAAGTGGGCCCACCCAACAGACAGTTTATGCAGGCTGCATTGGACACCTTCCTTGTTTTGAAATTAATTGCCTTTGGGAGCTGCCTGACTTTAATGATAAAAGGAGTCTAAGCAACAAAATTAGGATTAACTTTTAAAGCAGCTGAAGTCTGTGAGAAATACACCAACTCAAGATAGTGCAGAGTGATAAGTGCAGGCTTTATAAAACTTCTAACAAGTGCTGGCGATTTCCCAGGCTAAGGCCTTGGCATGTACTTTTTCCTGATGATAAATCCCAGCGAAGCCAGCGGATTAATTTCTACTAAAAATTATTTTAGAAGAGGATTCTCACACACACAAACGCACGTGTATATTTATAGTGATCTTGGAAAATCTACAAGAGAAAAGAAAAGGACTCAATATTTCAGGATTTCAAATTTCCTAATGGACTAGAAATAAGCATTGTCTAATCATATATAGTAAAATGTCAAAGAATAGAGGTATCAAGCGAATTCTGTAGGGACCTGTACTGCAGCCAATACTAGCTGCAACTAGTTTATAAGGCAATGTAAATTGAACATTAATCAGATTTTCAGACAATAAAAATGATGAGGGATTGAAAATGCATTGGAGGATAGAAAAAAAAATGAATTATCTAAGGAGTCTAGTGGCATGTGCAAACAACAGTGGGATAAGATTTAATTTAGATATGTGCCAAGTAATTCAGCTACAAAATGCTAATGCTGAGCTGAAGAAATAAATGCATGATTGTAAAGAACAGTACTCTTACAGGTCCTTGGATGATAATAGATGACAAATTAAAAGGACAAAATGTGATGCTGTTTCAAATAAATAATTTACTGTTTGTTTTGTGCTTGCATAAGAGAAAGATGTAAGAACTCACTACATGAGAAAGTAGTGAAGGGAAGAAGGAAACACGAGTTAAAATAAATTACAAAGAATTCAATGAAAGATAGTAACTATGGAAAAGCAGATTGCAGGCCAAGACCACAAAGAAAAATTGAAGGAACCAATGATGTACAATTTACAGAAAAAATGAAAAAGGGGATGAAAATATTTATTATACAACAGAATAGAGGTCAAGTAATTATTCTGTATGGCAAAGGACAGCTGGGAGTAACTTGAACATTGAAAAGGGAAAATTACTTTTGACAGCAAGGGGAAAAAAATAACCTGCCAACAACAGGGTTGATGAGACAGTAGAACGTTTTCTAAAAAACTTCTTAGAGACCACATCACCTTGACTGCAGGTGGTTATGAGAGGACATTTAATGAGTTCGTTATGTGGAAAATGATTGTATGTTAGCGCTGAGGATTGAAATGAGACTCAGTAACCTAGGATACCTGTGCATTCCATTTATCTCTGATTCTGTGTACAAAAAAATCATATTTTTATTCCTCAGCTGTAAAGCCCAAAGAAATCTGAATTCATTCTTTGCTATTGTTATGGGTCTCAACACTGCATCTGTCAGCCGGCTGTCTCAGACTTGGGAGGTAAGACACATCTTTATGTCTTTTAGATGTCATCAAAACCATTTCTCACAAAAGTTGTATATGGTGAATTATTGGTTTTTCATGATGATATTTTATTTCTAATTATTGGTTTTTCATGATGAAATCAAACATGGAGTGAGTGTTGGTGGAAAAAATTTTCTGTGACCTGAAACCTTAGATACACAGCTATTAAAAAAAAACTCCCTAAATGTGTTGTTCCAGAGTTTTAAATAAGAATAGAGCATGGAGATCTTATCCTCTTAAAACAAGTCATGTAAATCATCTTAGCATTTTAGGCAGATGTCAAAACAGAAAGTCTTCCAAAGATGGCTCCAAACAAGCAATAGTTTATTCTGGAACAATTTAATTTAAAAAACACAAACAAAAACAAACACTCAACAAAGTAGAAATAAACCTTCTTTAATTCTCTTTTTATCAGCTCTTTTGCAGCTGCTCATCTCGAACAACAAATTTAGGAAATGGGCCATAAATAAGAAGTGTACTGGAGAACAGAACAGCTACAGGAGCTACGATTATTAGACAGGGCATTGGTGTGTTTAGAGGAGGGTCACCCTGGGATCCATATATATATTGTAAATTTTTTGTTTCCATCCAAGTAGTACCCATCTTGAGTCATAGTATCTGCAAGCTTAATGTATCTGCTGATGAAGGAAACTGGTGGAAGAGTGTGGAAGTTGTGTGATGAGGTGAAGTCTTCTCCCTCCTTCATGCCCCCAACACCCAAGTGGGCATTACTCAAAAAAAAAAAAATGGATTCATAATATAGCTGAGACCAAAGAGCCATTAGAGACTTAGGAACCCATCTAACACTGTCCAGAGCAAAGTCTTCCCCCTTGGCTGAAACCATCCACATGGAAACATCACTCGTGTGTCTGTGGCTTCAGTGCACAAGAGAAACAGTGACTGTTTACAGGGACTCAGATAGGCAGGGAAGAGCTAACTTTAAATAAGAGAAAAGTAAAAGTTTTGTAGAAAAATACATATCTGAGGATGATGGTGAAGATATGGAAACCCCTTGTCTCTGATACTGCCTCTCTAGGGAACATTTGCCCTGACCTGCTAAAGCAGGTTGCTTTCATCCCATTTCTCTGGGCTTTGGTGGGAGTGTGAAAGGGACAAAATATTGTATCAAAGGCATCTGGTGGCAACAGTATGGATCTCTCTCACTCAAAGAAATGCAGAACTTTGCTGTGAGCTGAGATCTCTGGAGATCACGTGCTGCCGGTGGACTTCGCTCAGGAAGAGCAGAATATGTTGCTTGTCAGAACAGACACTGCATCTGCATATATGTCATTGTAAATATGTCACATTTCTGTGTGTAAAATATTTATAAAGTCACATGTTTCTTTTTTAATTTGTAGAACTTCATTGCACTAGAAATTTAAAAAGCAGAAGGTTATTTGCATTAGTATTGTGACTTCTAGAAAGTAGAGCAATGTTTATAAATTAATTATAATTACTTACACATGTAAATGAAACAACCTAAATTTAAGCAGCCATTAGGCACTAAATTATATTGGCTCTGCACTGGAATTCTTAAACAAACAGTATGTTCCCAGGCATTTTCTTCTACCTATTTTTTTTTCCTGCATTATCCAGTGTTTTAATGAGCTTAACTTTCCCTGATTGAAGATGTAAAAAAAAATGAAATTGCAATTCTGTGTTCAGTTATTTTACCATTTTAATCATACAGCACACCCACTTAATCTAGTTGTTCTAAATCTCTTTTTTCTTGGTAGTGTTACTGGGGCTGTCTGCATGTAAGGACAGGATTTGTACTAAGAGGGGATATCTTTTACTAGACTAACCAGTATGTTTGGATAAAATAAATAGGTTTAAAGGTACAAACACTGTTCTTCAAGTCTGAAATACCAGCAGCATTTTAGAGAGAGAGGAAGTGGATGCATGTGGGGCAGAGCAGGTATTGGCATGTGGGGCAAGATGATAGTTTGTGTCTGTGGTCCCTCAGAAAGTGTTTTTGCACCTCCCTGTGGGGTGAGTATGAGATACCAGAGGTAATCAGTTTGTTAAGTAAAATTCTCTTTCTTTGGTACTAACATGGGGTAGTAACCCTAGTCAGCAGTGGGATGGTGTGTCAATGAGTAGTGAATGTGATGTCTATCAATTTATAGAACCCATATTTTAGAGGAAGATTGATTGCAACAAATGATTTAACCTGGATGTAACCACAATTCCTGAATTCTCAGCCTGTGTTACTGCTTCTAACTTGATAGAGATATTCAGGTAAATCCAGCAGACATGGAACCTGGGGAAGAAAATAAAAACAGATGCTAACAAGCAGTTTCCATGAAAGAGGTATGCAGGGTCCCCAGGGCAAGGCTGCAGGGCCCAGTGCCTCGCTGGCATTGCACTGAACATGGTCATTATGGCTCTGGGAGCTGAGGAGCAGAGGTTAACTGCCTGTTGGTACTTTCAGCAGGCACTTCACCCATGATAAGTCTCATGGGGAAAAAAATGCCTTAGCATTTTTCTGCATAAATCAACNTTTTTTTTTAAATTTTCCTTTCCCTCCCTTATCTGTTTTTTCCACTTCAGAAAATTCCTGGGAAGTTCAAGAAACTTTTCACTGAACTGGAAAGTTTGACGGTAAGTACTGTGTTGACCACAGAAGAGCGCTGCTTGCTTTACCTGCCTTCTTTCTTCCTAATTTATTTGGAGTCTGCTTGTTTTGTCTGGAGCTGCAACTTGTCATGTCAGATCCATGATTTACCAAAGGCCACATGGCTTCCAGAGCTCAGAGGTGGTCTCCAAACATGGAAAGGAAAGAGGTTTTATTCCTGACAGCTGTAGGAAGGGCAGAGAGGGGCAAATGTAGTATCGGTTCCCCAGCATCAATTTGGAAGCTCTTCTTTTGCTCCAGTAGTTTGTTAGCCTTTATCTGAAGGCTGCAGATCAAGATGATCAACATGCTGCAAATCAAGAGAAAAAGAGGACAGACCAAGTTTTAAAAAACAAATGTCAAAAGGCCGAGAGTCTTTGTCAGCATAATCAAAGCTAAATAAACAAATGTTTCCTCTGGCTGTCATGGAAGTGAATTCATGGTGAGATCACTGCCTGGCACAGAGAACATGAGATCCAGCCTTTAACAACTGTCAGTCTTCAATACTTGGACTTCATAATAAATGAATGTGTTTTCAAGATTCTGTGTGAACTGGTGTGTAAAAATGTTCGTTTATATGGGAAATTGAGATGAGTTTTTGAAATGCCTACAGAATGCCACTGAAGCACACACCCTTTCTTGTTTGGGTTTTTTGCTGTTAGGTATTGTTTGTTTTTTTTAAAGAAGAAATTAATCAGCAATACATTCTGGGATATGTTTTGTGCTAGATAGTACAGGCTTTAGCTAATAGAAATTTGTGGGGAAATTACAAGTGAATCTATTCTGTAGCTTACTCTCATTTTAGCACTGCTTCATCTAGAGGAACATAATTGCTTTTGTTCCTTTGAATGTTTATGTTTCCTGTTCAGTTTAGCATGTCACCTAGCTTAGAAAACCTTTAGCTACCTTGTTTCCCAAGGAGACCTTTTATGTCTAAATCATGTTCAGATCATAAGCCTGTAATAGATTTATAATTGCTCTTTTTATAGCCTATTGATTTTTCTCTCTATTACTCAAATGGTTTTGTAGGACCCTTCTCTGAATCACAAAGCTTATAGAGATGCATTCAAGAAAATGAAATCTCCAAAAATCCCCTTCATGCCCTTACTTCTGAAAGGTAACGTTAAAGCTTGGCTGCTCTCTGTTGTCGTTCATTAAAATAAGTGTAAGGTGATTTTTCCTACAGGTGGTCTTAAGGTAAGTATGTGACAGTATCTATAAGATAGCCCTTGGTCTGGATAATAAACAACTTTCTTTTAAGACAGAAGAGGATGGAAATTTTCACGTAAGTTTTCAAACTTTATATTGTCCTGTCAGGTGTGGATAGAGCCGTGTGCCATATCCTCTTCAGTGGAGAAGTGAGACCCTGCAAGCCCCTGAAAGGGGCTGCACTGGGTGCACCTGCAGCACTGTCACCAGTCATGCTGCTGCTCTGAGGTGCCTGTTCTGAGGTGCCTCTGCTTTGCTGGTGTCACTCTGAAGGCAGGACCTGCCCTGTCTCTCTGTCATGAGAGGAGGGGATTTTCAAGTCTCTTATGGATCTGAAAGAAATAAAAATCTTACTATCTACAATTACTTATTTTTTTAAATCTATTAATATAAAGTGCAGTTTCTTGCTAATACAGCTGGGTAGCTAATTAAGTGTCAAGTATTTCAAATATTCCATTGTCTTGGGGTCATTAATTATTAATTGTCTTGCCTTTGAACATGGCAAATTCACTTGTTTATTCCTGTATTCTGAAAGTGTTGTCTTTAGGCTGTTTATCCTAACCTGCTGCTGCTGCTGCGAAATGTTTGAAGGCAGTTCTCCAGAACAGTCAGTGACATTTTGGGAGCCATCAGACACTTCCCCTCTTCGCACACATCAAAGGATTTTTCATTAATTCAGATGGATACAATTATCAAGGCTTCAAAATCAATATTTTTAAAGTGTTCTGGAGTATGTCCTGCCTGCAAACAAGAGTAGCAAACATAATCAAGTCACTTGTAGCAATGATGTCTGCACAGCACTACGATGTGGTGGATAAGAACATGCACCTAAGCAGCACCCGTGTCTTTAACATGTATTAGTGATAGCAAGGAGACTTTAAAATTAATGCAGTATTTTCCTTCAATACAGTGGTCTGTAAGGAGATGTTGCCAAGGTTGGTAATTCCCAAAGTATTTCACAGTACAAAGGACCTTATTCCATTTGAAATATGTTTGTATTAAGGTCATTTCCAAGAAATAGGCATGGATAGCATAGAAAACATTAGTAACTCAACAAATCATTGTATTTCAACACAAGAGGAACAAAAGTGGTTTTAATTAAAAAAATGAAAATCTTTAATTATGGAAAATAACTTCAGAGTCCTTTTAGAAGTTAATTAAATTTAAATGTTCAGCTCTTTGAGCACACAGAGCTTCTGAAAATCAGGCAGAGTTTTCAAATGTGTAATAAAATACTGTGATATACCCTTACAACCTAGTTCAGGTGCAATTTTCTGCTCCACTGAATTTATCTAGACTCTTAGTTGTTGGCTGCACAGCAAATTTCTGTGCCTTCTGCCCTCAGAGATATACACATTGCTGTCATGAACTTAAAAACCTATGTGGAAATTTCTGCTTCCAGTGTAAGTTTTTCATTGGAAGTGGTGGGTAGTTTTTAACTGCATTGATGTAGCGACAAGTAATGCCTGTGTCCTGAAGTCATGTCCTTTCTGTGCCCCTTTCCCTGGGTGCCCCAAAGCAGCCCTGCAGAGGAGGTGTAGAGAGGTCTGCTCCCTCGTTCCCCCTGATTTTCAGGGTGCTGCCCAGGGACAGAGAGGTGCTGGAGGCATCTCCAGCATATGTTGTGCTTTCTGCATTTGCTCAGGAGTGCCAGCTAGACTCTTGTGGCCAGGCTGGCATCCTGCTTGCCCCAAGTAGACTCCAACCCAGCCACCCTGGGGGGACAGGAGCTCTCCATCATCCCTCAGAAGAGTCCTAGCCCCGAATTTCCACCAGCATATGAAGCCGTTAGCATTTCAATTCTAAGCAATTACAAAATGCCCCTCAGGCATACAGTGAGTCTTTGAAACCCGAGGAATAAATGAGGTGGCTTTTTTAGGGAAGGATGAAGGTGGGGATGGGTAGAGAGTGTGTGTGGGGGGCCAGTGGCGGAGGAGATGTGACAAAGCATCTTCCAGCATCTACTGCAGGTTTCCAGTCCTAAAATCCCAAAAACCACGGGGTCCTTGTGGGCATCAGAGGGAGTACTAGAGATAAGCACAGGAGAAATGCTGAGATGCACAGTTAGACTTGGGGGCTGGAGGTTGGCATCTCTGCTGAGAGGAAGATATGTCCTGTTTCCTGTGCCATTCTCCTACTGGCAGACATAGTTGTGACTTTTAAGAAATAGTGGCACTCAAGTGCCATTTCATGACAGTAGTGCTGACTTCTCCTGGCACTCCTGGGTACCCACACATCCAGCAGAGATGGGGCATGATGGTGGTGCTCCTGCTAGTATTTTCACTAATCTGGAGGTGCACTATTGGAGTAAGAGCTTCTGTCTCCATCCACAGGGAATTTGTTCATGTTCTTCATACTTACGCCCAAGATAGGTCTCACTTCTGCCTTAATATGCATTAGAAAAATAGAGAAAATGACCTCAAGCTACTGTTTTAATTATAATCTTAACTTAGCAACATGTACTTTGCCTGATACTCCTTCCGTCCAGTTCATTATACCGTGTTCACTTCTCTTCCTGGAGCCAAATATAGACCTTTTCCTTTTCCTCTGACCTTGTTGCCTTCACAAATTCTCTCCTAACAACACTACATAAAAGTGTTTTTCCCTAAGCATAATGCTTGAACTTCAGTTTGATGCCTTGTGTTTAATCTTTCTGGCTGGCCATTGTTGTAGCCCAGTCTCTAGGGAGGACTTCAGAGTCAGTGTCCCACATAGAAGGATGAAGGGATGTCAGAGCCAACTCCAGCATCTGGTAGTTCTGCCTCTATAGATCTCTGGATTCAGGGACTGACCAGCCCCAGCCTGGGCACAGCCATGGGCAACGTGTCTGGATCAGTGCCACAGTATCCATGCCGTGCAGGGCAATCCCTCTGGATGCCTTCCCTTGCTTCCAACCATCCTCTGCCTGTTATGCACGCCAGGAGTAACACAGACCATGTTTAGTAAGAAATCTGTTGTCCCTATTGAAAATGCTCTTGTTGCAATGTGTACATAGTGTTGTTATCTGATAATCTCTGCATGTCATCATTAGGCTAGGGTTTTATTCCACTGTTACAAGGTATTGTGTCAGTCCTTAATGGGATATTTTCCTTTTTATTTTCTTTTTGTAACTGTTTGATCATTTTATTTCTTTGTATTAAACAACAAAGCCATGAAAAGTAATTATTTTTCTCTATTTTATTTTTCAGATGTAACATTCATCCATGAAGGGAATAAAACGTTTCTGGATAACCTTGTTAATTTTGAAAAGCTGGTAAGCTAATTTTATCCTTCCTGTTTTTCAAAAGATTCATCCCTTTTCCTTCCTTATCTTTTAAAACTAAAAGATTTTCTTCTGGATGAATCAGGAAGAAATAAACAGGGGTAAAAAACCCAAGCACAATAAAACAGCCCAGAGACTATCTCCCCTGCCCTTTCCCTCTGCTCCTTTCTCCTCACTCCTTCCTTCTCTACTTTTGTGAAAAGCATCTGAGCAAGTAATGGACACCACACAATCCATTCATTTTTTTTACCCAGTGAGACCAATTCCTTTGCACCACCTCATGGACTGCTTCTTATCAGTTAAGGTCTTCTGCTTCACTTTTCCCTGAATTATGTTTACTTTCTTTTTTCTCTCAAGGCTTCTCTATTTTCTCACTTAAGAAAAGGTTCCTCTAGTTTATCACTTGCCACTGGTATGGTAGTTCCAGGGATCTTGAATGAAAGTGAAATGTTTTGAACTAGGTTGGATCATGAAAGAAATAATACCCAAAATATCACTATTGTAACTTTTATGCGTAAGCCACTTACTAACATTGTATCATTGCCCACATTCACTCTAGACATCACATGACATCTACTCTGACATGAAGTACTCTTACTGATAGAGGCTTGATTTCCCTAATTTGCTTTTTTTTGTTTGTTTTTTGGTTGGTAATATTTTCATGGTACTGAAAGACAAAGTCTATAAATCCAAACAGTGCTGGAGTAGACAAATTTGGATTTTTGCTGTTGTTGGTTTGTTTGGGTTTTTTTGTTGGCCTTAGTATTCGATCAAGAAATCAAACAATTTTTTCCCAATTGCTCTAGGTGTGCCAGGGAACTATTAGTCCAGATGGCTGTGCCTGGTGAATTGTTACCAACTATTTTCTCCATGTGTTTGCCCTCATTTGAGAGTGAACGTGCAACCATGGAGTTGTTAATGAACTTATTGAACTTATTTTCACATCCTATCATGATGTACGTCTTTCAACTTGCAAGCAGATGTAGACTTTGACTTTTGAACCTGAACTCCTTTTTTTTGTGTTTTGTATTTGATTTCTGTACCTCCTCCTGTTGCAGAGTTTACAGAGTTTAGTGATTTGCATTTAACGGAAGGTTTTCTTATCCCAAGTCCATTAACTGTTTGACCTTTAGGTGTTTGCATAAAACTCATTAGCATGTTCTTCATTGCCTCTTGGAAGTACATCCAATTAACATGTAAATTAAACTAGCCCTTGATGCACGATAAATGTTACTAAAATTCCCCCACTGGCCCGTATATTTGTTTAGTGAATATGTAAGATCTAATTCTTGTTTCAGTCTTTCAGTCAAACCCTGTTTGTTTGGTTTTTTAATCATGTATATGTTTAATATATGCCGGGCTTACTGGGTAAGGATTCCTGTCCTTCCTGTCACTGTTGTATCTCCAGAGGCAGTGGGAGCTTTGCTAATTGACTTCAGTGAGCCAGGATTTCACCTTTCCATTCAAATGGATAATGGGCATTTTAAGTGACAGGGGGAGAGACTCTGAGGTGATGGTGGTGGGGTAAGGGTTGTTCAGATTGACACTTTCTCCAAATTATTAGTCAGATCACGCTCTCAGAAACCTGCTGTCTCATGCAGCCCTGTGTACATATAAATGCAGGCGATAGTGAAAGCTTAGGAAGTAGGGGCTTAGGAGAGATTTAAATATCAGTGTAGTGGACACTCAGGCAGTACACTGGTATTACACTGGCTCATTTGGATGTTAAGGGATTTAGTCAATGGGCATGAACTGACAAGATGCATCGCACATGATCACATATACATTAGGCCATGTTTCTTTTCTAATTATAAGAGCTTTGTCCCAAAGAATAATGTCTTCCTTGGTGTTCTATACTGAACACTGAAGTGCTGGGTACTTTCTGGCCTTTACTGAGCAAAATTAGGATTGACATTGACTCCTGCTTGATTTGGATCAAGTCACTGAACCTCACCTGCAAATTTGCTGTTGCAGAAAAAGAATAAAAGAATTATTCTACCATAGCAGATTACTGCTTTGGGGAAAGAACTTACTGTCATAAATGAGTAGAATTTCTACTTATGAATATCAATGCAAAGATGGCTTCATGTGTCTCCATTTGGTTCGGTATTTTGAAATATTTCATTTTTGCATTAAACATCTCATCTGAAGGAGGACTCATCAGTCTGAAACATTATTTTTCCCAACTGTGTTAGTTGGATTAATAAAAGATCTTCTGTCTCTGCTTCTTTTATATTCTTAGACAACAATCCTACCATGACTGAATTTTATTTGACATGATGTGATTGCAGTGAAGACAAAGTTAATTCAAAATACAAAGAAGGAGATTTGTAAAGAGAAGACAATTAAATGATCTTTTGTCTTGGGAATGTTACCTAGCTTTAGCAAAAGGTGAAGGGATTGCAGTGGTTTTATTTAAATCCATTTTGGGTAAAGTCTAGTCTAGAACAGTGTTAGATTGATATTTAGTACCATACCTACTTTCTTAACTAAATCTGAAGGAATAAATGAAAATACGGTCTTAGAATGTTATATCTCAAGATATTTCTGTGGTATTTTCTGAGCCGCTTCACTGAAATGTGACTTCTTCAGGTTTTTCTCTCCAGTCAGCCATCAGCCATATCTTAGGAATGACACTTCTTATCTACACTTCAGCAAACTCTTAATACAGGTCAATGGCCATTACCACTTTCCAAAGTACCTGCTTACCTAGTGCCTTCAGCTGTGAGGACTTTGTATTGCAACCCCCACCCCTCAAAATATCTGTGCAACCCCCGATCCTGAGTTCTTGCTGTCCTTGGTTAAAGGTGTATTAATGATCCCAAGTTGCTGATAGGCTGAAAGGCCACAAGAAATTTGTGTTACTTATCACACCAACAGTATGCGTGCGCCTGTTTAAACAGTCAGGAGGTAGCATTTGCTTTGCAGATACATTGGCTAATTTTCTGTATTACTTTTGGATCCCAGAAACAGAAAACAGAAAAACAGAGAAATTCCTAATTAGGCTACTAAAACCAGGAGATTTGTGATTCTACTCTAAATGTTACACAAAGAGGTTCTTCCCTTACCATAGCATCATCTCCAGAAGCTAGTCTTGGGATGGACACTTACACTGACCAACTGCAAAGGAGAAACAGCAAAGTGTTACAGTGTGTGCAATAGTGGCATCTCTCTTACTTCTAAAATCCAAATACAAAGAGTATTGGCTGGAAAGCATCACCGAGCAGCACTGGTGGAATTAGTAGCTCTCCCAGTACTCTCACTATTGATCATGAAATCTAGATCATCTCATTAGAACTTCATTATAATTAGAGCAAGGACATCAGCACAAGAGATTGCATGATTTCATGGCAAATGAAGCGCAGCAAGTAAGAAGAAAAATTATTTTGATTCATTGATGAAAGGAATATGAAGTTTCCATTAAATGTGCTCTTGTGATAAGCTTTTCTGTGGAGGAGCCTTGTAAGCCACTCCCAGGGGGTTGAGATATGAGCTGTTCTGCAGCATTCTGGTCTTAAACATAGTCTGCTCAAGACAGTTAATCCTTTCCACTTTCTGGTCATTTCTGAGGGAAATGTGAGGAAAGCATTAGCTGTTTGCTAATGATATCAGATAATTCCTGCTAACTGCAATTTGATTCAATTAGTTACTAGATTTGCCAGAGAAGCAGACAAATTAAAAAAATACTGGCTTAAGAACTTTATGAGTAGTATCTAGTGAAAATGAGCTCAATCCACTCATTTGTAGTTGAACAAATCCCAGTTTTTGTAAGCTGAAGACTTGAACCTGACTGAGAAACAAAACTTAACCCCTTTATTTCCTCTGCTTATTCTAAGTGAAAAACCAATATTCTTGTTAGCACGAGCTTTTGTTAAAATAGCATACCTGCAGTATAGTCTGATTTGGTCCATGCCTGCAGACATGTCAGGGTGCTTGCTCTGCAGCATTTAGCCTATGGGCTACTTTTTTTTGTTTTGGTTATACTGCAGAAAAATGGTGCCTGATTGTGCTAGGCATTATACAAGTATATGCTAAGGGATGTAATCTATACCATAAAGAGCCTTAGCCTTACAGTGTGTGGAGACTGAAGGAGTGGTTGCAGACTACAGAATATCCTAGAGAATGCACTAAAACTGGGATAAACTTCGAAGCATTCACCCATTCTACAGGAGTTTGTTGCTGTGGGCTTTCAGTTTAATAAAAGTCACTGGAAAAAAAAAAGAGCAATTGTTTGATGATTTTTCATTACCACTTTCCTTGGCGCTCTTGGGGAGTCGTTCTCATTTAATCCATGGTATCAGTAAGACGTCTAGACTAACCCTGTTTCATCAAATGGTATAAGATAGAGAGCTAAGTATCTCCTGCTGCATTCATTTTTTACCTTTACTACAGTTGCTTTTTGCTGTACAGTGTAGGGCAAGGAGATATTTCAGGCTTTTCTAATGACAAAATCTGTCTCAGAGTTTCGCACTGATTTTTTTATCTTGCCTTTGCAGCACATGATTGCAGATACTGTTCGGTCATTGAGACATTGCAGAAATAACCAATTTGGTAAGTAGCCAGAATTTACTACTTATTTTGCCTCTCTACAGCTTTTTGAGGGTTTGTTGGGGGGTTTGGTTTAGTTTTTTTCCCCCTGTTTTCTTTCCAGTTGCTCAGGTTTACTACAGCAGCAAAATGCGGTTAACAATTATTTAACCAATTGGCAAGAGAGGGCATAATTGTTGGAAAACCAACGTAGCGGAAACCACAAGTGCATTAAGTTTTGCTTTACAAAATGCTTGTAGAAACAGCTTCCAGACTTTAATAAATTATTTTCCTACAGAAATCAACCACCTCTTCAAAACCATATATAAGATCTATGCCGGCTGTACTTAATAATGGAGGCCTCTTGTGTATGCTGCTGTTTCTCCATTTCCCAGCTATAACCGAGGTAGCTCGGTCTCCTGCCAGCCTGTGTGTTTTGGTAATGGATTCACAGCTGTCTTGGATTCCAGTAGCTAGAGGATGGCATTAATAACTACAGCTTTTCACTTGGCTTTTCACCAAGAGCAATTGTTCGCTTATTTTGGGTTCTTAATGACATTTCACAAAATTGTAGAATTCTTGAAGTTTTGAAGATTCTGTGAGTTTCATCAAAGTAGTTCAGTAGGAAGAAATAGGGGGATTGTGTTAGTACCTCTTTTAGGGGAAACTGCAAGTAGAGATCTGCCTGCTTTAGACGCTGGAGTATCTATGCTGATGGGAACATTTGCAAGTGCCTCAGCTGCACAGAAGACTTCTTTTTGTTTGCTTTTATTTTTGTTTTGTGGGCATTTTTTCCTTTTTTTTTTCTGCCTTATTAGCCACCAGAGAATCCAACCCTAAGGGCCCAAGCCGGAAGACCCCAGCTTGCTTTGTTCTGCTGCTCACAGAGGAGAAACCTCACTTTTCTCCTTCTCATTGTTTCTTATTCTCTACAGAGAGGTTAAATACAGGAAGGGGACAAAAAACAACACTACTTTAGGAAGTGGTTAGTGGTTAGTTTTTAAGCCAAACCACTAAACATGTAATTTACTGAGGCCACTCAAACATCTTTTTCAGAGAGAAGTTCAGAACTGTGCTGCAGCCTTGGGGAAAATAGAGTTTGAATAATTTTTTTTTCCAGCTGAATTTTCAGCAGCTGTCAGTATGGACTCCAACAAAAAGAATAATAATAATTTTGTGTATAAATACAGGTACCTTGGAGCTATTTTGAGATATATATATATATATGTATATGTAAGAAAGGGAGAGGGAGAAAAGGAGCAAGATGTGCCTTGAGCCTTTTCTTTTTTATTCATATAATGAGGGAAATATTGATTAATCCAAACCATGCTTGTATAAGTTAAAATGTCTCTTATTTGGCATTATAAAATGTAGCACTGATTCCTTTTAATGATGTCAGGGTTTTTTGCACCTTCTCTGCTCATCTTATATCTAATTTTTGCCTTTTCTTTTTCCAAGTGATATTCTAGGTCTTGCAAGATAAATCCAAAAATACTTGAGATTTATTTTATAATCTGGTAGTTTGAAGTATGTGATTGTTATTTTATTTTACCATAGATGTGATTTATTGTGAAGCTGGCATTTAAAAAGCAGCTTATACAGACAGCCCTGTAGGCCTTTTTTTTTTTTTCTTAAATTCATTTGAGCATGAAATGAATTCACTGAATATTTATAGAGACTTTATGGACAGTTTCCTTTTCTAGTGGACTTATTCTCTCTCAAGAATATGAATCTTTCTACTGCATCAATTCTCAGATTGGCCTAAGAGCAGCAGGCATCTCACTGTAGGGAAGAATTCAAACAAAACTAAGCAAGGAATATTATTATTGTTTATGAACTGTATCATGTGTACTAAGCTTGCAGGCCAAAGTGTTTCTGGATAAGAAACTGGTTAGGTTCCAAGTAAGACTGAAATGCCTTTTTAATGGAAATAACATGTTTATAGCCTAAATCTTGAAAACAAATAATAGCATTTCCAAAGCGAGGCAAAGCAGCTCAAGAAAATAACGTGATTCAAGCTTTTGTCATTTGTGGTGTTGATGAGAAATACAAATGTTTTTCGGTATGTTCAGCAGAGCTGCTGAGATCCTGTTCCCTTAGAACAAAAAGGTCATGTCTGTATTCTGACATATATTTATCACATTGTCCCTCCTATTCTCTCCAACATTACTCAAGTTAGATGGCTACTATGAAATAGCCCTTTAAAATAGCTACCCAGGAACTCCATTAGCAGCCACATGCTGTTACTGGCTGCATTCACATCCCATGTTACCCACACAGCACCATGCAGCAATCTTCAGAAACAAGAGGGATGGTTGATTACTGGAAACCTTCTGGTATAGCTGGAGAGCATGGAGAAAAGGATGATAATAAAACAAAGGAGAGAGAGGGAGTGTGTGAGTTAAGCTGATTGGTTTGGGAATTTTGAGATGTTTTCTTTTTTTGTTTATGGTAATATTTAAAATTCCTTGAGGACATGGACTAGAAGGAAGCTTTTCAACCTTTGCTCATTAGTCAGCAGTCATCAATGTTGCTTTCTCTGCCTGTCTTGTGTCCGTGGGCTTAGCTTTTCCTTTTCCACTTCGGCTAGTACCAGCCATGCTGGAGCATTTCACAGACAAGTTTTCACAAGCTTATGAAGGGCATATAGTTTGTAATAGAGAACATCTGCTATTCAAGCCACCCTTCAATTTGTCTGTTATACAGCTAATTCCTCTGTCTGTTTAAACTCCCATGAAATGACAGCACAATTCTTGTCTTTGTTACTAGATTAGAAATCAAAAGCATAACAGATCAAAACGTGGGGGCCTGTCAGAGCAGCTTTGAAGAGCTTTTGTATCCATCTGCTGCACTGTCACCTTTCACCGGCTCTGAAGAAAATTTTCCAGGGCCTGCCGTCTCATGAACTTGTGTTGAGATTTTTAAAAGTTACAGACTAGTTTGCCCACCCCTGCTCAAGGTCCTATTGTACTTCCAGAGCACCACAAAGGAAACCTTGAACCACCCTTACGATGGGATGGACTGCCTGTACTGCCAGCGGGAGTAAATATTCCTCTTGGGAAGAGTTAGCTTCTGTTGTCCACTTGTCCCTCCTTTGTGCATGTTGGCTGCCCAGCACTGCCTTTTCTTTTCTTTTCTTTTCTTTTCTTTTCTTTTCTTTTCTTTTCTTTTCTTTTCTTTTCTTTTCTTTTCTTTTCTTTTCTCTTCTCTTCTCTTCTCTTCTCTTCTCTTCTCTTCTCTTCTCTTCTCTTCTCTTCTCTTCTCTTCTCTTCTCTTCTCTTCTCTTCTCTTCTCTTCTCTTTTCTTTTCTTCTTCTCTCTCTCCTTCTTTCTCTCCTTCTTTCTTCTCCCCTTCTATCTATCTAGCTGTCAACTCATGCATTGCTCTTAAACATCAAATCCTTTGGATTACTGTTCGGTTTTTTGTGACTGTCTAGCACCTGACACCTGGCACACGAGTTACTTTGTAACACAGCACAGAGAAGCAGGCAAGGCACAGCTTTCTGATCCATCCGCTTTCTCTTGTTTTGCAGGCAATGAAGTTCCTTCAAAAGAGCATCATGAGCTGAAGCCATATGTCCATCACCTGCATGTCATCGACAACCAGCAAGCTCTGTTTGAGCTTTCCCACAGGATAGAGCCGCGAGTGTGAGCGTACACAGCTTTGTATAACCTTGTAACTGCAGCACTTTGAATTAAGTGAATGTTTATGCCAAGCATGTTGCTTCCCTATATAAGAACAGTTTACTGAGTTTTATCAGTAGCTCACACAACATGCACAGGAAAATCGGGCGAGAGCCAGCAAAGGAGCTGCTCAGAGTTGCAGGGCAAGCTTGGTGCCATTCCCGCTGGTCACCGGGACGTGAGGGAGCGGAGCAGCATCCTTTGAGCTCAGCAGCTTGGTTTCTGTGAAAATATTGTTTGGTCCAGTGTAGCTTTCAATGCAGATTCTGCCAGTATTGAAATGAAAGAAATCATCATGTCACAGCAGCAAAACATTTCAGCAAGCAACATGCCGCAAGGGAATTGATTCCCGGTTCACCACGGTATGTACCTCACTAGTTCAAGGCTGCCAAAGTATTGTTGCCAAAAATAATGTGCAATCTGTGCAGCTCCCCTGAGTCCACTGGAGCATCGTATTTGAGATGAGTGCGACCAGTCAAGAATGGGAATATAACAAGCGCAACCAGATGAAATGCAAGAGTGTTGTGACGTGAAGGTCAGCAGTAAACAGTTTGGGCTGTTATGGTCTCTCTAAGAATTTATTTTATAAAAAATTCTGTAAGAGCCAGTCCACTTTTGTTGCAATTTGTGGACACAGTTGTTTCTATACTGAAAACATGTTATTTTCTTCCTTTTCAGTTATCTCAAATTTAGCACTGCCTCTTGCAGTTAATATGTTATAAATTATTATAGCAGGAGCTTTGTTTTCTGCTTGGATTACAGCCTCTTTGGTGTCTATTCACAGGGGCAATGCCTAGATGCACCTACATTCCTAACTGATCTCGTGGAAATATAATTTCAGCAGGTAAAACTTAACCTAACTTGCACAAGATTCTAGTTTTTAAAGGACAGATAGGTGTACCTTACAGGGTACCACGAAATTACCTGCATACACACCAGGCTCTCAGCATCAGGAGCTCTTTACTGCTCACCCCCCTTCCCTAGTCAATTCTCATGTAGCTAAAAGTAACACATCTGCCCATGTACTGAGGCAGCATTTCTGAATTCTTGTATACTGTTGATCTACATCTCAAGCACCACCATAACTGTAGCTCTGGTTTTCAGTGCTGAGAAGTTGCCCTGAAGTAATGTAGTGAATGCTGCAGGCAGTGTGCAGAGTGCTGCACGGTCTGGCACGTGTTTGTACACTGATTCATGACAGCAGTCCCTTTGCAGAGCAGGGACGATACATTGCATCATTTGCCCATCTCTATTGTATGTTTTCCACATGAGGAAGACATCCAAGAAAATGCTCATTTACTCAAACGTGGGAATACTGAAGTAGCATGCTCTTCATCGTTGTGTTATCTCTGGTTTAAAGGGATTAAAAAAAAAAAAGCAGCTTTAACAATAGTCTATGGGGGAATCTGTAGAATGCATTCAGTTTTCCCATCTGTGAAATATTGTATAGATCTATTGTAAAGGAAACAGATGTTTCAGAAATGTATTTGCTTGTACTTTGTTATTATCAAATACTATATGGGTTTTTTTTTTTTAGAAAAAAATCTTCTTTTTACCCAGTAAAAAGAAAAAAAAATAAACTCTTGCTGGCCATGGAGTAAAAATTTCCTATGTTCTTCTGTAGATGTGACTGCACATATTGTAAATAACTCTTTTTGTGCAAACAGACCAAAACTGTTCAGGTGAAGATACTACCTGTGGTGGGCTCCTTTTTGCAGTGTAAGAACAAAAACCAGATACAACTTGTTGCTTGTGTTATTGCAGTTCTTCCTCGGGTTACAGCAGTCATTTCCACCCTAACTGCATTACCTGGATGGTTTCCTGGGTTTTGAGCTCCCCCTTGTGAATTTTTTTATTTTACTGTGGCATTATTTTTAGGAGCCTGTATGTAGACTGGCCTGCATGCTTCAGCTCATATGATATAGCGCTCTAGTCCACAAGTTGTTCTTTTGAAGTCTGTGGGAGAGGGAGCATTAGAAGGTATTTAGGGTGAGAAAGTGGCACTGTTTCTCAGTACACTGCATTTGGCTCTGTGATAATTTTGACAACTACCGTTGATGAAGCGACAACTATGCCAGAAGAAGCATAAAACACAAGCAAATAAAAAAAAAACCAAATGACTCTGCCGAGGCTTTGATTTGAAAGTGTGCTTGAGCTACCTTGAAGGCTCCTCACTCTGCCAATTCAAAATGAAGTGAAAGGATGTGTTAACTTGTACCAATAGGCTTTGAGCCAGCTGAGGTATTGGCTATCTGCACCATTGTGATTTCACACCAAATCAGGTGTCTATCCCTTGCAGCTGGCATAAAATCAGTTTGAAGGCATATAGCCAGAATTAACCTTGTTATCTGTGTTAGACTACTAATTAGCTAATTAGACTACTGTTTATAACTTTACAAACTAGTTTTTATAGTGGCCTGTATAAATAGGATATAAATTTTTGGTCTCAGGGTCCAACATGGCTGCATCAATTTCACATTGAAAATACAGATCTTTTAACTGTCACCATAAAGGAAAGGCAAATGGCCTGAACCTGTAGCTAGTATGTCTAATTGAAAAAAAGACCCCTCAGAGTCTTCATTCCACAAGAGAAGTATACGTATTGCAGAGCTTTGTTGCAGTCTGGCAAGCAGTTTGAAGGCGTGGTGGTTGGGAGGACTAGAAGTGAACCCTGTGAAAGGGAAGGACAACAAAGTACAGTCTCTGCCAGAGTCCAGCGCTGGTGATATTACATGATTTTTTTTACATCCTTCAATAGTGCAATTAGGTTACATAGGATAAAATCTATAAATCTTGTAAAGTCAGTTTATCACAATCACACCTGGGGTTAAATACTCTGCATATTTTTTAGTAGCTAGGAGGAGTAATTAGGCATAACAAAGGAAAGAGCTGTGTTACTTAATGCCTCTTTGATGTGGGATTTTTTTGCAACAAATTTAGATATTGCAATGACACAGCTTTTTTATTCCAGCGCCATCTTGGACAGCAATAAATTTCATTTGCATAAAAGTGGCAAAAAAAAAAGGTGTTATCAGAAATAATGAAACCTGTGCTGCTGTAAAATTACAAAGAAAAATGTAAATACTACACATTTTAGCAGAGTAATATTTATTTGCATAGTCTATTTATTGTCATCTTATACACTATTAAACACTGGGATGAAGTCAATGAGGTAAGAACACCTGCCTGTTCTCTCTGAGTGCCATAATGGTGTCAGCTTGCATTAAAAGTAATAAAATAGAAACCCCCAAATCAAGGTATTTACCTAACTTCTCAGGGACTACAGCTAGTAGTTATCCACCGTTATGAGACCTGGTATGTATGAAATAATCTGATTTACCAGAATCAATGTTGCCAATGTTTTCCTTTGCATATTTCATGCTTGTTTTCCTCTGTATATATTATTGTGTTGTGTATTTATGAGAGCTAGTAAGCAATAATTTATATGTCAAAATGGCCAAGCAATACAAGGTTAAAACTTGTAGAAGCAACTGTTATGTTTATCTTGCATTTTCCAGTGTTTTTTAATATTGCTTTTCAAAATATAAAAACTACCTTAATGAAGTTTGGGCTGTGTGCCTTCATGCCTACCACATGTACTTATTGTTCCTATATGGAGTATCTTACTTCCAGCCATTCAGTTCTACAAACTCTCACTGCTTTTCTGACGTGGATGCAGGCTCACATAGAGAATCGGGAGCTTAACCCCATTCAGCGGTGCTCATCTGTCTCTGGTCAGTGGGACTTGTTGTTACCAGTGTTTTGAAGCAGGAATGATGTTAATGGGGTCTCAGCTGTGCCCTGTTGTCAGCGCAGTCAAAGAGGGGCCTTGAGCCACCATGAGAAGTCCTTGTGGGAGAGGGGAGGAGTAAATCTATCTTGGTATCCTCTGGAGTCTGCTTATTGGCACTTGATCCTCTTACTGAGGACAGCAAATGCTTTCCCCTGTCATCAGTCATCCCTGACCTTTCCTTCCTCTGGGCTGGTCTGCAGCAGGGAAGGCAGAGCTCAGGATGGGCTGTAACACAGCTGAGGCTTGCCCTGTTCTTCCATCTTTTCCACTTGCAAACCCTGTGAACCAGTAAGCCAAACCTGGCTATTTCAAACACAAATAATACATGGTATTCACAGTGTGATGTCCGTTCAAAGTGGTTTACAAATAGGCAGTACTTAATCCTCTGAGTGCCTGCACCTTAAGTAGTCTTAAGCCTGACCTACAAAGTGTTCCTGCCAGTGTTAGTATAGAGATAGGGTGAATTTTAATATTTCAAACAAGCCTAAATTGTTGACACTTCTCTGTAATGATGTTTAAAGATACATTACAGTCAGACATCCTTTTCCAGATCCAGCTGCACAAGCTGAAGCATTTATGGTCTCAGCTGTTTATCGCTGTCCCTTTTTTGGAGATCATTGCTCTCCATGGTGTTGCCCAGAATACCAAAAGAGAATCTCCTAACCTGTAGCTACATGCAAGCAACAAACTTTGCACCAAAGAGCTCTCCTTCCATCCATCAGCCTTTTCACGAGAAGCTAAAGTGATGGTATCTTTAAGATGATTTGCAAATGGGAGGGTGTAGAGCTGAGGATAGCTGCCTTATGGTTCCAGCTGTGCAGAGCAGGACTGACCTGCAAGGGGGAAAGTGCTTTACTCTATGTAGAAGTGATTTCCTCTTTTCAGTAGGAGAAAGCACTCAATTGGAAAAACAAACTTCATGAATATTTGCTCTGTTTCACATGCCAGCAGACTTCCGTGCCACAAAGAGCATCTGCCTTGCAGTCCTGCTGTCTTCTGCCATGAGTGTGGCAGCTGAATTACACACAACAAAACCCAAAGAAGGTAAGTCTTTCTCTGACTCCACACCTACACTAGAAACGTGTGTGACAGCACCCTATATGCACAGCTACAATAATACCGTGAAATCCTTGTAGTTGTATCTGAGCTACAAGAATTGAGCAGGGTAGTTAATAAAGTTTGGAGAACTGAGGAGGCCTCCGAAGGTGGGCCAAATGAAAAACTGCTGAAGCAGAGAGAAGTGTTCTTCTGCATTCCCTCTCACCTGGAAGAAGATCTGTGGACTTTGTAAGACTTTTAAAGATCCATGAAGCCTAGCAGAAGTGAGCTTGAGCAGCAGTCTGGCATCAGAGCCTTTAAAAGGTCAAAGAATGGCAAGTGTGCAATGTTAATTTGGTGGTAAATAGTGGCAGCTGGTGATCTCCACAAGAGATCTGTACTACCACTTATTTGCAGTGTGCAAAGCCATGGATCTTGGGAACTGGCTGGACTTCAGCATGTTTTTTACCATCTGCTAGAAGGGAAAGGAGCATGATCTTAAAAGCCTTGGAAAACTTCCTTTACTCTTAATGGTGCTGTTGACTTTTTCCAAGACCGATCTCCCCAGGAAAAATCCTCAGGGTAGAGTCAATCCTCCCCATTAAGGAAAACACAACAATCCTAGAGAAACCAGGCAGCTAAAAATCAAGGAAAGTCTCATTTTGGAGTCAAGAATGAGAAGAGTCATTCAGGAGGTCACCCAAATACAACAGGTAAGAAAGAAGCTCTTTTTGTTTTCTGTGTTAGTCTGATTGCACCTGGATACTTGGGTGGTTGTTACATTACAGGAAAGGGTGGGTAGCGCTGGGTTTATATGTAAGTAGGATTTACACTCATGTTTACTAACAAGAGGTCTTTGTAGTCTGTCTTTAGTGCTCTTTGCAGTCCTAGTGCCACCAGTTCCTAAGGTGCCAGCTCTCACCTCTGTGGTAAGGAGTCAGAGCAGTCCTGGTGGTGTTAAGAAATCGTAAATCATCACAGGTTAGAATAACATGCGATTGGAAACCTAAACTTACTCTTTTTAGCTCAAAATGTGATTCAGTGGTGTAGGTTTAGAGAAGTACACAAGGAAGACATGAGAATGTCTTTAAGCAGAATCAGATGTGCTAATCCACATTGAAAGACCATCACTAGGGTAGCCTGCCTTGAGTAGATGGGTTTTAAATGATGGTTTGTGCAATAAAGATGAGTTATAGATTGCTTGGTCTTTCAAAGAGATTTTCTTGAAGAAAGTTTTCCGGGCTTCTAAAGCTTGCAGCTATTTTTTAATTCTGCTTTTGATGATACCAATGCAAATCTTTTCCTGTCTCAGCATAGGAAGGGCTAGTTCAGAGCGCATGCTAGTGCTCCAGGTAAGGTTATAAGTAAAAAGAAAGGAAAGGTCTTGCTATTGTCCCAGCTGAGTGTGGAGCTGCCTCTGCAAGGAAATGGTTTAGATGGGAGTGCTACTTAGCACGGAAAAATGGCGCTGACAGAACTTGTCCATTTAACCTAAGTGGTGAGGTGTCCCTGGAGAGAGGTACTGCCAGCTGTGACAGATGGCTTGAAAGCAAAGAGCTATGCTTTGCTGCAGGGGAATTTACTATCACATGTAAACAGGGATGATTCAGACTTAGAAAAGACAAAGGATGGTGAGGATCAAGTCCCAGATCAGGCGCCTCCTTGGTAAGTTATAGAGGCTTCTGACAAATGTTTGTGAGAGCTCTCCATAACACTAGGCAAAGGTTTTGTTGCTTCATGAGTAATGAAGTTGTTACTGAGGTCATGTGGGCTTGATTCCTGCATGGGCTTCCCCCAGCCAAACGTGCCTTTTGGTGGGAGTGAGTGTGGAAGAGACAAGTGTCTGCTGAGAAAGTCTGCTCAGCAGTTCCAGGTGACAGTCCTTCAGCTGTAAAGTCTTCAAAGGTTTGAAGTCTTCAAGTTATGTCAAGCAGCTTGGAAAAACTTTCATCTAAACAAGGCCAGCTGCTGTCATAAGGACGTCTCTCCCTTTCATTTAGAAAGGCTCTGTGAAGTCAAGTTAAACTTCTATTGATTTTTGTTGGGTTTTTGAAACTCCAGATGCTCAAATGTCTGCTGCCAGGCTGAGTCTCTGGCTAGTCTACAAAACAGAATATAGTCTCTCTATCCAATTTGAGACACTTTAAAGTAGCAAATAACTGCATACTCTGTTATCTGCTACTGACATTCTGCTTCATACAAGGCCAATCCCTCTGGTCATGGTTCAGCATCAGAAGAGGCCCAGGCAGAGCTGCTGGGTTTTGAGCACCCTATCACACCCACGGGGATGAAAACCGTCGTGGCTGACACCAGTTACCAGCATTGACTTTGGCTCAAGGCTACAGCTACGTCCTCCAGCTTCAGGGCACATTGTTGGTTGGAGGCTATTTTAAGACCAAGTAGGTGACAATGTGATAGTAGGAACTGGAAGAGAGGAATACGACAGGCTGGGGAATGAACTGAACAAGTCCAACATAGTAGAGAAGGAATGAGAGAGGACTGTTAAGGGGAAATAACGTACAAATCTGAAGAAAACTCGCATGTGTCTGAAATTCATTTAGATACTTGTTTACTGCTTATTTGATGTGGTTTACTTAATTTTAAGTGAAGTAATTCACTCTACTTTTAAATAAGAGTTTCTGCTGAAGAGTATAATGTAGTTTAGTCAATCAAATTTAATTTTGTGCATTTTGCTAACTTGACTTATTCCTCAGAACAATTTGAATGACTCCAGGGAACGTGGTCTGCCTTTGTACAAGTGCAAAGGAAGAAGGAGCTAGGCTAACTGTTAAGGTTTTCAGAGGACATTGAAAGACGTTATCATGGTGAAGGTGGGTATCATTTCCCAGACAAGAAACTGCAGGAGACATATGTTACTACAAGACAGGCACAGCTCTGATTTAGGGCATCTCTGCAAAGACCATATCACCATCCTGACCAAGCAAAGGCCTTGGCTGACTGTGGTTGATTGCAGCAAAATCTGATGTCAGCTAGAACAAACTTTACCAGCAGCTAGCCCGGTTTTAGCAATGTCTTCCCTTTCAAAAGCTCAGATAACATTGACATCTAGTGGTGAAATTCCATGCCCAGAGAGCCAGTTTATTCCATAAAAACTGCCACTGTGACCTCGAGGGACTGCAGAACGTAATGCAGCAGTGGGAGCCTCCTCTGTCATCTGTGTGGTCCACTGACCCCCATTTATTAGATTTGTTGACTCAGATTCCCATTTAAGTGGACTGATGGGATTATCTGTTCAGCTTTTTTGTGCACGTTTCCCCATGGATTTAACTTTGAAGCTTTCTGATGAGAGTGCACATTCACTTACGACAGATGCTAATGGGAATAAAGACTGCTGCCTTCTCGTCTGTCAGTAGCCTCTGGAGTCAGCGTCTCATCCAAAGCTGTTGGCTGCAGTGTGAGCATTTGGTCTGGGGCAGCTTCTCCAAACATGCTGCAGAGTTGTCTGGGTGTGTTTGTGAAAAACGAGCAAATCTCCTGCCTGCTGGATTAATGGCATGAGGATGAATTCACTGTTTCACTAAAGGAGTGGTTTTGTGAGCACAAGGAGTAGATTTTTCTCTGGAACGTGCTGTTGTGCAAGTGCTCCTGGCGGTCTGGTGGTAGTGTGTGGCTGTGTTCTCCTCATCATGGTACCCCCACGAGCACAGCTGCAGCCAGCCAGGTGCAGCTGCTACGTGGTGTCATGGGGAAACTGCAAACAGATAAGGCAGGGAAGCATTTTGGAGTCATTTGTGTGGTAACTTACTGGTTGATAAGCCGATGACTGCTAAAGTGAGCAAAATTCAGAAAGGCTGAACATGTCTGGTGTTTCTCAGGGACAGCTGCAGCCTGTAGGGGCTCTGGAGAAAGTCAAGACTAACCAGATTTTTGTTGTGGCTTGGCAAATAGGAGGACTGTGAGTTAAACACATATGTATCATGTAGTTGTGAAGAAGCATCCAAAAGAGTAAAACACTTGTTTAAGCTGTAGTTGTTTGGTAAATTTTCCCTACTCAGAAAAAGGCTTCAAATTTCTAATACCGAAGTGCTTTAGGAAATATCTTCATGAAGAACTGACTTCAGCTGTGATTTGGGACTAGGAAGAGCCCCAGTCAGTCATTCCCACCACTGTATTGATCCAACAGCTCCTGAGCCTGCGTGCCATGCTGAATCATGCCTGGGAAATGGTCATATCCGAGGCAAGTCTCCTCTACATAATAAAACTCGTATTTCAGATACACACACAACTTGGTTATTGTGCTTTACCCTACCACCGGGCCTAATGAGTGCAGTTCATTGCGGGTTTCCCCAGAGACTAGTCACTGTGATATTGCAGCTATGGCAACAGTGACAGTCTGGGGTCACAACAGGGGCTGCTGACACTTTCCTGGACTAGGGAAGAAGAATGCTTCTGAATAACAGCTAAAAGAAAAGTAAATAGAACTTACTTAATGTCACTCAAAAGGCTTTGAAGGCAAATAGAAAATGCTCACCAATTAAAGGCACCAGGAGGCAGAGAGGAGTTGCTGTTTCACAGGTGAATCACAGAATCACTAGGTTGGAAGAGACCTCCAAGATCATCTAGTCCAACCTTGCCCTAAAACCTCGACTAGACTAGACCATGTCACCAAGTGCCACGTCCAGCCTTTTTTTAAACACATCCAGGGATGGTGACTCCACCACCTCCCTGGGCAGACTATTCCAAAACTTTATTACTCTTTCTGTAAAAAACTTGTTTCTAATATCTAACCTATACCTCCCTTGATGCAGCTTGAGACTGTGTCCTCTCGTTCTGTCAGTTGCTGCCCGGTGGAAGAGACCAACCCCCACCTGACTACAACCTCCTTTCAGGAAGTTGTAGAGAGCGATAAGGTCACCTCTGAGCCTCCTTTTCTCCAGGCTAAACAGTTCCAACTCCCTCAATCGTTCCTCATAGGTCTTATGCTCCATACCCTCCACCAGCCTCGTTGCTCTCCTCTGGACACGCTCAATCATCTCCAC
>VXBA01003767.1:0-16844 GCA_013399895.1 Serilophus lunatus | reverse complement strand
CTGTTTTGGAGCATGCCCATCTTCCCTGAACACCTTTATTTTCAAAGGCTGTTTCCCAAGGAACTCTCTGAATAAGTCTTCTAAACAGGCCAAAGTCTGCCCTCCAAAAGTCCAATGTAAGGGTCTTATTGTTGATGTTCCTGCTGATTTCACCAATTATCGAGAATTCTATTATTTCATGATCACTATGCCCCAGGCGGCCTCCAACCTCCACATCACCCATCAGTCCATCTCTATTTGCAAACAACAGGTCTAACTTAGACCCTCCCCCGGCAGGCTCACTCACCAGCTGGGACAGAAAGCTATCCTCTACACACTCTAAAAACTTTCTGGACTGCCTTTTTTCTGCTGCATGAAGTTCCCAGCATATATCTGGTAGGTTGAAGTCACCTACAAGAACAAGGGCCAATGATCCTGAAACACTTTCCAGTTGCTTGTAGAATAAGTTGTCCACTGGTTGAGTGGACGATAACAGAACCCCAGTAGGATGTCAGCCTTGTTGGCCTTCCCCTTGATTCTTACCCATAGGGATTCAACTTCATCATTAGTTTCAATACTTATGACATCTAAAACCTCCCTAATATAAAGGGCCACTCCTCCACCTCTTTTCCCTTTTCTGTCTCTTCTGAAAAGCTTGTAGCCATCCAGTCCAATTCCCCAGCTATTCGACTCATCCCATCACGTTTCAGTGATGGCGACTACGTCATAGTTACGATGCTGCGCCACAGTTTCCAGCTCTTCTTGTTTGTTACCCCTGCTGTGTTCATTGGTATACATGCACCTCAGCTGGGCTACTGATTTCACCTCTGACTCAGGCTGACCACCCTTAGGCCTGCTTAATCTCATCATTGGTTGGTTTAAACAAAGCTTACACACTCATTGTCTCTAACCATACATAGGCTCAGTCGCCTGGTTGGCTGCCGTAGTTGTCAATTATCCCTTTGTTCTCTGCTAGGGGTGAGGCCTGTAATTTTACACTCCTGGAAGCTGCGGGCAACTTCCAGAGTATTCCTGGCCCCATAACTCCCCCTCTTTGGTTAACTACGATGAAGGCAGTGCCCATTTTCTTCTGCTGGGCCCTTGCAGAAGAAAATAAACACCACACAACAAGTAGTTCACCATGCCCTACATTCATCACAACAATGCCAGGTATTAACAGTCTCATTATCCTTTTAAAGCAACCACCCATCTGTCCCAATGTCCATGTTTTCATCCATTCTTCTGAGACAAGAGCAACCTGTAGATAAAAATACCTTTTTCTTCAAACATTACATGCATGGGTTACATTTTACACGCTGTTGTTACATACAGTTTTTTCATGATAGTGATAAAGCTTTCCAGAGGCATTTTTGTTAAACAATTATGAAGGAAGGGATTGCTGTGGCTGTTACACTTAACTGTTGGACCTGGCTGGCATCACCTGTGCTCTCTTGCTGATCTAGAGAGTCTGGTGGTGCACAGCCTGTGTCTTCTTCCTGTTCCAAGGCATTTGTAATTGTGCTTGCATATGGCTTTGCATCTGAGCTCTGTTCTGCTGAGATGTCATTTTGAGTTGTTGATGGTTTTGTTTTCCAAATTGTGAGATGGTTTAAGCTATAAAGGGCTTTTGACAGCCTTGCCTGGGGGGTCTCCCTTCTCCCCCTTTTCTGTTTTTTAAGCATGTTTTTCAATTTGCTATATGCATGTTCAATTACAGTCTGTTCAGTTAGAGAGTGAGGGGCATCTTTATGATGGTCTGTGCCTGACAGTTGCAGAAAGTCCTGTGTCCTTCTGGCCATAAATGAAAACCCACTGCTTGCTTTTATTTGGCTTGGAACTCCTAAAATTCTGAAAGCCCGTTTTCAGTGCATTCTAACATTGTCACTTTTCCCATTGCTGTGCGCAGATGCCATATAGTGTGTGACTGTGTGTCGATAGACACATAGACATATTTCAGTTTACCAAAATCTGAAATCTGGATAACACCAGTTTGCTAATTTTTGAGTGGTTTCATTTCTTGAGAATTATTGTCCAACTGTGGAGCAGTGCCAAAAACCTGGCAATTCTCACAGGTAGCAACAATATCTCAAAGCTGTAAGTGAGAAAAACCAATTGGCCTAATTGATTTCTAATTACCTTGATAAGAGAAGGCTTTAGAACTCACTGTGTGCACAACACTTTCTGGTTGTGATTGTCTCTTTGCTGGTACCAGTCACATATTTGTCCTTGGACTCTTCTTGCAGGTGATTCTGCTTTCTCTAGATAGGTCTGTGTAGCTGTGAACCTGTAACACTTTACATGGCTGTGTCCTGTCCTGAAATCTAAAACTCAAAAATGTTAGTAATACAGAAAGTGTTCTGACATTCACTTCCTTTAAGAAAAACTTATCAAACTGTTTCACAAGGTTTGGCAGATGTGGTGGATCTATGACCAAGTTCAAGGGAGCATGAGAGAATTGCTGAACTGTTTTGATCACTGTTTGAAGCTCAGTATGCTGTGAGGATCCTTCCTCTTGTCCCTCAATTTCTCGCCAGTTGTCAAGATCATTCCATGCCAGGTTGATCTTTCCTGCATTTGTGGCATCACCAAAGCCAGTGACATCTGAAAAGGAATTCTGGCACAAAGAATTAGATGTTACCTGAGCTAGGTTATTTGGTATGTACCATTCAGAGCATCCTTGTTGGATAGAAATTAACATTCTTTCAAATTCCCTACGAACTGCACATGGTCTTGCCAACCTACCCTTCATTATAACACGAATTAACATTATTATTTTGGCATTCAAAGGCCCTCTTAACCATGACCAAAGAAAAACCCATGCCATAAAGCAGAAGAAGTTTTCTTTCCGGATATTTCCCTGTTCATAGAAAGAAGTTCTTTGGTTATTACGATTATTAATATTAACAGAAATGAATGCATTATTCCCATGCCAACAATTCCCTCTTAATTCTAGCACCCCCTCCCTCACCTCCCCCTGCACACCCTGTGTCCGGGAGCTGGGAGATGTTGCAATGTCTCTGTTGTTCCTGTTAGAATTCTTTCACTTTGGGGGGGGGTAAGAAAGGCAAATCATTAAAAGGTCCTGGTGGCAGACCGCATCATTGGTTTGCAGTCACGGAAAGTCTGCATCAAGGTTATTCCTACCCACATGCCCAAAAGAAATACAAGTCCCAGGAGCTCTCTCATTTTCTGGGGAGCAGCATCCTGTGTCCCACTCTTTTGCTCTTGGGCTGCATCCACTGTCGTTGTAATCTCTGTTCTGTGCAGTTCAGTGTGTTGGTCCAGGCTGTCCTGGCCTGGGGTATCTGCTTTGTCGTGAGAGATGGGGCAGTGGCTTTTCACACCGTGCTTCTCCCTGCTGTGAATTCCTTTGTGCTGTGGCTTGTCTGCTCTCTGTGTCTGCTCGCTGGTCGTGATGGTTGGGAGTCAGGGAGGGATGTTTCAATTCTGCTTTCAAGGCCCACTTTACAACGTTGGGAAATAGTTTTTGTTTCATGGCTGATTTGTTGTGGTAGTTTCTCTGTTTTAAAGTCATTTCTAGCTCTCGGGGCACGGGCTTTTTCCTGGCGGGAGCGGCTATAGGGCTGCACTTGTGTTCTCTTGGGTGGCCCCGTCACTCTGGGGTTTCTGTTCCCCTGCTGTTTCCCAATTAGTGACTATCCATTAACGTGGAATCTGGACCTTCAAGATTTGGTAAAGTGGCCAGGCCTCCCACATCTGGCACAGATCTGGTTAGGTTGGCATTTTCCACCTTGCTCCCTGAAGCATTTGGGACAGTTGTTTCTAAAGTGTCCTTCTTGCCCACAAGAGTAGCAGTGTTTGTTGCCACAGGCAGCAGCTGACAATTTTTCTGCTAGGATTCCCATCTGATGGTCCACATACTAGCAAGCATCTATAAGTTCAGATATATCAGAGTTTTTGTTGTGTAGGGCTGTGATGATTTTCCTGCAGTCTGTATTAGCATTGTCCTTTGCTAGATGCAATAGCAGGAAGTCCTTGGTTATTTTGTCCTCAACTTGCTTGTCTATAGTGTCTTGCAATCTTTCCAAAAAGGTCAGATGGGGTTCTTTAGGGCCCTGCTTTACAGTTGTGTAGGGTCACTGAGGGGTGCTTGCACTCGCTACTTTCTTGAGAGCCCGCAACCCCAGTTCCTTGCTTTGGTCTAGCACAGTAGGATGCAGCCTCGCCTGCATCTGAGGGATCTCTAACGGTGCTTCCCCCAGCAGCTGTGGCAACCCAGCCCCAAACCTGGGATCATCCCATGCCCGGTACATGTTGGCCAGTGCTGCATCAGTGTCCAGCCTTCTCCACTCTGCCTCTTTGAAGAGTTGTTTCCTCAGTCGTTTCCAGCCGTTTGCCTCCAACACCATTTGCAGATCTTTGTAAAGTCCATGGTTGTTGTACCGCGATATTAATTCTTCTAGAACATGTTCTTCATGCGATATTCCCTTTTCTTCCGAATATCGCACGCTGGTAGGGAAAATTGGATGAATCTCCAAGGAGCTTTTTCCATCCATCCCCCACCCTTCAGTGGAGAAGGTTATATTTTTTTAAAGTTGCGACTATATCCTTTGGCTCCAACCCGCCAAATACTCACTGATCCTTTCCTATTCACACCCCTGTTGTGGACCACAGGTGGAGACTCTCCTCACACAGGGCACCATCTCTTGGGTTCTGCTCCCAGCGGAGTGATTAGAGTTCCTGGTGTGAAAGGATTTGAGGGACACAATCCTGCGGTTGTGACCAGGTTCAAGGCTTAGTTCTCTCTGGCCTGTGTTTATTCAGAGCTGTCTTATATAGACAATTTGAACCCCGCACACAATATCATCATTGGGTGGTTTAAACAAAGCTTACACACTCATTGGCTCTAACCATACATGGGCTCAGATGCCTGGTTGGTTGCTGTGGTTGTCAATTATCCTTTTGTTCTCTGCTGGGGAGGGGGCTTGTAATTTTCCACTCCTGGAAGCTTCAGGCAGCTTCCAGAGTGTTCCTGGCTTCCATACAGATGCGCTTTTAAACATTCTGTTCTGTTCTCTACCTTTAGAAAATCACTTAGAATATTGTGCATTTCTAGCCAAGCACCCTAAATCCTAAACTCTAAATTCCAAATTCCAAAATCTTCATATTCTAGATTATTATATGTGTGCCCATTTTCAGTGGGTGCAAGACGGAGCCCATGTCACACCCAGGGGTCCCTCTGAGGATGGGGGTGCCCACCCTGACCCCCAGCAAACCACCCATTTGCTTCTTCTTTTCTCAGCTGTGTTGGGGGGCCCTGTGCACCACAAAAAGTTTTCTCCCCTTCCCAGTCTCTCCTGTGTGCACTGATAAGTCTAATAAATACCATAATTATCAGAAACTGCCTTTTTTACCCAGTTTTGAGATCCCTGGAGAATAACCATTTAATTGCCTTTTTGTCCTCTGCCTGTTCACCAGCTGGGCTGTAATGACCCTGGAAATCTTGTTTCATTTATTCCCCTGAGTGTTGCTGCTGCTCCAGAGGGATTTTGGGAGCAGCCAGGTCTGTGATGAGCACCAAGCTGGGAATTATTTCTTCTATGAAATCTCATGGAATCAAGGGACCATTGAGATACTGCAGAGTCTCATGGAACCAAAGGAAAAATGGGGACACTGCGGAACCTCGTGGAATCAAGGGCCTCAAGGAACCAAAGGATTCCTGGGCCTTTTTGGATCCTCATGGATTCAAGGAGGCATTGTGACCCTGTGGAATCTCATGAAACCAGAGGAATTCTGGGACTCCACAGAACCTCATGGCAGAAAGGGGCCATTTTGACACTACAAAACCTCATCGAATCTCATTGTGACACTCCTGAACCTCAAGGAGCCAAAGGAACTCTGGGACAGTATGGAATGTCACGAATTCAAAGGGCCATTGTGAAACTGTGGAACCTAATGGAATTCAGTTGTGATTATGACACTGCTGAAACTCATGGAACCAAACAGTGGCATTGTGACACTGCAGAACATAATGGGGCCATTGTGACACCGTGAATCCTCATGAAATCCAGGGGCCCTTTTGACACTGCAGAAACACAGGGAACCAAACAGGGCCACTGTGACTGTGATGGGTTGGAAAGAAAAATAGAAAAAATTACTCCTTTCCTCTCCTCGGACCAGCGAGGGGACGGGGCTGAGCCCTGAGCTGGGGATGGGGATGGGACATCCCTGGTTTTGGGTGCCTGGCCAGGTTTGAGGGACAGGGGGGTGGGGCACAGGGAGTTTTGGGGCGGGACATGGCATGCCCAGCACTTACTGGGACAGGAGCAAGAGCCTGTCTCTCAGCAGGAACTACAGAGAGACATGTCCCATCACCGTGGCCAGGCCTGCCAGGCTATGCTGTGGGGAGGGCACGCCTTTTCTCCTTGATCTCTCATTGGTTCCTTGTGGTCAGGAGGTGCCTGGGAAGACCACACAGAGAACTCTGGGAAGGGAGGTGGAGATATTGGGGAGGAGGAAGGGAACCACGCGCAGGTGTGCTCAGCCTCTTTGTGCCGGACATGAGCATGTGTGGCGGCTTGGACACCTCTCCTTGGTGCAGGTTGCAGAGATGCTCAAGCGCAAACCCCACTTTTCTCCTGCAAACACCAGACTGCCACTGGCTGTTGAGACCCCTGCAGACACCGTGCCACCTGGAAGCCACCACAGACCCCCACCAAAGATCTGGGTTCATGTGCTCCTATCTCTAAGTTTTCCTCATGTTCTCAGGGGGTCCCCAGTCCCTCTCAGTCCCTGGGCTCAGCACCCTACTGGAAGGGAGTCACTGCAGCCCCTGAGCTCCTGAGCGTCCCCCATTGCCCAGAGGAGTCACTGCAGCTCCTGCACCTCCAGCACATCGGAACTGTTAGAGGGCATAAGAGACAATATTTCTAAAGACCTTGATTATTGTTTTTTGTGTTTATCTTTGGTTCACCACTTCAATAACAAGTCATATCAGTTCATTCATATCCATACCCATACACCCATCCATATTTATACCCATCTCATATATTTAATAAATTGCTGCCTTTCCTATACATCTCTGATTTGCTCAATAACACTTCTTATTGTCCGTTAAACGAGGACAGTGACATTGTGGAACATAATTAAATGAAGGGGCTGTTGTGACAAGGCAGAAACCCAGGCAATCAAGGGAACATTGGGACACTGTGGAACCTCATGGAACCAAGGGGCCATTGTGAAACTCCTGGGCCTCAAGGGAGCAAAAGAACTGAGGGACACTATGGAAAATCAGTAAATCAAAGGGATATATTGAAACTTTAGGACTTCATGGATTTAAAGGGCCATCGTGGCACAACAGAACGTGGTGGAATCAAGTGTCCATTCTGAACCTCCTGGGCTTCACAGAGCCAAAGGAGCTGTGGGACACTATGAAATGTTATGAAATCCAAGGCCCATTCTGAAACTGTAAAACCTCATGGAATCCAGGATGCATTGTAAGACAGAACCTCATGGAATTGAGGGGCCCTTATGGCACTGCAAAAACTCATGGAACCAAACAAAGCCATGGAGACGTTGTGAAACATGATGAATTGAAGGGCCAATGTAACACTGTGGAGTCTTATGAAATCAAAAGGTCGTTGTGACACAGTGGAAACTCATGGAATCAAAGAGCCAGTGTGACACTGTAAAATTTCATGGGACTAAGAGGCCACTGCTATCCTGCAGAATATCATGAAACCAAAGAGGAGGGGTGGGGGAGGTTTGCCCACACCCTTAAAAGGGGAAATTCTCTTAACCCTTAGTAGTTTATTTGACTGTCAGTGCCCCCAGGAAATCAAAACCCTTTAATGTCCCATCAGTCTGTCAATGTCTGTATCTGTAGGACCTTTACCAAACAGAGTCACCAACAGCAGGGTGAGTTCAATTGCCCATTCTTGGGGGGCCTGAGGCAATAGAGAAGGGAGAACCCTCAATGAGTCTTCCCAATGTGTTACCCACCAACAGCCACTGGCATCTCCTTTATAAGGACTCCTTCTAACAGTGTATGAAAAACACGCTCTTTATTAATACAAACCTTGGCATGTTAATAAGGTCCCTAAATCGTCAGTGACAGTGCCTGACTGCAAACTTTTAAAGCATCTCCAGATACCACAAAGCAAACACAGACACAAGCTGTAATACAAAGCAATTGATTAATATATTCACCAAAAAAAAGTGCAAGCTCTAGTCCTGAAACAGTATTTAACACTTGTAGAATACAGTTCTTATCCAACAGATGTCCCTGTGGGAAGGGCAAAGATATTCATCTCCACAACCATCCCAGCAACATCCGTGGAATCTTCCTCCAAAGTCCCCACACTTGTCCCTCACTTTACCCCATTTCTTTAGTGTTTTGGTGGATTTGGAATGACTCCAGTCTCAAGGGCTTAACTAGGTGCTCATCCTTGGCCTCTGTCTCCTTTCATGGACAGACACAGTGTGGCCTCTGAACTTCCAAGCAGGGCCACATTCCCCTCCCTGCAGGATGTTTGCGAAGGGGCTGCAGCACCTCCACCTCCTCCCCCTTTCTGTCTCAATCTCCACAGCAGATGTTTGTCAGTATTTGGGAACCTTTGGGTCAAGCTAACTGTTTCTGTCTGTGACGCAGCAACCCAGGAGCAGCAGCCACTTTTTACCTTCTGATTCTTCTCCTCTAATTTTTAACCCTGTCCATTGCTTCACATCTTCCCAGTATATCCCAGCATATCTCAGTCTATCCCAGCAGCACCAGCACCCTCAGGTTTTCTTGTGCCATCTCCTGACCTCTGACCCCAGGCAAGGGTAGTGGGAGGCAGAACATTCTAGAGGGTCCCAGAGAACAAGGAATGGGGCAACAGGGAGAGGACACCCCTCTCCCACTTTGAGAACCTCAGGCATCCAGAGGGGTGATGGATGTGTGAGTCACTGGGATTCCTGAGTGGGGCAGGACTGGGAGGGACTGGGTGCAATTGAAGGGTGATTGGAAGGGACTGGGGGGAACTGGGAGAGACTGGAGAGGCCTGAAAACAAAATGTATTGAACTGGGATGGACTGGGAGAGAATGGGAGAGAATTAGAGGGTTACTGGGAGGGATTGGGGATAACTGGGAAGGGATTGGGAGGGGTTGAGATGGACTGGTGGGTAACTGGGAGGGACTGGAGGATCACCCACCTTCCCAGAAGAGCCACAAATAAAACTGAGGGCAGGAGGGGAAGACGTGAGAGTGGGTGGGGCCATACTCGAGGGGGTGGGGCCATGACTGACAAACTGGGATGGAATGTGAGGGGCACTGGGATGGACTGGGTTGGACATTGGGTCATACTGGGAGTGATACTAGGGAACACTGTACATACAATAGAGACACTGGGACACACTGGAGATGATACTGGGGGACACTGGGATGGACTGTGGGGGTGCTGGTGTGTACTGAGGGACACTGGGACATACTGAAGGTGATATTGGGTTGGACTCAGATATCCTGGAGGTGATACTGGAATGAACTGGGGGACACTGTGGGGGACTGAGACCTACTGGGGTTGAATCTGGGGGGGACTGATGGGAACTTGATTGGACTTGGTGAACACTGAGGGACAATGGAACACACAGGGACATACTGGAGGTGATACTGGGACGAACTAGAACATACTAGGGTACATTATGGGGGACACTGGGGTGAGGCATTGGGACATACTAAGGGACACTGGGAGCACTGAGGACACTGGTGTGACTGAGATGGACTAAGGGGACACTAGAGGGGACAGGGAAACACTGAGACATACCAGAAAGGGCTGGGAGTGGCACTGGAATGGACTGGAACATACTGGGGGACACTTGGAGGGACTGGGGATGAACTGGGCTGTACTGGGAGGGACTGGAAAGGAAACATGAGCTCTTTCTTCCTCCACCACCGCCTATTGGTTGCTGAGCCCACCCATCAAAGCCTGTAACCAAACAGCATCCAAGAGGAGAGAGCAGAGACTACAACTCCCATCACTCCCCATGGCCCCCTCAGAGACCCCTTATAGTCGGGTTTGCAGCTCCCCCCCAAACTGCTCCATAAGTGCCCCCAGGACACCCAAGTGCCCCACCAGTGACTACTTGGGAGCCCCAAATTCCCTCTCCAGCTCCTTGAACTGTTCCATAAATGCCTCCCCCAGGACCCAAAAGTGTCCTCCAGGATCCATGATTTTCCACATTAATTTTGAGTGGAATGAAGAGAATTTTTTGTGAACCTGTTTCCCTCTCAAGTATCCCGCTCACCTCCCAATTTTCCACCTGAATCCCAGCAAAAAAGTTGGGGCTTTACATGTCTTTGCTCAACTTCTTTATTTCTGCACCAGTGTTATGTGTTTTCAAGGGATAATGATGAGTCACAAGTAAATCAAGGCCAAAATGAAAGTATTTACGTGTTGATGTCGTGTGAGTATTAGTGGGGTTGGGTCGGGTGAGTGGGTGGCCTTCCCTTACTGGTGGATCCATTGGTATCAGGTCAGGTTAGAGCTCTGGGTGAAGCTCCTACACTTGTAGACCCTCTCCCTGGTGTGGATGCACTGGTGGGTGATGAGGTGGGAGTAATTGTTAAATCTCTTCCCACAGTCGGTGCAGTGAAAGGGCCTCTCCCCCATGCGTGTCCGCTGGTGCACGAGGAGATCTGAGCTGGTGTGAAACTTCTTCCCACACTCAGGACACTCGTAGGGCTGTTCCCCATGTGGATCCTCAGGTGACAGATCACGCAGGAGCTGTCACTGAAGCTCTTCCCACATTCCAAGCACTCATAGGGCCGTTACCCCGTGCACACACGTAGGTGGGTGAGGAGCTTGGCGCTGTCACTGAAGCTCTTCTCACACTCCCCACACATATAGGGCTGTTCCCCAGTGTGGATCCTCTGGTCCCAGATCAGGTAGCAGCTGAAGCTTGTGAGAAAAGAGCCCACAAATATTATATTTTTTAATGCAATTTATTATAAAACAAAGGCATACAGCACTGGGCACATGACTCAGCAATTTTCCAAGTCAGAGGTGCAAAGGATCTTTAGACAGGTCAGGTTTTTATTACAAAATTCTCACAAAAGTGGGAGGGACTATTACAATTTTTTTGAGGTAGGAGGGAACTTATTTAAATAGGTACATCCCCTTTCTCCTCCCCTCTAGAATTTGGATAGAGGGCCTTTTATTGCTTTTTGGAGGTTGTGAGACTGAAGAATACTTATCCTCTTTTAAACTTTTCAACTTTCCTGAAAAAAGCTGGCTTGAGCTCTTCTTGATTGGCTCTGAAGGTGGTGTTATCTTTTGGTGAACCAATTTATGGCTTACCCAGGAAATTTCTGGGATACTTTCTGCAGAGAAATGTTTGTATTCTTTCAAAATTTCAAGGAGTCACCTCCCTTAAAGCTTTTTAACAATGGGTCCTTGTACTAATGAGATTATACATTTAGCAGAAGGTTCTCATAAAATCAAACTAAAACCTTATTCTAAATTACATAGCTAATATATCTGAAACTATCATATGAATTCTACTTAGCAAAAGCAACACTTTATTAATAGAGTCACTATATTTCATAGCGCTGATACATTAATACAAGTACATCTGAATATGTATGGATTCTACTTTCTAGCGAAAGCAAAACTCTGTCAATAGTACCACTATATTTTGCAAGCTGAAGCTCTTCCCACATTCCAAGCACTCATAGTGCTTCTCCCTTGTCTGAGGCTGCTCTTTAAACATCCACGTCGGGGTCATCATTTTTGGCTGTTAAGCACGGTCCCAGAAGTGATGCAAACTGACACAGGCTCCAGTTGTGATGCAAAGCACTAACAACTTTATTGTGAATGCACACATTTTTCTATGTTGCTAAACTGTCCACATGACAAATCAAGTAAAATCATTGGATAAAGGGTCTTGTTCACATGACCCTCTTGATTATGTGATTGGTTGGCACATTACTATCATTAGAAACAACAGAATATCATTTATCTCTTATAGGTGTCTAAAAACAAAGGAAGGCCTCATTTCAGTGTCTCTTGAAGCATGAGGCTTAGGGCCTAAACAGCTTCACTGACACGAAACCTACAGAACTTTTTCTTTGATGTCAGACACATCTACTAAACTCACAATTCCTCCCTTTTGACTAACAAGGAAAGCATTCTTCAATGATTTATCAATAATACATTGCACACACTGCATAATGCAGGGCGACAAATAACATGACACAAAAATATACCAGTACATGCCAATCCTACCTTAATCAAGGACTGAACCCGTTCAGATAGACCCCATCCCTTGAAAAGTTTGTTCAGCCAATTCCACCCATCATCCTCTCGCAGCTTACTCACCCCCTCCTTGAGCTGCTGGATGCTTTTGTGGATTGACTTTGTATGATCGGACAGATTCATGCAACACAAACCTTCAAAATCCTCGCATCCATGACCCTGCTCCAATAATAAAAAATCAACTGCAGCTCTATTTTGCAGTGTAGCATGCCTAACCGAATCAACACCTAGCAGAAACCCATTCAAAGCTATGGATGTTGCATTACTTTGCTTAGCTAGCCAACATCCTAAATGATTTAATTGAGTCAAAGCTTCAGCACTACCAATAGAAGGAATCAAACTTCCCAAAATCCTTAATCCTGTACCCCAAAGGTAAATTGTTGGGCATTTCTGTCCATGAGACTTCTGTCACCAATTCCAGATCATGGATGTGTTTGGAGTTAGATTTGTTAATTGACCAAATGTACATGGACCACCAGTTGCCCTGCCAGGGATACCTGCCCATGCTCTTTGACCACAGATTAAAAGTTGTCCCACAAGTCCTTATCAAGTGGAACACCCACAAGACACGTGCGAAATGGTTCAGCAGGTGTTGCAAGTGACAGGCAGATGCTATCTGTTCCAGTGGCGTTTGCAAGGGTGAGCCACACATTGGTCTCAGTTTGAGGGGCGATCCATGCTGCAGGAGTCTCAATCAGGAAAACGAGGTGCAGTGCAGAAGATTCCATCATGTTCTGCAGCCCATTAAATAAAACAGAACAAACAAAAACATTTCTACTTTTACGATTTTGTTAAACCAAAGCATTGTCTGCTTAGGGCTTATCTTGTCTGCTAAGCTTCCCATCTATGTCTGTCGGTCCTGATGTTGCTTGTAGTGCTGGACAGACACACCTTGCAGGCAGCCAGTGGCGTCCCGAATCTGTCAAGACACATATGTAGCCTCTTTCCCAGGTTATAAGGTCAAATTGCCCTTCCCATTGGCCTGTGTGGAGGGATTTGACCAAAATCTGAGCTTTTTGCGGGGAAGTTGTGAGGTCCTTACTCTGTAGTGAAGAAAAATGAGAAAAAAATTACTGGATTTCCTGCATCTGTCGAAGACAGGAAGTTAAGTGTGTACAGTGCTTTCTGCAATCTGCTATGTGGGCTGGCTCCTTGCATTCCTCCTTTTTACTTTTGTAACATTTCTTTTAAAGTGCAATTCGAGCATTCCACCATAGCTTGACCTTGAGAAGCGTGAGGGATGCCAGTAACATGCTCAACTCCTCAGCAAGATAAAAATTATTTGGCTACTTGACCTATGTAGCCAGGGCCATTGTCAGTTTTTATCTGTTTTGGGACTCCTAAAGCAGCAAAACTGTGCTGCCAATGTTTAATAACATGTTTACTCCCTTCTCTAGATTCTGCAGTTGCCCACAGAGCTCCAGAGAAGGTGTCAACAGATACATGCACATATTTCAATTTACCAAATTCTGAAATGTGGGTGACATCTGATTGCCAGATTTGCAAAGCATGCAACGTTCTTGGGTTAGTGCTTGTTGCTGGTGAAGGAGCAAAATTTTGACAGTCCAGGCAAAACCAGAAAGTTTCTTTGGCATCACCCCATGAAAGGGCAAATTGCTTATGCAATTCTGCAGCACCTTGATGGTAAAATTCACGGGATATGCAAGCTTGATGAAACTTGTCAGGTAGTGGTTGTTGTAGTGGTGGTGCAGCAAAATGGTCAGCATGAGCATTCCCTTCTCCAAAAAACCCTGGGAGATCTGTGTGACTCCTAATATGCATGACATAGTAGGATTCTTGTCTTTGGTTTAACAATAACCATAACTGTTTAAAAAGAGAAAAGAGATACTCGTTAGTGACATGCTTCAACCAGCTTTTCTCTAAGCAGCGAATCACATTACAAACATGCTGTGAATCAGAAACAAGATTAAAGGACTGATCATGCCATTCAGAAAAAGTTTCTACAACAGCATAAAGTTCAACTATCTGGGGTGAGCCTCCTGTGTGAAAAATTTTGTGTTTCCAATTGTCATTTTCATGCCAAACCAGTACAGCTTTGCCAGTCTTACCAGACCCATTAGTAAAAACTGTTGATCCAGGAACTAGTGTCTGTTGGCAAAGTGGAGCTCTAACAAGCCCTAATTCCATGTGTAGCTGTATCAATTTATGAGAAAGAAAATGCACTGATATGTTGCTAGCAAAACCTTCTAAGGCAATTTGAAAAGGCAGGCTATTTGCCTGGCACTATTCCAAATAATTGCCTGTGAGAGGAATATAAATGGGTTTTGGCTCCTCTCCAGCTAGCTGTAAAATTCTCTTTCTTCCCTGCAATCATTTCTACCTGTGTTACAATAGCTTTTTGGGTTGGAAAGGTAGAAAAACCCATTCAAGTAAGACCAAAGGGTCAGACATTGAAATGTCCCATTCTCTTATAAGTCCAAGTGCTTGTGAATCCTGTAAAAGGACAAGTAACAACAAAGGCTGATCTTCCATATGTCGGTTAGCTTTCCTTGACTGAATTGCAGTTTCCATAAGTTGAATTGCTCACTCGGCTTCCTGTGTAAGTGTCTGAGGTGCAGAGGGATTTTTGTCACCTTGCAGAAGTTTAAACAGAAGTTTCAATTCTGCATTGGTTAGTCTTAAATAAGGCCTAATCCAGTTAATAGTACCCAAAAGTTTCTGCAGGTCATTTAAAGTCTGAACATCAGTTTGTAGTTATAGAGGTTGTGATTTGATAGTTCTTTCCATAATTTTCTCCCCTAAATACTTCTAGGGTGGTACTTTCTGAACTTTTTCAGGGGCTACCTGTAGACTAAACTTGTTAAAAGATTGTCTGGTAAGCTGTTCCACAGGTAGTAAGTCACAGTCTGGTTTGCTAGTTAACAAAATACCATCTATGTAGTGATAGCATAGAACATCTGGGTATTGCTTTCATACTTAAAACAGAGCTTAAATTGCACACTAACAAATAAAATACTACAAATACTAATACTACAAACTCTACCATTCTTTAAAAGCTTTCAACTTAATTTCTATATACTTCACTCAGGGTTGTACATTTTAAGGTAATCGTTAACTAAGTTATAGGCTTACAGTCTCGCTTCAACACACATACAGGATGTAGTTCCTATAACAACAATATCCAACTAAACAAACTAGTTATGCTGTTACTTAAGTCTCTCAAAAGTGGATATAGAAAGGGCTCACACCAGTGTCCTTGAGCCGGGAAAGTCTTCATAGATGCTGTGAGAATACAAAAGTTGGTGCTTCTATCTTGTAATGCCTGCAAATGAATGCTTTGCCATCTACTCACTGGGTCAGTGAGTGCTGAGGGCTTCCATGCTTCTACGTCCGCAAAGTCCATCAAACTCGCCTGCCGCAAGCCATGCTGCTGCCCTCCCCCATCAAAGGAGAATAAAGGAGCAGAAGCTTTAAGAAATGGCAAATCTGTTAGCGAGGGGGGAGGTGAAGGCAAGGAAACGTCAGGTTCCACTGCCCTTGACAAAAACTGCTGTGGTGACACTTCTTGTATTACAGCCAAATCAGCCAGAGACAGGGAAATAGGAGGTAATGTGGATGGTTCTGTGCTTGATTTATTTTCAGTCTCTCCTGACTTCAGGTTTAAAGTGGCGACAGGGCTTAAAGCTGCAGCTGTCACCTCTGTATCAGAACGTATTTGTTCTAGTGAGCCTTTTAACAATCTCCAAGTAGTTAATAGACTGATAGCTGTAGCATAGTCACAGTCCATTCCTCTAGATTTTAAAATATGCATAGAGATTTTCAAGATAAATTTGTCAGCAGAAGAAGCGTTGGCATTCATAGTTACTCAAGCTACCCCACTGGAGTTTCTGCTTACCTCTCAGTGGTTTTTTTCACTGGTCTCACAGCTCTGAGAACCCACTGCCTTTGAAGTTGTAGCTTGAGTCCAGCCACTGGCCCGCTCTTTCTTTTCACAGTTCTTTAAACATCCACGTCAGGGTTGCCATTTGTGGCTGTTAAGCATGATCTCAACAGTGATGCAAACTGACACAGGCTCCAGTTGCAATGCAAAGCAGGAACAACTGTGATCTGTCAAGTTCCCAGAGTCTTGACTCAAGCCACCAATTTCAGTGGGGGCTCTCCTCAGTCAAAACTCTAAGAAATTGGCAGCCAAAGAGTCATCGCGTCAGGGTCACCAAATTGTGAGAAACGGGCCCACAATTAATATAATTTTTAATGAAATTTATTATAAAACAAAGGCAACAGTGCTGGGCGTGTAACTCAGTAAGTTTCTAAGTCAGAGGTGCAAAGACTCTTTAGACGGTTGGGTTTTTATAACAGACTTGTCATAGGAGTATTACAATTCTGTCCCTGCTTGGGTCTGGGTTTCTATTGTCCTTTCTGACACCAAAGTTTGGAAATTCTCAAGATAGGAAGGTATCTGGAATTTCAAAGCAAGCATGCATCTGAAAGAGATTCATCTGCAACTCCACCCTTGTCAGCCACCAGTGCATCCACACTGGGGAGAGGCCCTACAAGTGTGGAGAGTGTGGGAAGAGCTTCACCGACAGTTATGACCTGACCAGACACCAATGAACCCACGTGTAAGGGTCCACCCAACCAACCCAACTCCAC
>VXBA01003766.1:7568-20986 GCA_013399895.1 Serilophus lunatus | reverse complement strand
CCCAACCCATTCCAGGATTCCAGCATTCCATGCTGAGGACGCTCCTTCCCACTCCCGGGGCCTCCCCAGCTCCTCAGTGCAGGAGAGCAGCTTCTCCACTCCCAAAAAAGGCCAAAAATGGTCGGGAAAAGTCCCTTCCAGGCAGGTGTGAGCTCCGTGATCCCGGAATTCCCCAGCCGTGACTCAGCCCCTGGAATGGGAGCCCAGGAGCTCGAGCAGGGCCCCGAGGTAGGAGGGGTTATGGACTCGCTCCCGGGTGTAGCTCACACGGGGCTGTGCTGGGACGGCTCCGAGCCCCGGGATGCGGCATTCCCAAGGGAATCCGCGGGAGCCGATCCCCGCCTCCACCTCCAGGTGTCGAGTTGGGGCCGTGCCTGGATCCCATTCCTGCCAAATTCCCCCCGGGAGCGACCTCCGAGAATCCACCGCCTCCCAAAGTGCCCCAGTGTGGGAATTCCGGCGATTCCCGGGAGCTGCGGCTGCATCCCAGGGTTGGATTTTAAGGAGAATTTCTTCCTGGAAGGGGTTGTCCGGCCCTGGAATCACCATCCCTGGAGGTGTCCAAAAAGTCAGCGGGTTGTTTGGGATCAGGATCGATGGGCTTGTGGTCAAAGGCTGACCTTGGAGGCCTCTCCAAGCACAATAATCCCGGGATTCCATGGACAGACCACCCCGGGAATGCCGTGGGGAGGGGCGGGAAGGGCCGGGAATGTGGGAGATGGATCCAGTTCCCACCGAGTGACCGGTGGGGGGGAACAGGCTTTTTCCTGGTGTTTTGGGCACTTGCCTTTGGAAAACACACGGACAAGGCAGGGAAAAGGGGGAAGAGGTCCTGGTTCTCCAGCACGAGTTGATCCTGGGGCTCCAAGACCTTTCCCAGCTCCAGCCCCGCTGGAAGTGACACAATCCCACTGATCTGCCCCCAGATCCCGAGGAATTGTGACATTCCTCTTCCTCTGTCCGTACTTCCCCGACTGACCATTCCCTGGACCAGCAGCGTCCACCCCGATCCCTGTGGGATCCCATTCCCACCGTCCCCCTGCTCCCAGATCGGGAATCAGCCTCTTCCCACAAAAACCACCCCCGAAATTCCTCCTGCTCCACAGATTTCAGGAGAGAAGCCGCTGCAGGTTGGGACTGCCCTGATCCCAAATCCCTAAATCGAGGTTCACCGGCGTTCCCGCAATTCCCGAGGCAAATATTCACCTGCAACCATCGGGATGCCACAGGTCTTTTTTTCCCCCCCCCCCTAAAAAATCGCGATCCCGGTGTGTTTTATCCATGGAAACCGCTGAAAAACAGGGAGTTGGCTCTTACCCCTCCCCGCAGGCTCATTAGGAGCGAGAGGCTCATTAATTCCGCCGGAGTGACACACAAAGCAAACAAAAGGGCTCATTAAAGGTGACACAAGAGCCCCGGAGCCCGATCGGAGTCAGGGCTGGATCGGGAAGGAATGAGGTCAGTGGCTGGAGTGTGGATTGGGAAAAGCTGCCGCTGGAAATCCTCCCGCGCGGCTCATCCCGGTATATCCCGGTATATCCCGATACATCCCGGCTCATCCCGGTATATCCCGCTGTATCCCGATACATCCCGGCTCATCCCGGTATATCCCGGCACATCCCGACTCCTTTTCTCGGCGGGACGTTGGGAAAGGAGGAGGATTTGGCCAGAGTAACAGGAGGGATTGTTGAGAAAGGAACTAGGAATCTTCGGGATCCCGGGATAGCCCGGAGGGGCTGGTGGTGGAGAGCTGAGAGCACGTGGAGATCATGGAATCCTGGAATGGGTTGGGTGGGAAGGAGCAATAAACTCATCCCATCCCACCCCTTTCCATGGGCAGGGACACCCCCCACTGTCCCAGGGGGATCCAACCTGCCCTGGGACACTCCCAGGGATGGGGAATCCTCGGGGAACCCCAGCCCAGCCCCTGGGAATCCCTTCCCAATATCCCATCCCACCCTCTGGCAGTGGGAAGCCATTCCCTGGGGCCTGTCCCTGCAGCCCTTGGCCCCAGTCCCTCTCCAGCTCCTGGAGCCCCTTTGGAGCCTGGAAGGGGCTCTGAGCTCTCCCGGGATCCTTCCCTGCTCCAGCCTCACCCACTGATCCCATCTCACCCCTTTCCATGGGACACCCTCCACTGTCCCAGGGGGATCCAACCTGCCCCTGGACACTTCTACAGATGGGGCAACATCATTCCTGGACTTTGGAAGAGCCTTCAGGTGACAAAATGGAGTTTCTAAATTCAGGAAAGGCCCTTTAGGGACATCTGACCCCTCCAAAGTGGGACCTCCAGAGCCAATCCAGGTGGGATTCCCAGCACAGGCAGGACTTGGAGCTGCTGGAATAAATCCAGAGGAGGCCAAGGAGATGCTCCAAAGGCTGGAGCCCCTTTGCTCTGGGGCCAGGCTGGGAGAGCTGGGAATGTTCTCCTGGAGCAGGGAAGGATCCCGGGAGAGCTCAGAGCCCCTTCCAGGCTCCAAAGGGGCTCTAGGAGCTGGAGAGGGACTGGGGCCAAGGGCTGCAGGGACAGGCCCCAGGGAATGGCTTCCCACTGCCAGAGGGTGGGATGGGATATTGGGAAGGGATTCCCAGGGGCTGGGATGGATTTCCCCGAGGATTCCCCATCCCTGGGAGTGTCCCAGGGCAGGTTGGATCCCCCTGGGACAGTGGGGGGTGTCCCTGCCCATGGAAAGGGGGGGGATGGGATCATCTTTAAGTTCCTTCTCTACCTGAACTATTCCATGTTTCTATTCCATGATTTTTTTCCTGGGAAATGGTGCTGGGGAATCTCCCTGGGCAGGGCTGGGATCACCCCCAGCGGGCAGGGAAGAACCAGCAGGATCCCAGCAGGATCCCAGCAGGATCCCAGCAGGATCGCGTGACGTCAGCGCCCCTTTTGTCCTATTTTGGTAATTTTTTTCTCTTCAATACCTGAAATTTCCTGGAAACTACGTGATCCAGGGCCGGGCAGCCGGGCTGGGAACCTGCCCTGGGCAGGTGCCGTCCTGCCTCCCAAAGCCTGCGGGAAATTCCTCGGGAGTGACGTCGTGTTTGGGGCAGAGCTGGAGCTTCGCGTCGCTTCACCCCGAAAACAAAAGGGGGTTGATTTCGGCTTCCAAAAGGAGGGAAGGGAAGGGAAGGGACGTGGATGGCACAGGAAGGAAGGAAAAGAGGAGCTGGGAGTGGAAATGGGAAAGCGGGAGGATGGGCGTGGGAAGAAGGAATAAAAGAGGGGGAGAAGGGAAAAGGGAGAGGGAAGGAAAAACGGAGGGGGAGAAGGGATAAATGAGGGGGGAGAAGGAAGGGGGGAAGGACTAAGTGAGAAGGGAAAAGGGATAAATAAAAGGCGAAATAAGAGAGAGAGGAGGAAGAACGGGAGAGATGGAATAAGTGAGGGGGGAGAGAGGAAAAGGGAGAGGGAAGGCATAAGGGAGGGAGAGAAGGGAAAAGGGAGAGGGAAGGCATAAGGGAGCAGGGATAGACGAAAAAGGAGGAATAAGAGAGGAGGAGGAGGAGGAGGAATAAGTGAAGGAGGGGAAGGAGCAGGGATGGAGAGGAGCTTGGGAAGGATCTCAATCCAGGATCCTATAGACCCCCCCAGTCCAGACTGGAATTCCCACATTCCCAGCCCCCACAGTCCCATCCCAGCCAGGGAGGGCTGCAGAGTCCCCCCTGTGCCCACCTCCTGTCCCTCCAGTGTCCCCCCCGTGTCCCCCCCTTTGTCCCCAGGGTGGGATCCCCGGGGTCACTCCAGGCGATCCCTGGATCCCCCCCAGCCCCTGGTTCCCGGCCTGGCCCCCCCTATCCCACCCTATCCCTGCCCACCCCAGAACCTTCCCTTCTCCCCTGGGAATTGAGGGAAGGGGATCCCCCCACACTCCATCCCAAACTGGGCAGGGCAGAGGAAAAGGAGGTTCCTGAATCCCCCCAGTCCCAAACTGGGCAGGGCAGAGGGAAGGGGAAGGGCTGAGGGAAAGGGGGCCCCAAACCCCCTCCAATCCCAAACTGGAGCAGGACTAAAGGAAGGAGGGTCTCTGCCACCCCCCCAGTCCCAAACTGGGCAGCACTGGGACCCAAATCCTCCCCTCTCCGGCCCGTGCCGGAGCAGCCAACGCCTCCCTGCCCGTCCTGCCCAGCCCCGAGGGCCGGGAGCCAAAAGGAGCAGGAGCCAAACAAACATTCCAGCACCTAAAGCTTCTCCCCGGATTGTTTTAAACCCGGCCTGACCCCGGGGAGGCTCCGGGACAGGAACGAGCTGCTCCGCCCGGGCCGAGCCTCTGCCGGGCTTTGTGTCCCCTCCCAGCTCTGCTCCTGCTCCAGAAACTCCTGACCCCGCTCCAGAAACTGCTCTGCTCCTGCTCCAGAAACTCCTGATCCCACTCCAGAAACTGCCCTGCTCCTGCTCCAGAAACTGCTCTGATCCCACTCCAGAAACTGCCCTGCTCCTGCTCCAGAAACTCCTGACCCCGCTCCAGAAACTGCCCTGCTCCTGCTCCAGAAACTCCTGATCCCATTCCAAACCTCTCCTGCTCCCACTCCAGACACTCTTCTGATCCCACTCCAAAACCTGCCCTGCTCCCGCTGCTGATAAACCTGATCCCACTGCAGAAACTTCTCTGCTCCTGCTCCAGAAACTCCTCTGATCCCACTCCAAAACCTGCCCTGCTCCTACTCCAGAAACTCCTGGTCCCATTCTGGAAACTCCTGAGCCCACTCCAAAACCTGCCCTGCTTCCTCTCCAGAAACTCCTTTGATCCCTCTCCAAAAACTCCTGTGATCCCACTCCAAATGTTTCTCTGCTCCCACTCCAAACGTTCCTCAGTTCCCACTCCCCACACTCCTGGTGTTCCTGGTCAGGATTAACTGATCCCTGCTGCCCTCGTTATCCCAGAGCTCCCTCAGCCCTGTCCTGCTCCGCCTCAATCCCTCCTTGGATCAAACCCCGAGTCCCAGTTTGTTCCTCCCACCGAATAAAGAGCAACTGGGGAGCCCTGAGAAATCCGTGGAGCCAAAATCCCTCACGGGGGACATTCCAGGGGGTGGGAATGGATCTCCAGGTGGGGATGGATCTCCAGGGGGGAGGATGGATCTTCAGGAGAGGGGATGGATCTTCAGGAGTGGGGATGGATCTCCAGGGATGGGGATGGATCTCCGGATGGGGATGGATCTCCAAGTGGGGATGGATCTCCAGGTGGGGATGGATCTCCAGGGATGGGGATGGATCTCCAGGAGTGGAGATGTATCTCCAGGGGTGGGGATGGATCTCCAGGAGTGGGGATGGATCTCCAGGAGTGGGGATGGATCTCCAGGTGGGGATGGATCTCCAGGTGGGGATGGATCTCCAGGGATGGGGATGGATCTCCAGGAGTGGGGATGGATCTCCAGGGATGGATCTCCAGGAGTGGGCATGGATCTCCAGGAGTCCAGGGAAGGGACACAGGACCTTCCAGGTTTGTCTGAGGAGTCTGAAGCTCCTTCAAGTCCCCCTGGGAGGGTTTAAGCCCCGCTCCAAAACTTAACCCCAAAGTGATGCAGGCCGGGAGATCCCGGGATCACTCGGCACCTTGGGAAGGGGGTGACCCCCCAAGGACCAGGAGACAGGACACAGGGAGTGGGAGGAGGACACAGCAGTCCAGCTGGAGGTGACAGGACCCTTCATCATCAGCTTCCTCTTGTCCCCAGCTCCTTTTCTTTGCGTCCAGGAAGGTGTCAAGCCTCAAAGCCGAGCTTCTGGAGCCCAGCCCAGCCCTAATTGAGCCAAATTCCTGCTCCAGGAGGGGCAGGGGAGGAGGAGGAAGGCGCAGCAGGGGAGGGGCTGGAGGTGTCCTCCCTTCTCCAACATGGAATGACAGCTTCCTTCTCTCAGAGCTCCAGGGAGGAGCATCCCAGGCCTCCCTCCTTTCCTTGGGATTCCCCACCCCCACCCCCTCTTTCCTGCAGGAGCTCCAGCTCTGCAAGGAGAGGGGAGAGAACAGGCTGAGCCTCTTCCCAAACTTCCTCAGATTCCCTGCAAACCCTTTCCAAGGGGTGGGGGGGGGTTGGAAGTCAAGCCCATCCCGATGGGACTTTGGAGAGCCTGGGAGTGGAGTGGTCCCGGTGCTCCCACAGCAAAATGGGGCTCCAGCTGCTTTTCCCAGGAATTAAAGGCAGTTTAAACCCTAAATCCTCACAGAAGGGTCCAGGGTCCAATCATGGAATCCTGGAATGGTTTGGGATGGGAGGGACCTTAAAGCTCATCCCTAAAGCCATGGGAAGGGACACCTCCCACTGCACCAGCTTGATGCAACCTGGCCTTGGACAATTCCAGGTCTGGGGAGGATTTGGGACACAGGGCACGGCGCTGTGCAGGATCCAGGACTCCAAAGGCATCAAGGGAGGGATCCCAGCGGGATCTGAGCACCTTCCTGGGGTGTCCTGGGCAGGACATCCCGTTGGATCCCTTCCAGCTCAGGGTGTTCAATGACCTGGAGAGGGATTGGGGGCCATTCCACTCTGGGAAAGGCCATTCCAGCCAAACTCTTCACCCTCTCGGGTTGGAAATTGCATTTCCAGGGGAAAAAGAGGGAAGCAGTGGAGAAACAATGGATACTTGGAGGAGGAAGGAGCAGGGTGGAGACCAGCTGGGCTTCCTGGGACCCTGCAATATCCCACCAGGATACGACTTCCAGCTGCCCTGATCCCACCTGTACCTGTGTCCACCCTTCCCATGGATCCATCCCAAGTGTCCTCAATCCCACCTGGAGCCCCAAACCTGCTGCTCATTGGGATCTTTGCTGTTCCTGCAGCTGGAAAACCACGGGAGCTGATGGATGATGTCACCTCATCCTGCTGGAATGATGAGCTCAGGCTTCTCCCAGCCAGGAATTTGGGGTTCATCCTTAAAATAAACCAGCAGGATTAAACTGGGAAGTCCTGCCAAGGATTTGAGTGAGGGACTGGGAGTTCAACTGGATTTTAGCTGGAAAGGGTGTTTGGGAAGGTGGACATGGGAAAACAGATTGTCCTTGGGAAAATATGGGAATTAGACCTGGAGAAAAGGTTAATCCCCCAGGGAAGGGTCACCTTCCCTCTGAAGTCCTTCCCAAACTGAAATGGCTCTTGTTGGATCTTGTTGGATCCAACCTCACATTCCCCCACTTCCCTCTGCAGGGAAATTCCAACGTGGAGCCGAAATCCAGCAGGTTTCCCACGGAATGGAAACTGGGATGGCCAGGGAACACCTCCCCTTTCCTAGGAAACACAAAACCCGGCAGGAAGGAGGGATCTCTCCGGAGTTTTCCATAAGAAACGGAGCCAAAGCAGGAAAGGTGTCCGGGATGGGCTCGGACCCGGATCCAAGGAGGTGGTTTAGGGAGTGGCCCCATTTCAGCCCAGAATTCATTAAATTTGGGGGGTTTGGGGTCTCTGGGTTTTTTTTGGGGGAGTGAGAATGTGGAAAAGATGGATTTGGGCACTTGAGATCCAGAGGTTTGGAGAATTCCTGGTGCTGCCAGAGCAGAGGAGGGAACAGCCTCAGGATTCTGTCAAATCCAGGTTCATCCTCCCTAAAACCAGACTTATTCTCCCTAAAGCCAGTCCTACCCTCCATAAATGAGATCAGCCAACCCTAAAACCAGACCTGTCCTCCATAAACCAGACCTAACATTCCTCAAACCAGACCTACCATTCCTAAACACCAGATTTATCCCCCCTAAAACCAGACCTATCATCCATAAATGAGGCTTGAACCCCCTAAAACCAGATTTATCACCCCTAAAGCCGGATTTATCCTCCCCAAAACCAGGCCTACCCTCCCTAAAACCGGGCCCATTGTCCCTAAACCCAGACCTCACATCCCTAAAAACCAGACTTACCTTTCCTAAAAACAGACCTATCCTCCCTAAAATCGGACTTATTCTCCCTAAAACCAATCCTATCATCCATAAATGAGAGCTCATAACCCTTCCCTTTTCCCCTTCCCTTCTTTTTCCCTTCTGTTTTTCCCTTCCTTTCCTTTTTTCCCTTCCTTTTATTTTTTCCCTTTTTCCCTTCCCTTTTTCCTTTCCCAAACCTTCCCTTCCCTTTTTCCCTTCCCAAACCTTCCCTTCCCTGGATTTTTGGGAGCCTCCCCCCCACCCCCAGCAGCTCCGGAGGGAAGGGGGGAGGGATCCCAAACTCGGGAGCCGACAGGTTTCCCGGGATGACACCCAGGGCCACACCCCGCCCCGCTCCCGACAGCAGGTGCCTGGAATTCCTCAGCCGGGAATTGCGGCTCCTCGGCTCCAGCGCTCCCCTTCCCTCCGAGGCGGCGGCACGACTTCATCCCTCTTTTTTTTTGGTTGTTTTTTAATTGGTTTGGGTTGAATTCTCTTATTTTTGTTTCCCTTCCCCTCCCTCGCAGCCGCAGCCCGGCCATGACTAAGCCGTGCCCAACCTTTTCCAGCGGCTCCCTCCTTTCCTGGGAGTCGCCGGGAAGGATGAGCCGGGACAGCGCGTCCCCGGAATTCCCGGGCTCCGCAGGTTCCCTGGGAAGCCTCCGCTCGCCGTTTTCCATGGAGGGGAAGCTCCTGGCCCCCCTGCAGCTGGACATCGACACGGAATTCCAGGCGGTGCGGCAGCAGGAAAAGGAGGATCTCAAAGAGCTCAACAACCAGTTCGTGACGCTCATCGAGAAGGTGAGGGCGGCTCCCGAGGGAACTGGGATGGGGGGATCGGGAGACGCTCCGGGATCCCGGGAAAACAGCTTTGGGCCGACCCGGGAATGCCAGGCTAATTATCCCAGGAGTTATTCCTGCTCCAGGAGAACGGGCGGCGGTGCCGGCGGGACCGAGAGCAGCAGCACTCAGTGCCCTCATCCCGGCATTCCCAGAGATCCAGGCAGGATCCCGGGAGGGAGAAACAGCCCCCGAGCCGGGCGGGAGCTCCAGATTCCCAAAGAGAGCTGGGAATCCATCCCCGCCTCCGGGGGGGAAATGGGAATCCATACCCGCCTCTGGGGGGGAAATGGGAATCCATCCCCACCTCCGGTCTGGGAACTGGGAATCCATCCACACCTCCAATGTGGGAACTGGAAATCCATCCCCACCTCCAGCCTTGGAACTGGGAATCCATCCTCACCTCCAGGGAGGAGCTGGCAATTCATTCCCACCTCCAGTCTGGGAACTGGGAATCCATCCCCACCCCTGGAGGGAACTGGGAATCCATCCACACCTCCGGGCTGGGAACTGGGAATCCACCCCCCCCCCCGGGGGGAACTGGGAATCCATCCACCCCTCTAGTCTGGGAACTGGGAATCCGTCCCCACCTCCAGCTGGAGAGCTGAGAATCCATCCTCACCTCCAGGGGGGGAGCTGGGAATCCATCCCCATCTCCAGTCTGGGAACTGGGAATCCATCCACGCCTCCAGCTGGAGAGCTGAGAATCCATCCTCACCTCCAGGGGGGGAGCTGGGAATCCATCCCCACTTTCAGCTGAGAGCTGAGAATCCATCGTCGCCTCCAAGGAGGGAACTGGGAATCCATCCCCACCTCCAGTCTGGGAACTGGGAATCCATCCCCACTTCCAGGTGGGAAAAGGAGACACACACACACACACACACACACCCCGTGGTTTCCAGGGAAAGGGGGCTGTGTCTCCCTCGGGAAGGAGGCGCTTTCATCCCCCCCGCGCCGAGCGCTTTCCTCCAAGGGGAACCAGTCCCGGCGCAGGCAGGTCCCTGCAGAGCCCGCGCTCCGTAAACAGATGCTAATCTGGGATTGCTTCATTCCAGGCCAACTTCCAACCCCCGGGAATGGCTCCTTTGAACCTCCCGAGGAGCTGGATTCGCACTGGGAAGGAGGAGGAGGGGATGGGAATTTCTCCCAGAGGATCCGTGTGAGGGGGAGGGTTGGGATCCCACCGCGGGGGAGAGGGGAGCAGGATCCCCATCCAGGTTGGGGGGGACAGGGCCCTTCTCCTCTGGGATTTCCAAAGCCCTGGGAATTGGGAGAACGGCCGGCGTGGAATCACCAGGGGGGATTTTGCTGGAAACTTTGGAATTTTCCAGCTGGAGCTTTGGTTTGCCTGGAGCTCGAGCCAGGGATGGGCAGGGAAGGGATGAGAGCACCTGGAACTGAGCCTTTTCCAGGCAAACGGGGATGGTGGAAGTGGGAAAAGCCTCAGTTTTCCCAAAAAACCAAATCCAGTGACCTCCTGACCCTGTGGATCCCAGGGAACGGGACACAAACATCCCAGCAGAGCTTTTCCTGCAGGAATTCCTTTGAAGGCTCCAAGTGCTTCATCCAGAGTCCTGTCCCAGGCCCTGATTCCAGAGGGGAGGAATGACCCTCCCTCCTCCAAGGGAACTGAGGGGGCAATTCCAGGGAAAACTGACCATCCTGACCTCAGGAGTTTGGTGCTGATGGCTTTTCCAGGCTGTTCCTGGTGTTTGTTTTCCAGCAGGATGGAAAAGAAGACAAGGAAAGGCCAAGTCTTGGAGCTCCTGGTTTAAGCCCTTCCTCGAAGCAGAGCCAAACTTTGGCCACTTTTTCCTGAATTTCCAGGGAATTCTCCCAGATCCAAGCCCAGGGTAAAGGGCTTTGCAAGGAAAAATTTGGGCTGAGGGAGAGCAGAGAATCATGGAATGGGTTGGGAAGGACCCTGAGGATCATCCCATTCCAACTGAGCCCGGGTGGAACCAGTTCATCCCAGTGGGAGGTTTGGGAAGAGGAAAAATGAGGATCTTGAGGGATGAGAAGCTGAGGATGAGGAGGGAGGTCAGGAAGTGAGACTTGATTGGAAGGAAAAGATGGATTTGGATCAAAACTCCCATCCCAGGAAGGAAGGACGAGGTGCCCAAGAGTGAGACCTGGAAGATCTCAACACTCCCAACCCTTCTGCTGGAAAACTCCTGGAATGGTTTGGCTTTGCTCCCGCTTCTCTCTGTCCAGACAAGGAGGATTTGGGGAAAGATGGTGTCACATCTGGATCAGCAGCTGGAATTCTGCCTCTCTGACGCTGCTTGGGATCACAAGTCAAGGAATTTGGCATTCCAGGCTCTTCCTGGTTGGCTGGAGATGGAAGGAAATCCATAAACATGAGATTCCAAAGAGCTGAGGGGCTGGGAGGAGCCTCATCCAGGAACAGCTCTGGAAAACAAGGAATATTTGTTGTCCACGGGATTCTCCCAATCCAGACCTTTCCCCCCCCAAAACTGATTTATGGGATTGGCTCTTGGATCCATGATGGGAATTTTGGGATGGATGAGCCTTGGGGATCTCTCCCAGCTCGGGATATTGGTCCCAGGATGGTTTGGGTTGGGAAGGACCTTTGGGATCAGCCAGGATGGGCCCTCCCACCCCACAGGGCACAGGATCCCGGGATCCGGGAGGAAACCTGGAGGTGGTTCCTGGGATCTACAGGAAACCTGGAGGTGGTTCCTGGGATCTACAGGAAACTTGGAGGTGGTTCCTGGGATCTACAGGAAACTTGGAGGTGGTTCCTGGGATTCAGGAGGAAACTTGGAGGTGATTCCTGGGATCTACAGGAAACTTGGAGGTGGTTCCTGGGATTCTGGAGGAAACTTGGAGGTGAATCTGGTGGAATTTAGGAAGAAACTTGGAGGCAATTCCTGGGATTTGGGAAGAAACTTTGAGGCAATTCCCGGGACTCAGGAGGAAACTGGGAGGAAAATCCAGTGGAATGAAAGAGGAAACTTGAAGGCAGTTCCTGGGATTTACAGGAATCTTGGAGCTGGTTCCTGGGATTTACAGGAAACTTGGAGGTGGTTCCTGGGATTTACAGGAAACTTGGAGGCAAATCCAGTGGAATTAAGGAGGAAACTTGGAAGCAACTCCTGGAATTCGAGAGGAAACTTGGGGGCAATTCCCAGGATTCAGGAGGAAACTTGGAGGTGAATCCAGTGGAATTTAGGAAGAAACTTGGAGGCATCTCCTGGGATTTGGGAGGAAACTTGGAGGTGATTCCTGGGATTCAGGAGGAAACTTGGAGGTGAATCCAGTGGAATTGAGGAAGAAACTTGGAGGTGATTCCCGGATTCAGGAGGAAACTTGGAACTAACTCCTGGAATTCGGGAGGAAACTTGGAGGCAATTCCTGGGATTTGGAGGAAACTTGGAAGCAAATCCATCTCAAAGGTGATGGGGGTTTGTTCCCAGAGGTTCCAATGAACCAATTAATTACCTAATTAACAAATTAATTAGAGTTGGCCAAGAGCTCTGAGGAGGAAAACTCTTGAACAGCAGTGTTCCCTCTGGATTGGGAATATGGGAAAGACAAGGATTGGCTTTTCCCTGATGTAATCCCTCAGAATCCCTTGGGATTGGCTTTTCCCTGCTGTAATCCCTCAGAATCCCTTGGGATTGGCTTTTCCCTGATGTAATCCCTCAGAATTCCTTGGGATTGGCTTTTCCCTGCTGTAATCCCTCAGAATTCCATGGGATTGGCTTTTCCCTGCCGTAATCCCTCAGAATCCCTTGGGATTGGCTTTTCCCTGCTGTAATCCCTCAGAATTCCATGGGATTGGCTTTTCCCTGCCGTAATCCCTCAGAATCCCTTGGGATTGGCTTTTCCCTGCTGTAATCCCTCAGAATTCCATGGGATTGGCTTTTCCCTGCCGTAATCCCTCAGAATCCCTTGGGATTGGCTTTTCCCTGCTGTAATCCCTCAGAATTCCATGGGATTGGCTTTTCCCTGCCGTAATCCCTCAGAATCCCTTGGGATTGGCTTTTCCCTGCTGTAATCCCTCAGAATTCCATGGGATTGGCTTTTCCCTGCCGTAATCCCTCAGAATCCCTTGGGATTGGCTTTTCCCTGCTGTAATCCCTCAGAATTCCATGGGATTGGCTTTTCCCTGCCGTAATCCCTCAGAATCCCTTGGGATTGGCTTTTCCCTGCTGTAATCCCTCAGAATTCCATGGGATTGGCTTTTCCCTGCCGTAATCCCTCAGAATCCCTTGGGATTGGCTTTTCCCTGCTGTAATCCCTCAGAATTCCATGGGATTGGCTTTTCCCTGCCGTAATCCCTCAGAATCCCTTGGGATTGGCTTTTCCCTGCTGTAATCCCTCAGAATTCCATGGGATTGGCTTTTCCCTGCCGTAATCCCTCAGAATTCCATGGGATTGGCTTTTCCCTGCTGTAATCCCTCAGAATTCCATGGGATTGGCTTTTCCCTGCCGTAATCCCTCAGAATCCCTTGGGATTGGCTTTTCCCTGCTGTAATCCCTCAGAATTCCATGGGATTGGCTTTTCCCTGGTGACATTCCTCAGGCTTTATTTTTCCAGACGTTTATTTTGATGTAAATGTGTTTAATTTGACGTGAACATTTTATTTTGATACGAACATTTCAATTTTGACATGAACATTTTTAATTTTGATACGAACATTTTTAATTTTGATATGAACATTTTTAATTTTGATATGAACATTTTTAATTTTGATA
>VXBA01003765.1:1960768-1971694 GCA_013399895.1 Serilophus lunatus | reverse complement strand
CTTGAGTGACCAGTGTCCTGACCTGCCTGCAGGCAGAATTGGGTCTGCGGCTTCCAGTGCACCTTATCACCTGCCGTTTTAACCCTTGTCTGTCACTACAGGACTTTACAAATGTGAGTGTACCCTTCTAGCCTGCGCAATGGAATTTTTAGGTGAGGCTCAGCGTGCGCAGAACTGGCCCCACCCTTTATTCCTAAGATTCATCTGCCAGGGCCTAGCAAGCTTGGACGGTGACAGCGAAGGCCTCAGGACGTAGGTTTAGATAGAGTATCCTTCTCTGAGATGGATGGCCTTACAGGGCTAAATGAGCTCCATCTGCCCGGGTTTGGGGTTAGAGTTGTCATTCCCCTAGGATGGTTGCCAGGAGGCTAGCGAGCCCATCCTACCCATGAATGCACTTAGTCTGACCCTTCAGTTGAGACGTGTCTGGCATGGGAGACCCTACCGGAGGCATATGCCAACGCCAGCATAGCTCGCAAACTCATAAGGGCACGCAAGCTTCTCCCCCACAACAAGGGGGTGCCCGTGGAGAAGCTTAGGCCAAAATATACACTGGGTAACCTGCAGCAGAGCAAAGAGGTGTTCAGAGTGGTCTTGAGCCACTCATTTCAGACATGATACAGATCTGTGAGGCCACATCAGAACTGTGTATTTGTTGGATCTCTGCTCTCTTTGCAGAATTACTCTGCTGACAGCATGGCCTGACTCTGTGCAGCCTGTCAGAACTCTGCTTCCCACCCTTCTGGTCCGTCATGCTGCCAAAATTCACCTAGCTCAATGCAGATTTATCGATGCCTGAGGCAGGCACTGCAGTCCCTCTTTGCAAGCAGAGTTCTGGGCATAAAGAGGTTTCAAGGAGAGTTCACAGAACCATGGAATCACAGAATGATTTGGGTTGGAAGGGACCTTAAAGATCATCTCATTCTAACCCCCCTGCCCTGGGGAGGAACAGGTTCCACTATCCTTGGTTGCTCCAAGCCTCATCCAACCTGGCCTTGAACACCTCCACAGATGGGACAGCCACAGCTTCTCTGGGAAACCTGTCCCAGTGCCTCACTACCCTCACAGAAAAGAATTTCTTTCTAACATCTCATCTAAATGTCAGGTAAACTCTGTAGTGTGGTCGTCATCCAACTTCAGATGGGAAAAATCCACCTTTTGGAGAAGAATTAATCCATGGGGAGCAGTGGACAGTACCAGCATACAAAGGGTTGTGAAAATATCTTAGAGGTCTTTTACAGCATTAACAATTCTATGATCTCAGGAACTACAACAGCAACAGTCTCTACTGAAGAAGACTTCAGGGCATGTGTGATCTTCTCAAAGTCTCAGACACACAGAAGCATACCAGACAGCTGCATTAACCTCTGTAACCTTCAAGTTTGATCAGCAGAGCATTTACTCAAATTGCATTGGACCTAGGAAAAGGAATAATTAATGTTTTCAGGAAATTTATTTGGCCAGGAGCACTGAGCAGTTAGGCACTAACATTAATCTTTCTAACTATTATTGTTGCATTATTGTTTGCTCCTTTGTTTATTGGCTATAGTTATTCTTGACCTTGACTATAAAAAAAAAAAAATCAGGCAAGATTTTATGTAGGCCAATAAGGAACTCAAATTAGAAAATATAGTAGAAAATAATTCATTTTCTTATCTCACAGGAATCAGTGATCTGATCTACTTACCTATTCCTCAAGGTTCTAATGCATTAAAAATAATTAAAAAAAAAAGTGAATAAGAGTTTGTTTTAAATGGGAAGGCAACTAGTAAAACTAGAACATTTTTCTAAGGCTGCTTGAAAGCCCTCTGAAGTCAGAGTGGCAAAATGGGAGTGTAGGGGCTTGAGTTGGTTTTGATACTGGGAGGGTTAAGCACACAGGTAATGCAATGTCAACTTAATTGTAAAAAAATGGCATGTGAATTTACTGCTTGGGCTACAGTTTGTGCAACTTCAGGATTCTTACTATAGAAGTAAGTTTTCATACAAACATGACACGCTTGCAAACACTTCAGTTGTGTTACAGAAATGAAGCAAATATTCGTGGAAAAAAAAATGCCAAGGACAACTATTGTTGATCTTCATAAGGAAACAATCCAGGAGAGAAGAGAGACCTTCATGAGTATAGACTAGTTAAGATACTTAGAAATATGATTTTGCCCAAATCTTCTCCCCTCCTCCTTTTGATATTCTGATTCAGACGCCATACTGGCATTTCCATCAAATTGAAGGTTCTGAAAAATATGAGATATTGAATCACTGTTTCTGGTTTTTGTTCAAAAAATGTTGACTTTCTGAAATTCAAATATTTCTCTTCAGCTTACTGTAAGTTCAATAGCTTCATTAGTCTAGCAATCTCTTCATACATTACATGGTGTTTAGGAGCAGCAGTCAGAGTGCCATCTCCTTTCTCCTTTTGGCCATGCTCCTTGCTTGGAGAGCGTCTCTAAAAACACAGTTATTATGTGATAACCAGTAAGCAGACCCTTGGGTGAGACTAGGAGAACTAGTTTTACTGTAGGTTTGCAATCTAACTGAAAATGGAGCATGTTAAGAGGAAAACAACAGTACCAGGAACTAAAGTACTACTCCAGATGGAGTTATGTCACACTAGGTGGACACATGTTAGTTCTGATCTGTTTTGGTTTTGTTTTTTAAACTATTATTCCAGTCATTATGTATTAGTTATAATAACAGAGATGAGAAGGATAGAGGAAGATGGTGCTTTGTGTTCAATTGACTGAAGTAAAATGGGAAAACTTTCAGGTGCACAAACGTTTCTTCAGGTCTGAAAAATTGCAAGAAACTTCAAACCAATCTTGAGAAAAAGTCAGACTACACACAATCTATGTACCTATTCCATTTTAGGCAAGAAGAAAAAATTTGTCTGTGCTTTTACAAATTGTATGTCCTTACAAAAGTCCCAATCACCTCTGGGTTGGTGCTCATATAAGGAATCTTCACTTTTCAGGTAAAAACAAGACAAAGTTCAATCGGCTGAGAGGCTGTAAATCCCTTATCTGACCCAGCTGGGTTCATTGCAGAAGGAAAGTGTCCAAACATTTTCCCAAGCTCTCTGGTTGTTTATGCTCAAACACTACCTCTAGTCTTGATCAGGTTATGTCCTTTCCTGGTCTTGAGCTTTGCATGCACCTCTTCCTGTGTTCATGTCAGTGCTCTCATATCTGCAATTGGTGCCACTAACCATAACTGCAAGAGGAATAGAAATTACTCTAGTTTAATAAATAATACACTGTTGAGATTTTTTTTTAATTAATCAAGTATCATATGAGTAATTTTTTGATTATTGGAGACTCCCTGACATCCTCATTCATACTTCTAAGGATGACAAATAAATGATCCAGCAGAAGACCAAGAACCCTGTTTATCTGGAACCACATAGATGGCTTCATTTAACCTTGAACTTTCCGGAAGGACTTGAAATTTCACTGTGGGTTTTTCCTAGACAACTGAAGAATTCAGGTGACAGTAAGATTTGAAAATGCATAAAGGAGTTAAAAAAATTCAGAACATCATCAGAGGAGAAAGGATTTGAGAAGCCAGGGAGAAGAAAAACCAAAGTGATGGGAAGGCACCACTTTGACGTTTCTGTTCAGGAAACGGAAAGAATGAAATGATGGACCTGAGAAGACACCTAAGTGGATGTACTAATCAGGAAAATTGCTCAGAAATACTCAGATATTCTGACTTCATTTGTCATTTCCATGCAATAAAACCATTTATACGGTCTGTTTAGCTCAGGCAATGTTGCTCTTAGAATTTGGGAATGTTTTGATGAAAGCTTGTTTGGCTTCCTGCCTAGCCATTTCTCCAGGACTGTCACAGACTAAACATTAAATTTACTGATAGATTGTCTCTGATCCTGGAAATCAGAGTATCCTAAAAGCTACAGACCTTTTTCAGTCCAAAGATCTGAGATCACCTAGTTGAATCAGGCTTTGTTTTGTTCTTAATTAAAAAAAAAAAAAAAAAAAAAAAGAAAAGAATACATTTTGAAACAGTAAAATCCTCTTTGAAATAAAATTTCCCTACTAAACACTACACAGATAAATTTTATGGAAAATAATGAAGAAGGGTCTGTGATAGTTAACTTTTTTGTTCTCTGTATGAAAGTCTGATATTTTAAGGGACAGTTTGGCATCCCCTCTTTGAAGGTTACATGTAGGTCCTTAATGGGGCTCATTGTTCCCATTTTCAGACGCTGCACTTCTGGTTCTCACTGATCAGGGCTCTTCTGGGTCTGCAAACACCTAAATACTGGCCAGAGCTTCAGCCAGGAATTAAGCTGTGGTTCGAGCACAAGTGGGTAGGAGGATGATATGCAATCTGAGGATTGTTCTGCAGCCCCCAGGGCAATCAGCACAGGATGGCTGATACCTCTGTAGCTAGACTCATTTGGCACCCAAACAGGGCTACATCCATAGTGGCCATTGGGAAAAGCTGTTGGGAATGGATAATACAAACATCATTTACTGAATTAAATATGCCAGGACAGAGATCTGAGCCTTGGCACATGGCTGTCACTAAAATAGTCTCTCTTGATGTTGTCAGTCAGGATTGCTCTGGTGCTGCCTGGATACAGGCATTGGCCTTTGCCAGAAATATTTCCAATTTGAATCTTGCATGGGTTTTGTCTCCTTTTTCCGGATTCAGTGTTTAACAGCAAGATTGTGTCCAAAAGGCGCCAGATGTCTTTAGGGCCAATGAACAGACCCTGGTGCTGCTTATCATTATAGACAGGGGAGACCCTTCCTCTCCAGCCTCTGTCCCCTCCACATCCTCTATGTATTTTCCTCAGGATGAGTTGGGGTTAGAAAGGGAAGTCGGGGCCCTGCTGGGACACAGGGCTAGGATAGAGCAAGTTCTGTAAACACCAGACACAAACATCAGACAAGAGGGACAGAAACGGCGAAAACCAGACATCACAACAGCCTGGAACAACATCTCAAGGTCTCCTAGAAGAAGAGAATGTGCCTGTCTGCGATGGGACGGCAGAAGCGACCGCCCAGCCCTCGAAGGGACGAGGCGGAGCAGAGGGTGGGCTCGGAGCAGGAGGGGCCAACCCGAGCTGTGTGACGGCTGTCACTCAGGAGGGGGATATCAGCCCGGGACAGCCATGGGATCGGGGAGCGGGGATTTGGAATGGATCTGTGACCCTGCTCCCTGCGCAGAATAAACACACTTTCTCATAACGAGGCCTACGGGGTGAGTTCGGTTTCTGCAAGTCAGGATCTTCACACATAACCTGTCATGCTGTAATCCACATATCATCCTTTTCCCCAGAGCCTATGGGCTCAGAGAGACACTTTCACAACCCTCTCCCTGTCCTCCACCATCCACAGTTCATTCTGGTTGGAGTACTTTGTGTCAGAAACTATGCCCAGAAATTCTTATTCCTTTTTTCATTTTGTATCCTTTTTCCTTCACAGAATCCTCTGTTTTTCCTCTCTAGTGAAATCCATCATTTAGGGTGTCAACACCTTAAACTGTTGGGAAACAGTAACCTGAGGCAATTTTTACCTTGGCAAGTGTCAGTATGTTCTACTGACTGTTCATACGATATAGAGGCAGTGACAAGAACCGGTTACTGATAGGATTTCAGCACGTCAGTTTAACATCAACATCTTCCCCTTCACTTCCCTCAACTCACCAAAATCATCAGGTTTCTGCTTAGATTAGACACCCTCAGATGTTTTCCATTGCCAGATCAGGAGGATATGAGACCTTCCAATCCTATGCAAACAGCTCAGGCCTCCCTTGGGCATTTCAAACACAACAGGCAACTGTGTGCCTGCAACAAAATTCCATTGACTATAGAAAGAGTTTTGACATATGTTGTACGTACAGACACCTGTTATTTGCTTCAGACTGAGATTAATCACTTTATGGTTTTCCTCCAGTATATTATTTGTAATGTGAAGGTGCCTTAGGCAATCTTAGGCATCACAAGTGGCACAAAACATCTATGCTCAAACAGCTAAATCCTATTCCTAGTCCTTCTATAAACAATTGCATGTTGACAACTAAAGAGAGTTACACTTTTGATGTGAAAGCTAAAACTACAAATCAAGCCTTTAAAATGTTTTTTACAGCACAGATCTTAAAGTATTGTGTCTTAAATTTTCATTGGTTTGCCCAGTATCAACAGCCTAGCTCAGATAAAACTTGTAGTTTCTTAAATAAACCCTGGTTTATATTACTAGCAAATGAAAATTGCACTTCTATACTATGTAAATAATTAGTTAAATTGTAGGCTTTTTCTTAACTCTACTAAGGTCAGGAGAAAGGGAAGGAGAAGGGGAAGGGGAAGGGGAGAGGGCAGGACAGGACACGACACGACATATCATGACAGGAGAGTTTGTCCAGAGAGTTTGTGCAGTCTACACACTTGAAAGTTTTGAAGACTTATTTAAACAAAGCCAACACATGATCTGATCCAGTGTTAGCAAAACTCCTTCCCTGAGTCAAAAGTTGGACTTAGGACTTCCAAGACTTAATCCAACCAGTATCTTTAGGATTCTATGACCTATAGAAACCTAAACTTTCACGTACAACTTCAGACCCTTTGGAAGACTAGAGGACAAATTTTGCCCTTGGATTTGCACTAAGTTTTCGCTGATTTTAATGAGAATTATGAACATGTAGCTGAAGATGAGTTTTTGCCCCAGAATGAAGATTCAAATGATATATATGAACATACGTCAGATTTTTCAGAAAGATTTTGCAAGTTATACTTTTGCTGAGAAAGGTCAACGGACAGGCATCTTGTTAGCAACAATAATTTCTAATAGAAGAAATCCTTTTCTCTGAACTGCAAACGATTTTGTGTTTGGACTTGAAACCTGTGGCTAACCAATACCATACATCTTAATAGGGCTCCAGACTTTCCCGTAGGAAATGCTATCAAATCTTTACAGCCAATTTATTGAAGGAAATTGCAGACAGCTTGAAAACATCCATGATCCTTTATCCTGACATTGGCTTGTTAAGATTGTGCCATGACTTTGTGTCACTGTTCTTTCTTATTTTGGTCTTTCACTTTATCTGACTTTGGCTTTCTTGTCGTGTCTTGTGTATTACTTTATCTCTTCTGTCCCACCATCATCTCCTCCTTTTCTTCCTATTTCAGGTATGACAGGATCTACTCATTTTTGTCCTGTGTGTGCTCTGCACATGCAATTAATGAACAGTTGCAGAGTTTTTGGGCTTTTTGTTTTGTTTCGCTTTTTTCATGTAAAAATTTGTTTTCTCTCAAATGACGTCTTCCATTTCACAGATTGCTCCTTAGGTAAGATCTTTGATTTAGGCATTATGAACATTGTGAGTTTGGAGCCCATGGAACACTGCAGAGTCCATTTCTTCTTTTCCTCTTAGTCTCAGCAGTTCAAATTCCTTGTGCCAATGCTTCCTTTATTTTTTCAGTTAAGGTGACAAATGAATCAAAATCTATAAAAAGCATGTCTGTTTTCAGTATCTGTCTGTGTACAAAGTTGCCACATCATGGTTCAGTTCAGCTGATAAAAAGGACACCATGACTTTATAGTCAGGCTATTTCATCTGTTTATTCACAAGACTAGGTATCACAGTGAGTTTTTTAACTTCAGTGTTTTCCACTTGAGGAAACAAATATACTAGAATGATAGAAAAGTAGGTTCATCTAAATAGTCAGGGGGGAGAAAATAGGAGTCTCAATAAACAAACAAAAAAAGAGACAGAGTTAAGCGGAGATATTTATTATTATTATTTACAGGAAATGAATACTGTTTTTACTGTCCTGGTGTATTGTCAAATATAATTTGAAAATATTGAAAATTTTTAATCAGAAGAAGTAATAAGTCTGAGATGGAGTCTGAGGAGGTGCTTTTCCCCTTGAGTCATTTCTGTGACAAAAAAGTCGCTAAAAGCGAGACTCAGTTTCACTCTTTCTTTCACCCCTTTCCACATTTAACCCAGAGCAGCTTAGGAAACTCTCTTCTAGAGTCAGGGGCATCAGTCTGTTCCTGTGAGACAAAGGGCTCCCCTTCTGTTATTGTACTTCCCACTGCTGGAGGAGAACTCTAGTTATTGCATGGAAATTACTTTGTCAGTCTATAAGTGGTACTTAAATTTATCTTTTGACTGTTCCCACTTTGCTTGAGTTAAAAAGCTCCATCAAGAAAAAAAAATAAATTCTTTTACTTTGATTGATTTCTATTTTACCATGAATCATAAAGTAAAAATGAGAACTGTGAGCCACGATAATATTTCCATTCACCTGAAGGCAAATTCCTTCCTCTGGTAGAGCAAGATTTGAATTCCAGAAATACACTTTACTTTCCCCAGGATAAGAACAAATGTGAATTAATGCAGACCAAAACACTAAAATGAAAGAAAAATTATAAAGAATTTGTAACTACTTAATCAGAAAATGAAGAATTGTCTTCTTATGCCAATAGCTTGGGCTGTGTTAGAGTCTGAAAAAATATATCCGCGATCAGGTCTAAATGGCAAAGTTGTAGAGAGAAAAAATAAGATTGTTATTTGAAATGACAAATAAGCTTAAGAGATTCCAAAACCTTAGACATTTTCAGAATCAGTCATTTTATTTTTTCCTTGTCTCCTCTCTTTGACTAGTATTTAGAAAAACATAATGATCCCTAGGTTTGATGGGTAAAAGGAAAGTTTTGAGACTTGAAGGAGAAGGCTACATTTCTTTTCAATGAAATTTTTCAAAAAGGTAACATTTTTACAGAATGAAAAGAAAAATACAATGGTAAGAAATATTTTCAAAGCCCCTCAAGTTCTATTCCTCCTCAGTTGTTGATTAAAATAAAGGAGGGGTGGGAGATTTTTATAAGCGCTATTTATTTACATGAGTGCAGACATATGCATTCTTACTTAACAGCAGTTGCATGACCCAGCATGCATCAAATAAAGCATGAGCAATTAACCCCCTCTTAAAACAGCTTAGAAAATATACCTCAAGCTCTCAAAAGAACTAAAGAGTGATTACAAAAAAACGAAGAAAGGAAAGTTGCAATACTTATTCCTCATTTTGTTAATCCATCTCAAAGCATAAAAATCTGTCCATTAAGGACAAAGCTTGCTTGACTTCATTATTTGGCCAGGAAAGAACATTGAAACTAAAATACACTGGTTATTGGGAAACATTTGCATTTTTCAAGAACTCTGAATGGTAAAAAACCCACTTTTGAGGGGTAGTTTAAGTGACCCTCAGATATTACAACAGTCGTACTAAGTGAACACCCGCACATCCAGAGTACAGGCAGGCAGTTACTGTAGCCTGCAGAATTTCACCAAATACTAATTATATCTCTCTTCTTCCCTACGAGCACCCATTGCTTTTCATTAATCTGCAGGAAATAGCTTGGAATGCGGAAAAGCATTTTGAAAATTATTTTGGCTGGGTACTGCAGTGGCAGTTTCTACACTACAGTGCTGCTACCACCATGGAAACTACATTTGATCAGTCAAGTGACTGGGAGGGGGCAAATCCCATAAAAAACTGAACCTGACTGACTCTGTGCCATGTAAAAAGCAGCAGCACCTTGGAGTGTCAGGAAACATTCAAAGAAAGATTGCAAGAGCTGCTATAAAATTGCATCTCAAGCAAGAAACCATACAAGTAAATCCGAAATTGTCAATTCTCTGACAAAAACAGAAACAATGATACTTTATATAATGCTGATGCCATGTCATAGGAGTATAGAACACATGCATCTCTAGATATTGTGAGACTATTTTGCAGCAAGAATATTATTTGTCTCAAAAACCCTTACTAGAGTCAACATGTCCTTGTAAAATCAGTAACCAAAAAGGGAAACAAAGAGAAAAAACCCATGTTTGATAACATGTTTGTTCAGCCACATCCTATTGCCTTTATTGTCTAAAGATGGATATTGCATGCTGAAAACAGGAGTCACAGGAAGGAAAAAAAATTGATGGAATAGAGAGTCTTTAGGAGAAGGTTGATGCCAAAGATCCCTCTTTCTTAGATGAAATTTTATTATAACATTTTGGGCTATGGTACAGTTTCAGTGTTGCTTTGTTTTAATTTTAAAAAAATTTTCAGGGTGATAAACAAAATTCCTCCATCTGAACATACTACAGGACTCTATCCTGCTTCTGGACCCAGAAGAGTCTGGGTGGGGAAACCTCCTGGCTACTAGAGTGCATATGTTTGGGTGGATAGAGCATTCTGGCATCTCCCTGACAGCCCTCTGTCCAGGCCTTGCAGCATCAGCAGTTTCCCATCACTTCCCAACAGTAATTAGTTTTCTAACTGAGCTTGTGTGTTTTATTATTTCCTAAAATGATATACGTTCCATCTCATTTAGAAGTGAATGAGAAGAATGGGAAGTGCCTCAGTCAGTGGTCCTCCATAGGTAAGGCTGAATTGTTACCATAAATCAACAAATAAGAAGCCCCTAACACTCAATTTGTGAGCACTATTGGGAAAGCATTCTTCTACTATCAGCACTGGACACACAGGAGGATAGGTCCTCTAATCATGTCTGTGCCCCTTTCTAGGCTCAGCATAGCTAATATTTACTTACAATTTTGCATATTCAGCAAATGTCTAACATATTCACTACTTCTTTTATAAAGTCCAAATATATGTTAATTAGGTAAGAAGTTCTTCAGGAATCATTATTTGTTCGCTAAGGGTCTTCTGGTGGTCTCTTGGTGGTCTCTGGTGGTCGTTTGGAGCTTGAACTTTACTTGAACTTGTCCACTGAGCAGCAAATTTACAGCTGGACATAGAGCATCTTTGCTCAGTATGTCATCCAAAAACTGGATAGTTATGTGAAAGAAAGAAAGAAAGAAAGAAAGAAAGAAAGAAAGAAAGAAAGAAAGAAAGAAAGAAAGAAAGAAAGAAAGAAAGAAAGAAAGAAAGAAAGAAAG
>VXBA01003765.1:1937242-1960699 GCA_013399895.1 Serilophus lunatus | reverse complement strand
AGAAAAGAAAAGAAAAGAAAAGAAAAGAAAAGAAAAGAAAAGAAAAGAAAAGAAAAGAAAAGAAAAGAAAAGAAAAGAAAAGAAGCAAGAAACTTGCTTCTTTGGAGTTACCCTAACAGAAACTTACATTGTAAAAGCTGCTAGAAAATTACAGAACTATGGAGAATTGTGGGTCTTACTTTTCATTGCAAAGGCCAGTGGAAAATGACTGAACAATGGAGAATATTGCCCTCGTAATGTCCATGACAACTTCCTTTAGCTTTCTGATCTATATAGCAAAGCCTGCCAGAATAGTCCAGACTCAGACCTACAAGGTACACCCTGATCAGAACAGCACCACCTGTCCTGCTGAGAAGGGAAAGCAGAACTCAGCTTATTTTGCTTCTCTCACAGCTGAGAAGACAGACTCACAGCCCCTGTGCCCTGGCATGACAAAGCAAGGTTCCAGCTGCTGTGCTTGAAGGGCTCCCACAGCAGAAGGGACTTGCAGCTTCCTCAGACCCTCTGACATGGAAGAGACTGACAGACTCCTGAGATGTGAGTTCAGGGAGAAGAGAAGTTGTCAGAGTGCACCTCTGAGGATCAGTCTCTTTTCCCAGGCAGCTAGTGATGGGACAAGGGGGAATGGCCTCAAGTTGCACAAGGAGAGTTTCAGGTTGGATATCAGGAAAAATTTCTTCCCTGAAAGAGTGGCTAATCATTGGAACAGTGTCCCCAGGGAAGTGGTGGTCATCATCCCTGGAACTGTTAAATAAACAAGTAGACATGGCACTTTGTGATATGTGCAATGTGGTGTTAGGTCAAAGGTTGGATGGGGTGATCTTAGAGGTTTTTTGGAGGTTTTGGAGGTCTTCTCCAACCTTCATGATTCTATGATGTATGCGATTCTCTCTCTTGCTATCCTTGGAGGACAACAGCAGCCTGTACCACTCCCTCACCATGCTGAAGTACATTCCTGTGTCCCTCAGGCTTTTATCTCTCTCACCACGGCCAAAAAGATGATTGAATTTAGACAAAACTGATTTATTTGCAGTGTTCGGCTGTAGCGGAAAAGAAGTTCCGGTAGCACCCAGCACAGAGCTACCCTCCACCTCCAACAGTATCAGTTTATCCTTCTCAGCAGGGACCAGATGGCTGCTGGCACAGCCATTGATCCTCACAAAATATGAGCCATGGTGACCTGCCCTCACTGCAAAATAGCTGCCAGTAGAGACAGTACCGGGGTTCAGATGTCTTGTTACTATTTTCTCTTCCCCATGCCAGGAGTTTATTCTCTCTGCTGTCATAGTGTAGCCCTGCCTGCTCTGCCTGCTGAAAGGGAGGCACACTTGGTGCTTCCCTTAGCAGTGCCATTATTAATCCTCCCATAAGAAAAAAGGTGGGGAGGAAGGATCACAGGCTCCCAGCCTCACTATCACCTTCTCTCACTGTCAAGGTAATCCAGTGAGCTATGGGAGATTAAAAGATTATAATTCTTAATGTTATTGATACAGACCAAAGGAGATGAGGGAATGTAAACAGCCAGGGAAAAAGCACAGGGGAGAAAATGGAAACAGAAAGTGCAAAAAGGAAAATAGGCCAAGAATAAATTTGCATTTTAAATTCCCTGAACCTAGTCTATTAATAAGTAGACAAATCTGTCAAATCTGCTCATCTGAATGAAAAGTTTTATATCAGGCTGCACAACTCCAGCAGAACTTAACATAGGCTGCGCAAGGATAAGGGCAGTGAAATCCCCACACAGAAAGAGTCAGCAGCTATTGATTCCCTGTTCTGAGAGGGAGTTAGGCTGACAGCAGTGCAGGTTGTCCTGGTTTGACACTGGAAAATACACAGCTCTTTAACAAAATCAGATGTGTGCAAAGTAAGAGATGGTATCTTGGAAAGACTAATGCTTGTGCTTGACTTGACCAAGTGGGAACAGCCACTGAAGTAATTGCAATGGAAATTAGACTTGTGGAGTGCAAGTCAACCTTGATGTTTCGATTTTTTTAGGGAACTCTTGGGTGCATTTTTCCCAAAGTGCCGTTTGCTGGAGGCATGCCATTAGATGTTGTTTCATTCAAGATACAGGTTTCTAAGCTTACAGGTGAGAAATGAAGGATAACAACCTCGGCCCGGTAAAGGCATTAAAAACAAGCAACACCCATACATAAGACCAACCCTATTATAGTGTTGTTTCTTAATTGTTATGACTGCTGGAACCTGAATCATGACTTGAAAATTGTCGAGGCTGTTATCACTGTGCCTTTTATTGTCCAGTCCTTTATTATTAAACTTTTCTTTCCTGGTTTGCTATACTTAAACTAGATTATTGAGCCATCCCTCCACAGAAACTTCTTCCAGTTTCTCCCAAATCTCCCCTCCACAATGAATCATCTGAGGTGACTCTGCAACAGACTGGCAGTTCTATTGTATTACAGATTTTGGTCCTTCACTCTTTCTTTCCCAAAATAACAATGTTTCTATCTTTTTATATGTTTTTTTTTTTTTTAATATAAAGGCAGTCACTACAATGATAGGTGGTAGAGATTCTGACATGCAGGCTGTGCCTTAAGATGAGGCATCTCATGCTATTTGAAATGTTGTGGTCTATTATGTCAAGTGGAGTCCTTTTGCAGGCCTTTTGTCTCTCCTGATAATCCCATGCAGATTCAGACACATGGTGTGATTTTTTTGGGGCTGCATTGTGCACAGCCACAAAGCCTTGTGAGTCCCTTCCAACTCAGGATATTCTATGATTCTAGGACTTTTGGGATATTTCAGCATATCTCAAATGGTATTAGGTGCCAATTTTATAGGCAACTGTGTCAAATCTCTTAATTCAACTGAGTTAAAAAATTTAAATTTAAGTGACTAAACTAGGTAGTTTTACAGACACTAAGAGCCAAAACATCTATCAATAGAAGAGATCTTGTCAATAGTTTTTATGGAGCCTTAACAACAATTCATCCAGACAGCTAGAAGGAATGTTCTCCTTCCTTTCTTTATAGCCAAAGAAGAAAAATTGGCAAATCTAGAATTCGTCTAACCTATTTTGGATGACTATTTTTGGATGTGATTGTTTGCAACCTAGAAATGTCTTTTGGTACCCCTGTGTATGTCAAGAGTCTATAAGAATATTTCAAAGGCATGTAAGTACAGAATGGGTGTCTGGAGTTAAGTGAAATGAATTCCATACTTTGAGTCGTGTGGATTTATATCTCGTTTTCAAGCCATCCTATATAGATCAAGGTTATCTTCTAGAGATGCAAAGCCACAATTTTTCCAGGCAGTTAAGACTTCATTCTTTTTCTTCAAAATAGGCTGGTCTAAACCGAGTTCAAACAGGAAACTAAACAAAAAATATACTGCAGTGTTAATTTAGGACTAACATTCTCTAATAATCTCTACTATTTGCAATGAAAGAGCCTTTGCTAACAGACTCCCAGGACTTGCTGTTTCAGCTGGTTTGTACCCAGATCCTTTGTCAGTTCATATTAGGCTAAAGAAAACATGATCTAGATGTAATAAAATTATGAAGGAATATGTTCAAATGCCAATCTTAGGTTTGACCCAAAAATGCTGGACAAAGTTCAATTCAAGGTTCTATTCTTAGAACCTAAGGTGTTATATTGCTCTTTCTAACTTTTAATTTTTTAGAGGTGATGTCAACATAAAAAATGATTTTACAATATACAGAGTAATTTGGGTTGGGTTTTAAAATTTTTTTTCTTGGAAACACAAATGTAAATATTAATGAGGTATTTTAAAAAGATTGAAGTAAAGTGAGGTGTTTATAAAGATTTGGACCTCAGCCTGCTTAGATACAATAGTTTTTCTTCAGGCAATAGTTTGTATTTATTCCACCAAATTGTGTAAGTCAAGGTCAAATATTTTCAGCTTTATTCGATGGAGGACAAGAAGCAAGCATTATCATGACAGTATAGTTCTGTAGAACAACAGAAATATTGAAAGAGATTATTATTCATTATTGTGCTAAATAATGAAACATTTTGTAAGTGGAAAGAAAATCACATATAATACAGATCTAGTTTTGCAAAACAAATAACAGTAGAACAAAAACCCCACAATATTACTAGCTGGTGTTATATCCATTAATGCAACAGCACATGTATTTGGAGTGTAGCAAAATGCATAATTACAATATAAACAATTTCCAGAGAGGAGTCTTGTGTATTGTTACTTTGAAACAGAAAAGCATTTTTTCTTTAATAAAAGGATGTAACTATGACATACATATGTCAGAAGAAATACAAATGCTTCCATGAGCTGCTAATGCAAGTTCCAATCACCACAGTCTCAGGAGAAATAATCTCATTTAAAAGTTGGCAATCAATTAAAACTATACTCTTTCATTTTCAGTCTTCCCTAATTTAATATATAGCAATAAAAACATTTGGAAATAATTAGATGCCAAATAACCATTAATAATTTACCTTGTGACAAAGATCCTGTCACTGAAATCAATTATTTCAGTGCTTCTAAAGAAACCGGTAGTGTGTATTCATATTGAAGTTCCATAGTCTCCGAAGAACTGAAAAATGCACCTATCTATATCTTGATACATAATGTAGGCAGAATTTGGCTACAGATAGACAGGAAAGGGCATCCTCTTTGCGCTAAATTGAGATTTTACAATCCTTGGCTTTTAGTGAGTATTTGTATGCCTTGTATTAAATGTCCAGGACCAGTTAACCGGTAATATTTATATCCAGCAAAGACATAAGTATTGTAATTTATATACATTGTCCTGTATTTGCAATATTTACTCACTAGTTTAGCAATTATGCAAATAAATTATAAGATTAAACATAAAATCAATTTATGTTAATCAATTTATGTTAGATTACAAAGACAAAATTTAATCTGAAATACTGTGTGTTTTGCCTGTATTTGTGACTCCTCTAAATCTTCCTGTTAGACATGCAATAATCATGATGAGCTTACCCTCAGGTGAGACTGGAAGGGTAATCTGCAAATCCCTGGGCATGTTTATGGGTAAATTGCATTCTTTTGCAGGCATGTCATTTTGAGGAGATTACAATTCCTTTGCAGGAGGCTTGGTTTTTTCTGTTAGATAGAGTGCCAGCATTCTATCCTGGAGGATGTGGCAGCAGCTGGCCAGCCCCTGTTTGCCCTGCTGTAACCACACAGACAATGCTGTGTGTTCATGGTGACAGGCTACATTCACTGTCAGTATCAGAATAAGAATGGAAGTTACTTATAGTAATTTCTCATCCCTTTTAGGAACCTATCAGAATTCCTTGTATAAATGCTGTTGAAACACCATTAGTCAATAGTTACTTAGTAGAGATCGTTACATGTGCATTCTTTCAGGTAATACTTTTATTGACACTGATCATAATTCATTCCCCTGAATGAAGATCCAGGACCAATCATGCAGAGCAGTGAACATTAATAAGTTTAATTTAAAAAGTCTTGAAACTTGTAAACACAAACTAGATTTGCAGCATTGGCCATACTGAGGAGAAGCCAGATACACTCTTGGGTAAGTGTCTGATCTTGAGAGCTGCAGTGCCAAAAAAGGGATAAAATTCAATAGCACAAAATACAGGTTTGCGCCCTTAGGGACAAATAAAAAGAATTTCTACCCTTAGGTAGAAATTTATCAGTCACAACTAATGAAAAGTAAGAGGATTTGGATGTCTTACATAGTGAGTCTATGGCTGCAAGCCACTGAGGTGATGTAGCTGTGAAAAAGGCTAATGCAAAGCTTGTCTGTTTTCAGGAGAGGTAGAGAGATCCTGCTATCATCTACAGCCCTCCTGAGACCTCAGTTAGAGCATCATTGTCCTCCACAATTAAGACCAATTCTAACTGAAAGAATAAAGAAGGCCAACACAGTGATGTTATGAATGGAGAACCTGTCTTTAAATGGAATAAGTAAAAGATTTTGGCTTAGGAAGACAAAGACTAAATGTTACATGATTACTTGGCCTAAATATACTAGCAGCCACACTCCAGAAAGATACAAGTAGACTAAATGTGAGTAGGGAACAATCAGTTATTTGCAGACTTTAAGGGCTGAAAATTGAAAGATGAGTATAGTCACCAAATTCTGCCATAAGAGAAATTAGAGGTAGGACAACAGATCAGATTTTGTGGGGAAAATAATAGAATCAGGATGAGGGAGTTTGCTTTCTGAAAATGGAGTTTGATTCATTTATAAAAAAGCTATTCAAATACCTCTTGAAGATATCAAGAAATTTGATTTTGTGACCCAGGAACTCCTTCACAGTTTTGTGGTCTCATAAGGAACTAAATGATACAAAACAAAGGTTACACAAAAGGAGTATTACTGATGAATATTAGGTGTGTTTTTTCCCTCACTTGTTCTTGTTTAATACTTGTTTTATTAATCCACTAGCTTCCTATTACATTCAATAATTTATTTATTTGGGAATAAAGGAACTTTAAAATATTTCAGGAGTTTAAATTTCAGATGGGAATTGTATTACAGAAAACACAGAGAGAGGGCAAGGTAAGAATTTGGCAAGGATGATCGCTTGTAGAACAGAGCAGTGTTGTCCACATTAAATCTTTAACAGCTTTAAAGAGTTCTAAGGCAGGAAAAGCAAATAATTTTACCTCCATTGTACAAAAAAACAATTTTAAAAAAATTAAAACTTACTCTATTACCCACGATATGAACCTCAATAACAAGTTTTGTACGTAAGTATTAAGGATGTTTGGCTATCACATAAATTCTAGGATTGCATCCAGTCCTGACTCAAAGGCATCAAGAAAGGGTGAATTCATCAATTCGAGTGGTAGTTTGTTCCAGTGATTAATCATGCCTGGTGTAAAAATTGTGTAGTGCATTCCTAATTGGAATTTGTCTGCAAGATTAAAGACCCATTTTATATCTGGTATTTCCTCCCAGAAGAGGCTTATGTATTCTGCAATGAAGCCAATGTTTAAACTTAATCTATATGGCACCCTGGCTCTGTCCCAGCTCCTTATCAGAGTGAGACTAAGGCATATGTCATTCCCCTCCCACCACCTGCACTCTGACTTCCTTGTAAACAAAATCCTGGCTTCCAAGCAGCATGGAAACCCTGGGTCTTGACTACCAGAAAATCTCATCTCCCTGGCATCTTCTTCTCCTAGGAGATAAATTAGATGCAATTGCGGTATTTTTTGTTCATCAAAGTAACAACTTTTACCATAAAATAAAATTTTTCAGCTTGGAGAAAAATTATTGCTCTGCTACATGTTGTACAGGATTTCGGTGTTACTTTAAAACTCATTTGATATTACTACTTTCTATGATATTCCATTAGTAGTCTTACCAAGGCCATGACCCTGGTGAAAATCACCCTTCTGTTCTTATTTCGTTAACACGTTCAAAGGATACTCTTGCTGGTTTTTCCACACAACTATAACAGGAGGTCAGATTCAATCACTCATCTCTTATGATCCTACATACTTTCCATTTTTTGTCTTTTCCTAGGATGCAGTTCCTTCTCTCGTGATGTGATAGCTATTCAATATCCTATTAAATCCTAGTTAATATTGTGGTCTGCAGGAAATCTAGCATAGAACAATATTCTTAACTATTAGCTTTTTCATGACCTTGAAAATGTGCTTCCAGGATGAATATGGATTTTTTTTTCCTTTATTTTGGCAAAGTGCTGAAAAATAAACAGAAAGAGAAAGTAAAACAATATTTGTTCACAAAATTGAACTGCGTCACATTTTTAGCTAATTTTAATGTCTTTGACAAATCCTAGCAGTAACTAAATGATCATGAGGACTGAATCACCCTCCACTCCAGAGACAAACAGAGCAGAGTGGATTAGTGTAGTGGTTCCCTTTCCCAGTTGCATTTTCAGGAAACAGATACTGAAGGGTCAGCATAAGTACCCACTGCTTTTGAGATGCCCCACTGAGCATTGCTTTCTGTAACACCTGTGATAGTTGTAGTGCCTGTGAGGGATACAGAAACGTCTCTGATAAACCAGATTATCCAGCATTATGCTCAGGAACACAGTCAATGCCCGAGTGACTGATTCCTATAATGGATGTGAGCAGTCAGGCCTTTCAGACAGAAGCTGAAGTGCAGATATTGGTAAGCACATAATGTCAAGGCTGTAGTTGGCTAGCAGTGGGTGAGCCTCACATATCTCAGATATTAGAATGGCCAAGCACTCTATAGCATGTTGATTGTGTACAATTTAAAAACTATAGCAAACTTTTTCTCCTATCAGATTTATAAAAGAAACCCTAACCCAATCTTTCAGTAGGATTACTAGTCTTACTCACTATTTCAGTAGTAATAGTTTTATTTATATTTTGTCATTAACTGATTCTCCCAAAGCAGAGAGAGACTTTTGGTGTGTAATACCTCAGAAAGGATGTAATAAAGCCAGGAAAATACAGTGAAGGCTGAAATAGATGATTTGTAGTGTGGACTGACATCCGTCCTAGTTATGTAGGACCAAGTTAGCTTTGACTTTTCAGCCTGGAAAAAGTTACTCCTGAAGGAAATAAAAAATAATGAATGAAAAGGATAGAGTGAATAAGGGATTATTACTTCCTACCTCCTCCAGTATAGGAAGAGCTAGGGGTCAGCTATTAAAGCTTTTGTGTGGTAAGTTCAAATCAAAGGCAAAAGTGATTTTTCTCAGCAAATACAATTAGCTATGGAGAGTTTGACCATCACAATGAATGTTGTGAGCACCATAAGTTTTAAATACTCAAGTGAAAACTGAGCAAAAAAATATTAAACTGACATTACTAAATGCACAGAGATTGTACAATTCTCAGGAAATACTGAAACCTGGGAATACATTCAGGAAGCATATTCAGGTTTAGTCTATTCCCCTAATCTTTCCTAGGCATTATTTTGCATGCATTTTTTAATATAATGTCCTACATAAAAGAGTCTTTGTTATGATCAAAAGGCCAGTACATCATGAGACATCATCAACAGAGCCTGAGAAATTAAAATGTGCTGCAATTCAATAGACCATTTAAATGAATGTTTAGTCTGATTTCACTGAACTTTCAATTTATGATTAACCACTTTGTAGTAAGGAAAGGAAACAACTTTCTGCTTAACTCATCTAAGGAAATAGAATCTGTTTATACAACACAGCAAAGTACAGATTTATGAAAGGATCTTCACTGAGAAAGTACATCTCACATGGAGAATTGAATAGGTCGAGGATATTAAATTAGAGCTTTTATGAGACAGACTAAAGGAGGGTAATATTTAAATGGAATAACCTTGTATTAGTAATATCAGCTGTAAGTAACAACACATGCTTGTATAGTCCAGGTCATATCTGTGTTCAGAATATGTTACAAGACTTCAGCCCTGCTGGACAAAAGATATGCACCTTTAAAGATATGTTGATGATATAACTCACATAACAATACCTCCACAGGGAGCTCCTGGCCCATTAACTTGCTCTGCTCTGACCAGTAATGTGGCACTAATCTTAACAAGGAAACAAACCTGCTGGTTCTGAAAGTCACATCCTTGCCAGTGGGAGAATATTTTTTGTCCAGTCAGAGCTGGAAGAGACTTTGTGAAAAGTTAGGAAATGTTTTTAACTTCATGCAATGAAAGTTAGAGCTGTGTATCACCTGCAGTACCTCATTAATTATCATAGGGTCATAAAAATGTTCAGGACTGGAGGAGCCTCAAGAGGAGCAGGTACTTGCTTGAATTTTCCTTGCTTTGACTTTCCATGTGCTTTATGTTTGGTTTTCAGGTCTTCCTGATGTCCTGATAAAGTCCATTATATTTCTTATCAGTTATTAGAACAGAAATGTTTAGTACCATTTGGACACATTCCCAGAGTGAGCAGATAATGACATAGGACCTTGGCTCTCATGGCAGTCACTTAGAGGTTATGTAGATGCCACAGGGTAACTCAAACAACAATAAAATTTTTAGGCACTTCAACTGATCCCTTAGGATTGAGTCGGTTTGAAATTAGCAGACCCCAATTACAGATGTCTGCATGACCTGGAGCAGTCTGGTGTCCGGATACCCTTGCTGGTTTTGGCTAGGGTAGAGTTAATTCTCTTCACAGTAGCTGGTATTGGGCTGCATTTTGGGTTTGTGCTGGAAACACAAACCTGTGTGAGGCTTAATTGTCAGCTGGGTTTAACCCATGATAACACCCTGAAATATCAGTTATTTTCAAAAGCAAATGTGAGCAGGACTTCTGGAAAACTCATGCCCTGGTGAAGCAGCCTGTGAAGGTGAATAAGACACTTCAAGACATCTCAGGGGCATGATATATCTATGCTCATGTAGCTGAAGGACTGTCTAGGCTCCATAAACTGCATTAACTCAAGGTCTAGTGTCACCTTAGGCATTATGATGGCTACATCAGGTCTTTGCTCTCTCTTCAGAAGGAACAAGTCTTGTGTAGGTCCTTTGACAGGCACTGGTACCCCTTGGTCCTCTTAGATACTGCTAAATGTCTTAATGCAAGCAACTGAACTGAACCTGAGATCTCCACTGACTAAAACAGAAGCTCATAGCTTGCCTCAGGTATTATCTACATGTAAGCATCTATATTTGGGTTTTTCTGGTTCGTGTTCATTGCTGAACCCAAACATCTCATGTCACTGAGACCTCTGGGCTGTTTCACCTGCTCTGCAGCTGATGCAGGCTCATAGGTGTGTCCTTGCACTGAGGACCCCTAGGCAGAGATACTCAAAGGTAGGCATCAGTCACTACTAGGGACATTCTAGAATATGCAAGGAATCTGCACAGGACTATGTAGCATGCCATGGTGTTTGTAGGAAAACCACGTCCTTCTGGAGCATCAGTTAGAGTTGGAATGTCAGGTAATAATACTACATGCCTATACTTTGTCCGCTGAATTGAGCTACTGCATTTTAGGAAAGTAACTCATTTGTCTGAACACAGAGCTACCTGATATGTCCCAGAGTATTCAGGTCTTCCATATGGAGACACTATGCCATTCCATGAAATTTCATATGACATGAGATGCTTCTTTTTAGGCAACTGAGTCAAGCCCTAGGTCTGAAACTGATTTCACCCTAAATGTCAGTTTTATCTACATTAGTACTCTGATAATGTTCACAAGTGCATCAACATGCTTTAAGCTACTATTTAGACCCTAGTTAATTAAACTCGAGTTTTTAATCAAGAATTTTCTTCATTTCCTCTTTATGATTTTGTAAATCATTCATTTTTATCAGTGTCATGACAATGCCAAGGGTTTTCAAAACACTCCTTGCCAAAAGAGTTTAGGTGCATGGAGTAGTGTAGCCTATGATAAGATTCACACAAAAAGCTATTCCATTATGAATTCTTTTCTGCAAGGATTTTAAGCCTGCAGACTGCTCTTAGAGATAAAACTGAGTGTCTTGGAAGTGAGCAGCATCTAACTTGAAGCATCCTTTTATTTTGTCCTAATACCATTGTTTTAAAAGATTTGTCATTTTGTGGGATCTCTGTGAACAATTACTTATAAATTCATGAGCTTTTCCCCCCCTTTAGATTACAAAACAGTAAGAAAATAAAGTTTAATTCAAATGACATTTTCTGATGGAAAACTGTCTGAAAAACAGTGTGAACGAAAGAACAGCTTTGATAAAATTCTCATTCATTCAGCTGCTTACTCATTTGCATTGCCGTGTTTTTTTCTTTAGAAACAAAAAGTATGGTACATTTTGCCCCAGAAGAGAACAAAATGACTGATGGTCTCCATCAAGTTTTTTGTTGGCTCTCTCTAAAAAGCCCAAATGTCACATTTTGCTGTATTTGTGATTATTGATTCTCTGACAGCTATAACTGTGGAACAGAAGTGGGTGATCTGAGTCTGAACAGGCTGTTAACACTTGCTAGGTAATATGTTATTCAAATTATGTGATTTCTGAGCAAACTTAAAAACTATTACTGGACTAGACTAGGTGTCAGAGGAATTAACACACGTTTTGCTCAGTTCTCTGTTGTGCTAAAGCATCCTACTTAGCTGAGGTGGCCTTGCTGTTTCATAAGTTAGTTTACTTTGAGCTCGTTTGAATATATCTATATAGCACTACATTTTATAGCAACACCTACCTTGGAGTAGGTAACTCTTAATGTCCAGCTTTCCAGACAATACACAAAGTAATTTTGTGAGCAATGCAACCAAGATATTTTGGGTTTCTGTGTGTTTCTAGGTAAAATAATTTTTAAGATCTAATTACCCAAAATGATGCGTATTTCAGAACTTGAGAATTCTCATTTTTGTCAAATTAGCATTTACATACCAGAAAATATGCTGCAATAATCTCAAAAGATTAAAAGTCTTTCCATAAACTGAAGTTGAAAAAGACCAGGAGGCAATTAAAGGGAAGATACTGGAGAACAGTTAGAATCTGAAAGCTGGCCTCATATTATTAAATTATTGCATTCATGTTAAAATAAAGTGTCTTCAAAGGACAAGACTTCTGTTTCATACTGAGCAAATACATCTGCTCAGCAAACCATGTCCTCAAGTCAAGGGGCTCGAAATCTATGTGACAGCCACTCAATATTTGAGGAATGATACAGAAGCAGTTACTATGAATACAAAATATTTCTAAACCTTGTCCACAAAGTGATTTCTCTAAAACATACCTCAAAGAAAGGGAAAGACAAAAATATTAATCAAAAATTTTAACTCTGACTTCCCATATAGCACTGGATTAAAGATCTTAGGATCCGACTATCTGCATGAAGTAATATATTGGAACAACCTGGTCTTGTTCTTGTCTGTCGCAGAGGGTTTGGAACTAGATGATATTTAAGGTCCCTTTTAACCCAGACCATTCTTTGATTCTATGATTTAGTTGAGACTCACACCTGTATTTTAGTCTTTCAAAGCTTTTTGGTTGTGAAATATTTTTATTCATAATATTATATGCTTTTCTCCTTAATGTGAGTAAATTCTGTTATTTCTAATTGTCTAGCTTCAGTTCTACGTGTTACAATCTCTTAAACATTCTTCTATTGAAATGAAATGTCTACATCCATGGGAAATATTCTCATTTTTAGGTATTAGAGATAGTGATTGAATCACTGTTTAAATCCTTTGAAATTAGCTAATAGAAAAACTTATATTTTTCCCAGAGAAGCTCACACAACTGTAGCATTCAGTGGTATAATGGGTGTTTTTTAAATTCTGTCATGTATTTTATTGAAAAATTATTCATTGCTCTTGCTTAAGAAAGAGCAGGTTCCATTTAAGTATAAGATCTGAGATGCAGGCAAATAAAAATACAAAGTATGGTAAGAACCTCCACTGTGATAGCTATCTATGTGGCTTCTTTAACTTCAAAATAGGAACCAAGTAGCAGTATGCAGGCAGACTAAACTCCCTCACCTGTACTGGATTGCTGAGAGTAAGGGTTGCTGTAAGGCCAGTGACTGTGGAGTAAGTGCTGAGCTACAGGTTTACCGCTTCATAACCTGTTTTTCTGCCCAAACTTCACAGGCCAGTACTGTAAGTCTTTAATAAAAAACACTGGGGCTTTAACTGAACTCTCCACAGTGGAAAAGCTTTCCTTGTCCAGGAGCTATTCCATGTCTAATACACAATCAATGATAAAAGAAAATACAGCAAAAATTACTAGGCAGTGTCCTCATTCAGCAGTAAATCTGCATGAAGGTAATTCTTTTCTTGCAGAGTACTGATAACGCAGCAGCAACAAGGAAATGTCAATTAGCACTTCCACTGAGAGCAGAAAATCCCGTATAGATGGATCCTCACTGCCTTTGTGAAAGATTATATACATATTATTGTTTATATCCAGTTCCTACCAGCATATCTGATCAAAAGGATTTTACAGTACCAAAATAAAGAACACTTATTCTTTCTTCTGAAAATAATCAATGCCAGGAAATAGTAGGGGGACTAAGGTAAACTATAAACTATGGCAAAGACAACAAAGCCTTTACAATGACCTTCCCAAATGTGTTGAAGTGCTGATTAAGAGAAACACTTAAGCTTTACTTGATACCTTCTTCAAGATAAAGGGGTCTAAACAAGACCCCTAAGCATATGCAGAAGGCTAATGCATCTGAACACTCTGCTGAGTAGATTGCCATGAAAAATTTAACTTGCAGAGAAGTTTGATAGTTTTATAAAAGGTAGACTTGCAGGGAGTATCTGGTTTCCTGCCTTTTAGAATCATAGAATAGTTTGGGTTGGAAGGGACCTTAAAGAGATCACCTCGTCCCAAACCCCTACCATGGGCAGGGACACCTTCCACTAGATCACGTTGTTCTGAGCCCCATGCAACCTGGCCTTGAACACTTCCAGGGTTGGGGCATGCGCAGCTTCTCTGGGCAACCTGTGCCAGTGTCTCACCACCCTCACATCAGAGAATTTCTTCCTTATATCTAATCCAAACCTATTCTTTTACAGTTTAAAGCTATTTTATGTATTTCTTCCATTTGAATTCCTGTTTATTTTGTACAGCAGTCAGCAAAAGATGGCAATACCAAGATGGCAATACCAAGATGGCAATACCAAGATGGCAGCAGCGCATAACACGGGCTGATAGACTTTTCGATGTAGTCATCAGTTTAAATGTAAGCTATAGAACAGCCCTAAGGATGTGACAAATGGTCAACAATACATTAAAAAAAATGAAAGGCAGGGGTTAAAATAAGGAATTAAGTATAGTACAAGGTAAGAGGGAGAAGTCCATACATTTGAAAAGTATAGACAGTAAGTGCTCCAAGTGTAACTAAGTTATGACCATGAATACAGGTGTGAAGTTTGAGAAGGGATGAATTAAAGCATTGATCAGACTATGAATTTTGGCAGAAAGTCTTCAGGATCAGTCTCCTGCGAAAGAAGTGTTGTATGTTTTTCTGATAACAAAGTTAGGTAGCAGTGACAGTAGAATTATTTTTTTGCTGTGCCATCTTGGAGAGATTGGAAGAAGTCCTGGCAGATACAGCTGAAAATTTTTTAAAAGCTTATTGCTTCCTTGTTATATCAATTTCTCCTCTCCTTGTAACCATTCACCTCCTGCCATCTCTTACCAATCATGCACTAGAATCATACTAATGTTCCTTATTTCAAGAAATAAAAGTATGCCTTGTATGTAGAGTACTTCTTTCCAGAATCTCCTTTGGCTACTTTTCACTCTTTTCTCCTGCCCTGTGCATCTCAGAATGTTCAGAATGCTCAGGAAAAGACCGTGTGAACATAATTTTGGAAGACTCAAGGCAAGTTTTACCAGGACTTTGAAGGGAACAAAGTTAAGCTTTTTTGAAAATCCCATCCACAGATGCATCGGTCAAATAGAGAAATACGAAATCTGCTTCAGAAGAGTTAAATCTGCCAGGATGGAGATGTAAGGCCAAATCCTCAGTTAGTGTAAATCAGCACTGACACTAAACACATTTATGATCCGCTCCAGTACCTTCCTCCACCTCTGCAATAAAATTTCTGTATTTTTTCCTTAGGAAGCTTCAGCTGGAATGCAAGTCACTGTAAACACTCTTGACATTAATTCTCCTCTTTCTTTCTCAAAACAGGAGCAAAGAGTCTTACAAAATCGTAAGCAATGACTACTTTCTTCTTCAAACATAATTTGAAGACTTGATGTTACTACAAAGACCAGAAAATACAGTGCATCGCTCAGGTCTCACAGATAACTTGAGCTGGAATTGTTTTTCTGCTGTCATCGTAATCTTCTTCTGTCATCTCTACGGAAAAAAAAAAATAAAAAATTGAATCTTACCTTCCAACCCACTAATTCAGCTGTGTCCTTTCCTCATAATCGTAATTCATTGAAATTCTTAATTTCCATTTTACCCAAAATCGTGGGATCAGTGGTCTCAACAGTGTCTAGCAGAAAAAGATCCTTCCTTTGCAGAAATTTTGCAGTTGGCAGCACAACATTTCTAATAAAATAGAAAACTCTTCAATTGGAGGTGAGCCAGAGAAATGATCCTGCTCTACCCTAGCCCCATGCTTTGATTCCATTTTAAATCCACAAGTCCTGCAAGGCATTTCCAGAAGTGCTTTAAGAAAAGGGACATAAGAAATGGGAAAAAAAGCCCTCCTTGCTTATATTATGGTTCCACAAGTTCTGAGGGTGCCTGTCCTAATGCACTGTGCTCCCCAGACTATCAGGATATTGAAATGGGAATCTCTGGACGAAAGGAAGCTCAATCCAGATATTTCAACAGAAATAATTATTTAAGATTCTGCTGGCATGTGCAAATTAGGCAATAAGAGCTGGATACTTGGCACTCTTCTACTGACTGTAATTTGTTGCATTTGACTAGTCTGCTGTTTGCTTCCCCACAACCCATGGGATACCTCTGGCTAAAACATTGCTTGTAACCTGGATTTCTATTTTATTAACCTTCTTCTTTATCTAATGACAGTCTGTCATGTTCTGGGATGCCAGAACAATGTTTGCCTGATAAGATGTCTCCTGGGAAAACAGGCAGTTATAAGGGATAAAAGCGTACAAAAATTGCCAGATTCAGCAAAAACTGCCACTCTGTGAACCTGCACTAATTAATATGTGCTCTGCCCTTGGTGCATTTGTACTGCCACAAATGTCATTATTTTCAGTTTATTAAGGATGTCTGCAAAGTGAGGAGAGTATTTCTGGAAACCTGATATCTTGTATGTCTCCCAGATTGCCAGTATGAAAAATAAAGTGTTCTTGGGGGAGGAGGAGGAATAAGCAGAGAAAATTTATCATGAAACTGCAGCTCTGAGTTGCATTTTTTCTTTTTCACATATTATATCAAAATATTCTAGTACCAGAACCCTGCTATAAGCAATCTATCTTCATGGTACATATTTAATATGCATGGAGAGAGCAATTGCTTTTTATTTTTTCCTCGGACTTCCTCATTTCATTTTCCCCATTAATTCTTTTACAGCTTCTTGTAGCACCAAATAAAAGTTATTCCTGTGGCACATTCTTTTTGTCTTCTCAGCCATCTCTTTCTCCTGAAAAAAAGAATGTCCTGACCAATAAGTAAGTTTTCTGATGACAGCAATTTGAAATAAAGGCAGGAAATGGAGAGAAAATATCATGTACTTCGATTTAGATATTCTCCCTTTCAGTGGCTAGGCCAAATTTTGATTCCCAACTCATACATAAATCTATGTCTCATTCGTTTTTGAGTCTGAGTGCTTGAAAGTTTAATATGGATTATGCACTGTCCTGGGAGAATGCTCTTAGGAAATCAAGGGACAATTTATTTAGTGAATATAAGACCATCATCATTGTAATAGGCAGTCTCTTATTGATTAAAATGAAGATATCTTATGTCCTTCTTGCCTCATCATCATGTGGATTCCCAGGACTTCCCAGCAATTAGACCAGCCATGTTATAGTTCATATGAACATCCTTACCTTTTGTCTTTTTTTGATATCTCTCTTGTCTGACCCCATATGATGAGGAATCTCACATGAAAATTGGTTTTATCTTGTTCATAGTATATACAATCACAACTTCTGACTCCGGAGCTCCAATAACTTCAGATATTGAACATTTTTATTTTTTACCATTGCAGCAAACAGCCCTCTGTAGTAGCTCAGATCATGTACTATTCTGCCAGTGATGAAAAGCATGGAGCTTTTAATGAAAATCCATAGCCATTGCACAAGGACAGATAATTACACAGAGTATATGCTGTGTAGGACTAGTGAGCATTATGAAAAATATATCCTTTAGCAGGGTCAACCTGTAACATGTTCACTGTCATCCATCATGCCATGTTAAGCAGTCTACATGTGTGATTTGTAAAACCTCAATAAAAAGCTAAGCATACTGTTTCCTATCAGAAGTTTCTATAAGAGTTAGTGGGAAATACTGAAGGTGACAAACACATTAGCACTAGTGCCTAGCTCCCTGCCAGCAATCACGTATTAAGAACAGACATACCAGTTAACTGAACACTAATCTTTTTCCCTCTAAATTGTACAAACTTTCTATTAACTCTGGAATGTGCTTAGCTGTTGTTTGAATTAATTGTTTGGTTTAGTTTGGTTTTGTAGTGTGGTTCTGGTTTTTTTGTTTTAATGAAGCAAACCATTAAGCCAGAAACAGATTGTGAAATAAGAATATAAACAATTTCGTTTCGTATCTGGTTCTTTCTCCTTTTCATGTCTTTATTGAAAGGTCTGTATTTTTATATGTCCTATGTACTCAATGCTGAGTAGGCTCTGTATGTATAGCTATGGCATCTTTAATTAAGCAAAGTTAATACCATGTCAGTCAGAAATCTTCCAGGTAGATGAATCAAGTGGTGTCAGCTCCAGCCCAAGAGTACTGTTCCCTTGGAGGCACATTGATTGGATTTTACAGCTCATTACTTAAAATCAAGAGAAATATAATGTTGAAGGAAATTCTTTTCAGCTTAATTTCTCTACCTAATTAATTATTCTTCCCCAAGAAGGGCCGACCCTTCTTGCCACATGTTCTTGTCATTGCTATTAAACTATTTATTGAGGTAATGTGCATGTGAAGCTCAGCTAATTGTAAACAGCTGAATCCTAATGTGACTTTGATAGAAGTAAGGCTTAGTGACAGAATGATGGCATTTTTTAAACTAGAACTAAATTTTATCATCCTATTTTAATTCCGAGGATAAATTAAATGTCAATCTGAGTGCCTGCATCTGTTACAACAGCCTATATTCAATAAAGGTAGCTGAGAAAAACAGTCAGAAAAGAACATTATGCTTCTCCAGGCTTGTCTTTGGAATTACCATCCCTCTAATTGTTTAGAAATGTTTGGGATTATTAAAATACAGAACTGATACCATATGGTGAGGCATCTCTGCCTACCTATGGCCTCATGATACAGAAGCCACTTACGCTTTCTTGAGAGATGGAAATTGGTTGTGTTCTGGGGAAAAACAATTTCTATCACCTGAAGAAGCTGCCAGGTGAAGGAGGGACAACTGATGGCAGGATCAGGAGACCTATCACCAGCACATCTGGCTGTCTATCTGCCACTGAGCAGAGCCTAACAGTAAACTATTTACTCAAAATATTCTCATTTCAGTTTTGAAATCCTACTAAGTGTGAAATAGCATTCAGTTTGCAAAAAAAGGAGTTGTCAGGCTGATAATGTTCATAGTTAGATGTACTCAAGGAAGAAAATACACCTCTCATAGACTGCTTCCACTATGCTGTCCCAGGCAGCTCGGGCACCAGTTATCCATATAAATAAAATTTGCCTTTCAGCACTCCTAGCTGTCAGTGCAAATGGACTGAAAAACACAATGACAGTCTCTAGACCTTGCACAGAACTTTTCGCTGTAGTATCTTTGTAGTTAGATAGCAGAGGAAAATGCTGTGTGGGCAGGAAACTAAGTGTTGTTACTGGACAGCTCCAACATATTTTTATGTTTCAACTTTGAATGCAAATATCTTAATATTCCTCTTTAAGAGAAGCCATGTCTCTGCAATCAGTAGGCAAACATCAAGAAGCCACAACATTTTCCAATGGTTTGGTTTGGGGTTTTTTAAAGGGAACTATACTGTGTTTCCAGAAAAGAAATCAAAAAACTAAATTAGAACAAACTATCCATGAAGTTGGAAGGAGCAGTGATGAAACCCCATACTCCAATGAAACCAGAGCAATGCTAATTCAGGTGAGGAATGACTAGAAAGTCTTTCACTCCTGATCCCCCAAAAAGCTCAGTCAGCAGATTGGATAGGATTGCAGAAAGCCAAGTGCATATACCTTCATTAAAAAAGGCAGCCTGAGTATAAATCTGGACATTTGTTAATAAGGTCTCAAGACAGCTGAACACGAGCAGATACCTAACAGTGCTGAATAGGGGCAGACACAGGAACATTCTTATAATTAGGGGTGTTCTTGCAGCATTTTGTTCTGCTGGGACAGGCTCACAGCCTTCATTATGAACTTGTGTTGCAGAGATGAAGATAAAACCACAGAGTTAAGAGAAAAAATTTGTTAATGATGGCAAAGGCAAACAGGGAACAGAAGCGTTAATGTGCACTGGGTTTTATTTCTGGCTGCTCTGCCCCTGAGATTGGTCATCTGTTGGGAGAGTTATTAGGTACTTTGTCTACTGCACTGCCCCAGCCTCAGCTCAGTGATTTCTTACTTATTTCTGTTCTGATATTTAAGAGCAAAAGTGACAACCATAGTCTCTTTCTTCACAGCTGTGTAAGCAGGCTCATGACAACTTAGGAAATAAGAAAAATAGGTACTTTTCCTATGACTGTAAGATTATAAAATACATCTTTTTTCTTTGTTGTAAATTTCCATAACTGAGATCTCAAGAATCAGAACTGGGTGACAGGAATTTTTTTTATTTATTTATTTATTTATTTTTCACAAATGTGAGAACAGAGTGTCCATTCTGGCCATAAGGACAGTCAACATCTTCTGTTGAAAGACAGAAGAGTTGCCACAAAGTTAGGCTCAAAACAAAGTAAAATATTAAAATTCTTAATCATCAGATGTTTATCAAATAATTGTATCACTATTACTGGTAAATCAAAAGAAGAAGGAAGTCTCTGAGGGAGCATTTGTGTTATTCACCAGCCTCACTCCTCTGTTGTATCAGTAGCAAGATCCTGGGGAGCTTGGCACAGGTTGCACAGAGAAGCTGTGGAGGTCCCATCCTTGGAAGTGTTCAAAGCCAGTCTAAATGAGGCTCTGAAAAATCTGGTCTAGTGGAAGAAGTCCCTGTGTATGGCAGGGGAGTATGAACTACATGATATTTAAGGCCTCTTCCAATGCAAACCATTCTGTGATTCTATGAAGATGACAATCCATCAAATGCATGCATTCTACAGACCCTATGAATTGTGCATGTGTTGCTCATGGCTGCATTAGGATGTTGATCCCCTGCCTGTGTGGAAAAGTGTGGCGGGCTGTTTTCCTTAGCTCTTCTATTACAAGTGTCAAACAGTGCTGCAGTCCCTGGTTTCAAGCAAGACCAAGGAAAAGTTACTTTTCTCAATGTGTAAACACTATTGAAAAACAGATGCAAAAGAATGTTTTACAGGTCTTGGAGCATCAGAAAAAGACTGGAAAAAAATTAGTTCACGGTGTAAAAAGACATAATTCTCCATTAATAAATATATACTTTTTAAAAAATTATAGATTGGGAAAATGATCATTATGGGTCTGTTCCAGCTTGGCATATTCTATGATTCTGGAATTCTGAATAATAAGAAGTCTATAATAGATGGATATTGTCTTATTAAATGTTGTATTTGTGTGTCTATTTGTATACACAAAAAATAAATTCATTTTAATAACAAACCTTTCTGTAATTGGCAGTACTCAAGGGGAAGTAATGTTTCTGTTTCTATGATAAACTAGAGACTGATCCAACAAGACTTGCTGTGGCCATGTTTTTGCTTTGTTATTGTGAACTACTTGATTTGTACATGTGAAAAAGCAATTTAGCTGAGGTGGCCTGCTCTTTCTACTTCAAAGGTGTTATTCATCTAAACTCCTGTATATAGATTTTGACATATCTCAGGCTCTGGATAGCTTTAAAGTGATATTACTTGCACATAGATGAACTGAAAAGTGATGCCACTTTTCTCCTAGGTGTTAAATTTGGCAGTGACTGTGCCTGAAAACTCAAAGGGTGGTTCAGCAACTGAATGATTATGAAAAATAATAGAACTGGCTTCCAGAGCATTCTTAGTTGTGATTTGAGTTCAGCCAACTGACCAGAAGGAGTTAGATTAGACAGTTAGACAGTTTCATTTCAGAAGAACAGACATTCACAGCACAAGACCATTACCAAAACTTACAGCAACAAGATTCATCTGAAAAGGGTGAAGGACGTAATGGATTTGGAACCTGTACTACCTCTGGGTCAAGACAAATGTGCCATGAGGAAAAGCTGAGCTGTCATGGGGGATAGTAGACTTTGATCTTCAGGGCTGTATCAATCTTCAATCAGCACTGAATTAACAAGAACAATTCAGAAATAAAGTGAAGGCTTCTGGGCTCTTATCACAGCCAGTCCTCTGTGACCTTCACAAATAAATCTAGGCTGGAAAAAAATGTTGTGTAATGAATGCTGCACAAGGAAAAGTGATGCAATGGGTAAACTTTAGAGGACAGCACAGGTCTCTAGTTCCTCTAGAAAGGGAATCCAATCAAAAATAGCCAGAGACACCCAAAGGAAGAGATGGGCAGCTGATGACAGTAAATGTCACCGTTTGTGAACATAGACCAGATGTCCCTGCTAAGCTCCTCTGGAGTACTTCTGCTTGCTGTTCCAAATCAGCACCTTATTTTCCCTACATTAACTGTGGCCCACTGAGGCTGTTGCTGCTGTTCAGGAGTGCAGGTCTCTGGTGTAAGCACACAACACTTTGGGTTTTCATTCCCACTGTAGAAGTTCAGTTTTTGAATAGGCTGGAATTTGTTCTTACATCTGCCTGTGACATAGACAAATAATCACCATGGGCAAACCCCCTTCCTTTAGTCTGAATGTTTCCATTCAAACTGTTCTACACAAATAACACAGGCTTGGAAAATGTTTACAGATGACTATCTCTCACAAGGGGTATTCCAAAATAGGAGAGTGTCCAGCCTACATACTCTATGATTATACTGAAAGTTGTTGGTTACCATAACTTTGTCCTTTCTTGAAAAAAAGTCTAAATGAAGTTCTGTTGCAGCTCTCCCTGGCAGCTGCAATTGCCTCACAGCCTCTTTTCTTTACAGTCAGCTTTCCATGCTGCAGTTCCCAGTGTCAAATGTGGCATACAGTCACATGGGAAAACAGGAGCACAGAGCTGCTCACTCATCTCTGCTATGTTTAGGCCAGTCAGCAATGTGCCATGTAGTTTTCAGGGAGATTTTCCCTGCAGATTTTGAAGAATGATGGGGAGTAATCAGAAATATGTATCATCCCCTCAGATGCGTCTGAGGAGATTCCATATAGGAATCCTGAGGTATAGCGGGAGCAGGATGAATCCCCTGAGACTACCTGGCTGTATTTCCTCATCACTTGATTTCAGAAGGTCTCTCTCCTGGAGAGGAATGATCCCATTGGACTCAAGTACACCTGCAGTATCCTCTGCAGCACAGCTGTGACGTGGTGTAAGATGCCAGGGATACAGGGTTCTGCTGTGCTTCATGACCCTGCCTTTCCCAAACTGGACTGATAGAAGAAAAGCTTCATTTTCGCTTCCCTGAAGGACGATAACCTCCAAAGTAGATCACAGAATCACAGTCACAGAATCAGAGAATGGGTAATGTTAGAAAGGACCATGGTGGGATGCCTTTGGCACCTTTGAAAATGGTGAGGGAGCCACTGTGTTTGAGCAGTGTAGTGGTCTGCTGTGCTTTTCCTCCTCCACAAAAGTCACTGTCTCAGCAGACTCAGGCTGGACTCATTGAAGCACTGCATCTGATTCATGACAATGAATTCTCCTGCACAAACACTGTGTACAGTGGGGTTTTGTTACAAAAAA
>VXBA01003765.1:1857869-1937207 GCA_013399895.1 Serilophus lunatus | reverse complement strand
AAAAAAAAAAAAAAGAAGGATTATGTAGGATAATAGGACCTTGGCAGCTGCTACCTAGTGTCAGGGGCTGGAGAGACCTTAATCAACCCCTGAGCCTGCTGTGATAAACACAACTACTCTTCAGCTTCACCTGATGTATGTCTCTGTGCTCAGCCATTGTACACAAAATGTTGGAAAACATAAGGCACCAATGCAAATCAGTCCTGCCCTGAACAGGACCATTTACCAGGTGAAAATTGCACTTGAAATAAAACTGATTTTCCTTGCCTGCAATTTTTTAGAAGTGCTTTTAAATGTTTTAATGGTGTTAATAAATGATGCTTAAAGCACTTTAGAGAGAATAGTAATCTGTGCTGTTACTCTAATAATGCATACTTTTAATCTCTCCTACAGCAGTTCATGAGAAAGCAAAGACTTCCAGGCTTTCAGCTAGGGTTGCAATATTGATGAATAAAATGTTGAACAGGGAAGAGTCTAATTGTTATTATCCTCAAACAGTTACACGTAGTGTGCTGAGCTCCCCAATAAATTAGGGATTATAGCAATAACAATCCAAGTAAAAGTGTTACTTGCATTCATTCTCAGGTTTTGAGGATTTATAGGTCAGATTTTTTTATTTTTCTATGTAATCATGAAAACTGAAGCATTTTTTGTTATCAATGGATTCCAGAAACTAGAGCTTTTAACAAAACATTTGAAACTCATGCTGGCAATATCACAATCTATTCAAGGGGCAATGATTTTATACTGAAAATGGGCAGGTTTAGATTAGCTACCAGGAAGAAATTCTTTACACAGAGAGTGGTGAAGCACTAGAACAAGCTGCCCAGAGAGGTTGTGAGTGTCTCATCCCTCAAGGTGTTGGGGGGCTTTGAGCAACCTGATCTGGTAAATGGCATCCCTGTTCATAGTAGAAGGGTTGGAAGAAGATGATCTTTAAGGTCCCTTCCAACCTAAACCATGCTATGGTTCTAGGATTCTATCCCAGTGTAGTCTGCCTCAAGAGTGAGAACTATTTGAATGAATGAAAGTGGTCTATTAACTTAGGTGCAGAAGAAAGTCCAATTTGTTTGCACAACTGTAGAGTTAGATGAGGTCATTTGAAACAAATCGAGTAAATCAATTAAATGGATGAAAAAGAAGATGGTAACTAAGTCAATCAGAGATAATTAAAAAAAGATAGGAAAGTGAACATTTGTTTCATTCAGTTTGATATTGTAGATAAGACAATACCAATACAGTCAATACAATCTACTGCACAATGCCATTCCTTGCAATTGTGTCCTAAATGGACCTGTTTAATGTAAATGGTTAAAACTGAACCTTGATCTTACCACTACAGATGTACTACACAACTGGGCATTGAGTGAATGCAGACCAGCCATAAAGGCATAACATTATCATCCTTATGTACATGCAAAATACTTTAAGGTGCTTGATTGTGCTTGTCAGGATCTGTGAGACAGGTGGCAGTGCAGAAAAATCAATTAATCTTACCAATCTTCTTGAAAAGGTAGTTGTTAACTGTGGTGGTTGAAGGTGGAGCAGATCAATCCACTGCCAGTCATCTCAGCTGAGTCAGGGTTGGTTGCCAGACCAGAGCAGAGTAGAAACTGATCTTCCAGAAGTATAAGAATTTCAATGCTGTAAGAATTTTCCAGTCACAAATCAAGCCAGTCTGTCAACATGACTTTGAACTCTGGATCTTGGAAATGTTGGAAAAGATCCAGACAGTAGGCTTCACCCAGTTTTTGCTCTTTGGTGGGGGTTACACAAAGAAGAAAAATTAATTATCTTTACATGGAGGAACTACACCCTTTAGGAACCCTTGAAGACAAAACTAATGTTTCTGGATTTTTAGTTTGCTTTTGGTTTTCTCTGTGTTTCTGGTTTTGGTTGGAGTTTGATTTGGTTTGATTTTGTTTTGTTTTCCAGCAGGAAAGTCATCAAAACAGTAACTAGGACAGGTTTGATGCTTGATGAAATCACATTTTTTATAAAAGAAAATATTTTCTCCAAAACTTCCTATCCACCTTTCGTTTACTCCTACTCCAATATCAAAGCAGAAAGTATGAGACTTTTTCACCCATCTGAATCATATCTAAAGTTGAATTCCAGCTACTACTAGATAATGTATGCTGTGACCCAAGGATCAATGCCACATCTTTCTATTGATGCAAGAGAAGTGCTCTGGATTTATTTGGAAGTATTCTCTATCCTCTCAAAAGGGCATTCTCTTCCTTATATTTTGCAAAATACACATGATGCTATGTTCTGACCACACAACATGTTCATCTTATCCCACTCAGCTGCATTATTTCAGGACACCATTAAATATTTACCTTCTGCAGCACAATGCAGCACTTACACACTAAACTTGCCATTTCTGCCAGACAAACATAAACTATAGCAGGGCTTATAAAGTTATAAGTTCCAGATGGTGATGAATAAGTAATGTTGCACCCTGGGCCTAATTGCTCTAAGTTTCTAGGTACCTGCAAACCATCAATTATACATTACAAGTGCTGCTTCTTAATTGTTTCTTGCTGGCACTTCAAAAGAAAATGTAGCACAACAATGGTCCTGTAGTTGCAGGGAATTTCTCTGTGAAAACACTTTCCTTACCATTATTATATTTTTAAGCTATTCTTTGGCTCTGAATGAAGTTTACAAGGATGGCATTGAAAAAGTTCCCTGAAGAGGAAAAAAAATGAGTCCTCACTGCTTGTTTCATGATAAAAATGGGAATTTACTTTCTGCATGACACTCATTGTGCCTAATATATAATCCAATAAGAGGCTGGGCACTGTGTTTCCCTTATTAGTGACTTTAAGAGGCTGATCCAATTAACTTGGAATTTTACCCTCAATCAGTCTCCACCAGCAGCAGAAAAAATTGACTACTTTGTGTTCCATAGTTCACTGTACCCTTCCAGCTCTCACAAAAGCACGTTCCCAGCCTGGTGCAAGCTCAGCAGGAATTAGCTGCCCTCATCCTTCACAAATCAGCAGATCTGTCTTGCTTGGTGAGCTCAGTTGTATTTCTGCACCTCTTGACCCAGCCCTCTGTCACTGCAAATGCACCTCTCCAAAGAAGTGGTGGCACTTGCAGGAGACCTCCTGTGAGGACCAGGCACAATCTACAGGTCAAACTGACCCCAAACATCCTGGTTTTGCCTCCCCCCAGTGACCCAAACAAAGCCTAGGTGTGACTGAGAGTTACTATGAGGCTGAAACTGCTCCCCACAAATTTCTATGTGGCCATTCTCCTCGGAGATTGAGAAGTTAAACAGCTCAGAGACAGATTGTTGCATGTCATCTGGCCTCAAAGCCAGAGAATAAAATCATAAAATCATAGAATAGTTTGTGTTGAAAGGGACCTTTAAAGGTCATATAGTTCAAACACCCTGCAATAAGCAGGGACATCTTCAACCAGACAGCATTGCTCAGAGCCCAGGGATTGGTTATCTACCTCCCTCTCTGGGCAACCTGTGCCAGTGTTTTATCACTATCATTGTAAAACCCCTTGTTTCTTATCTAATCTAAATGAACATTCTCTTAGTTTAAAACCATTACTCCCAAGCCCTGTTAAAAAATTTGTCCTCACCTTTCTTGTAGGTGCCCTTCAGGGACTAAAAGGCCACAGTAAAGGTCCCCCCAGAGCCTTCTCCTCTCCAGGCTGAACAAACTCAGTTCTCCCAGCCAGTGAGCATAGCAGAGGTGCTCCAGCCCCTGAGCATCTTTGTGTATTAATATGTTATGTGGTCAATGTTTAATATCACCTACAGCAAACGTTGGAAAACAGCAAAACAAAATCAAAGTCTGATGAACATGAAAACTCCTGTCTGCTGAGAAAATAAATTCCACAGAATTACTGAAGCAAAGCATAGAATCAGACTAAAATACTTCACTTCCTTCTACCTTTGTCTTGCAAGATTTAATGACAGGAAAAATAAATACAATTATAAAAACCACTCTGTCAGAATAAAATGCTGTAGCAATTAAGACAGTGTAGCTAGAAAAGACCTGCAAGCCTCGACCTGCTGGCTGATTGTATGGATCAGTTCAAAGACTGATTTCTTTGTAGTTCATAGATAGAACATACTTGTCACTGTCACAGCTCTTGGATTCCACCTAATATCTGGAGAGAAAATATTTATTTCATTGATGTTTTCTGCTGTTTGCTGTTCTTGTGAACATTTTCAGCAGAAAGTTTGGGTTTCTGGCTAAAGGAAGGCAAATTATCCTCATAAGAATATTAGACTTCCTGAATGTCCACTTATTTTACAGCTGAATTCCAATGTCAGCACTGCTGTTCTGTTTGCAGATAGTTTGGTAGTGCTCCAAAACAGTACAGGAGCAGAATAGAAAAATTTTTTGTGTATTTATGCAATTACCTGCAGCTCCTTTAGTGTCTTTCCTGTTAATTTTGTCAGGAAAAAATGCATATTCTTTAATTATGCAGTCTAACTATTACGTAAATGTTCCTCTAGAAATACATAGAATTGGTCCATCACATGTGGGCAGATGCAAAATATTTTTCTGTGTTGCTGAGTTTTCTATGGAAATTTTGCATTTTACCGTGAATGGATTCCTCTCCCCTTCCCTCCCCTCTCTTCCCCTCCCTTTTTAGTTTATTTGTCACTTCCCAGCCTGGTCTTTCAAGTGCTGCAGAGCCCAGGCACCCTGTTTCTCAAACAAAAGGATCATAAATAAATAAATAAATAAATAAATTGCAGTGAAAAAACGAACATTGTATTTGAAAATGTTTGTCTATACACAGAAAGACATCTACATTTTTGCAGTAGAGAAGGGGATACAGTAGAAGAGAATTGTTGGGGCTGAAGCAAAATTTTCTGTGCCATTTTAAGTCACCAGAGATAGAAATCAATAGACCCCAACTGTGCTTGGACACATTATTCTCTAGAATCATAGATTTTAGAGTTGGATGAGGTATATTAGGTTTATCCAGTCCATCTCCTTGTCACGTAAGTGCATTGTTCTTTACTGTACATTCTCCACTGTCCTTCCCGATTTAGTTTAAAAAACCTGTAAAACTTAAACCAGCAGGTTAGAAACAACACATGAACAGCTAACTCAGGTTTATTCTGTCCCTGTACTAAAATACAGCACTGGTGCATCTATTCTGTAAGACTGTGACCTCTGTGTATTCTTCTCAGCTCCTTTGCGACATTGTATTTTCTTTGCATAAGTGAAAATACAAAAAATGTAAATAGATTCTATTTGAGATTAAACTAGTTCGTCCCAGGATTTTCCATCTCTTTTAAAGAGTACATATTTCTGTCTGATTATATATCGTGAGTTACTGTGAGTATAAAATAGCAGTGCAAAAGGAGAATCCCATGGAGGAAGAAGCAGGGCTCAGGAAAAGTCTTGTTGCCAGCCAACCAATATAGTAAAAGATTATTCATATTCTGCACACAACACACAGCTCTGAGGGGCTCAGGATCTGGAAGGTGGGAGAATGTAGGAGCATAGCCTGAAATGGTAAAAGGGAACTGCAGAAAAACTTAGGAAAATTATCCATATAACAATGAACAAAGCAATTTCTGAGACCTTGGAGAACTGCACATTAAACAATATACCATTTGTTAGGTAAAACACCTTGGGCTTGATACTGATCTCACCCTCTCAGATGTTACTTGCTGCTTTTTTCACTGCCTCAGAAGAAGATGACCCTGATTTATACTATCACAGCTCAGAGCAAAGTTTGTCCCTTACACTGGAACACAAGCAGGTTATTAATGAATTCTCTTGCAAGTTTAACCTTGTAGCCTCCAAAGATTCCAGATTTCATATGGTTTAGGGGGTTATGAGTGAGAAAAAATAACTTCAGAAAAAAAACCCATATAATTAGTTAATGTGTCTTGACTTCTAACTTGGTCCTGGATCTTTCCATTCTCTGCTATTCTTTCAATGTCATGATGCTTTCACTTCTGACTGTTGCTGGGATTCTCTTGTGTCATGTATTCACATCTTATCAGTGCTTCATTTTCAGCTCAGGCATTCAGAAAGTTGCTGTTTCCAAGTTTGGTTTCAAACTTTCCTATTTTTTTCCCCATCAGGGAATCTCTGATACCTCTTTTCAAGAAAGAAAATGAAAGGGAAATCTCAGTAGGCTGTAACACAGAATGACAGGATCACAGTGATTGCTGGCTATTGCTCTCACCTTAAGGTACACGGATTGTAAATTATCCATGCAATCACAAGTGAATTGCTATGGCATAGTAGATGTGGGGTATGGAAAATCCACTGAGACCCACTAAAACCATAGAATTATAGAAACATGGAATAATAAAATGGCCTCAGTTGGAAGTGACCTTAAAGATCACCTAGTTCAATACCCTCTGCCATTGGCAGGGACAACTTCCACTAGTCCAGGTTACTCAGAGCTCCATCCAGCCTGGCCTTGAACACTTCCAGGGATGGGGCAGCCACCGTTTCTCTGGGCAATCTGTGCCAGTGTCTCACCATCCTCACAGTAAAGAATTTATTCCTAATATTTAATCAAAACTTGCTCTCTTTCAGTTCTAAGCTATTTCCCCCTTTTCCTGCACTATATGCCCTTGTTAATTAAGTCCCTCAGCCTTACCATGGTGAGCATCTCCATCCTATTTGATCAGGGACAGACTTCACAAATCCATTTCTTACTGTATGATCACAATCTTTCAGAGGACATTCTGGTCTGCAAAACCTTGCTCTCTGCTTTCTCATAACCACCACTACTGCCACCCATCAGTCTTTGGGACACTAGAACTGCAAATGAAATTTTCCCCTCCTCTCTGAGAACCAGATCAGAACACTTGCAAGGATACACATTGATGGGCATCAGTTCAAAAAACTGTATGTGGAAATGGCAAGACTCTGCTTTGGGATCACTTCTTGGATGCCAGCTGTGCTGTTTTCTTTGCCACTTCCTCTTGTTGGTGCACAGGGTTGCTAAAAGTAATATAGGACACTGCTGAATAAAATGTGTTGTTCACATAAGTAGGTTGAAAGTACAAAATCTAAACTTTCAGGATGGGACCAAACTAAAGAAAGATCAAGAATGTACCCCCTGATGGGCTCTCAATTGGTATTCCCACCAAGAAAAGAGAGTTCCAAATCATCAGTGTCAGTCCAATGCAAAAATTGCATCAGTGATTTGTAGGGCAAAAAAAGATGTTAGGAACTGCCTCCAAAGGAAGACAAAAAATAACAAGTGTTATTCACATCTCTGTAAGCAATGGTACATCCACAGGTTGTATATGATATGCTGTTCTGATAACTCCACCTCCAAAAGAATAGACCTAGAGAAGCATAACAGAGTAAGTAATAGAGTCCATAGAAAGAGAAAATATACAAGATTCTTCTTCCTGGAACATAATAGAATGAGAGGAACAGAACAAAGGTGCTGCTGGAAATAAGCATCTGTTAAGGTCTTTAATCTTCTGTGAAATTTGTAACCCAAAGAATGTGTTTCAATATTATTTGATCATTTTCCATTAGAAAATAGCTATTACTTACAAGTCATAACTATTAGAACAATGTATACTTCTGCTTTCTGTAGGAATTAAGCAGCTGTTCTTGAATGTTGCTAAGAACTTTGCATCAGTGATGGAGAAAAACGTCCAATTTTGCACTAAAGGTCCTTTTTGGTCCACCTACTGTAGCTGCCCACAATGATGCAATTACTCAGGCATCTGGACCAATAGAGCAGTGAATGATTCATCTCTGTGTACAGTTGTTATCCAATTAGTAGAGATAGTCAAGGTACCGGAGTTAAGCAACAGTAGAGTACAGCCAGATACCTCTTTGGCTGACAGGCATTTTCTTCCACATATTTTGAATTTCTTCCCTTTTACTTTTCACAGACCCTTAGAATGAGAAGCCTTTCAAGCCATGTGTCTTGCTCTATTGACCTGTCAGGGATCACAGACACCTACATTAGAAGGTTGGTTTATTGAGTCCTTCATATTTGTGTGCAAGTGAAGAATATATGTGAGATGAATTGGATTTTAAGATTTCCACTTTTCTCCATGGAAATGGTAATAGTTCTTTTCACTGGTAGCTGATGCTTTTATTTAGATTTTGATTGTAAGCATTTGTAGAAGAAAAGGAATACGTGTGGATCAACATGGAGTCTTTACATGCTATTCAAATAATGCATATAATTATGGCATTTTCCAATTTTTTTGACTTCCTGAATGGAGTAATACAGACAAAATGACTGAACATTATATGAATTAACTCTATCTGTAGCAGTTAATACAAATCCTAAAAGGTAAGATGAAAATAAATTAACAAATTCCAGCAAATAACACTGTCAAATAACATCAGATTTTCCAGTTCAGATCCTCCTTAACTCACAGAAATTTAAATCTTTCAAGGCCTGGTGTGTGTTTTGCTATTCTGATGCAACTGCTCTTTCCCATCTAAAATTTAATAGACTAAGATGTTATGTTTGAAATTTTAATCTAGACAGACAAAAAAGTATGACTTAAGCAGGAAAGCAAAAGAACCTGCAATTTAGAGTACCATTGGAGCCAGATTTTTTAAGGTACTTTTTTCCCTCTGAATTTCAGGTTCTTAAACATCTTTAACTATCTGACTCTGAGGCTCTTTATATGCAAATGATAGGCAGATTAATTCAGTAGCTCACTTGGAAGATTTAAAGAGAGGAAGAGAGGACCTGCCTGCTGGAACACTAAACCTAGGGTACAGCTGTTCAAGAAATACAGCAAAGGACAGGTTTGAATGCAAGAGAACATAATGTACAAGTTAAATATGTTCTTTCTGAGCTTGTAGCAGACTCGCTCTTAGCTTTCACTCCTTTCCAATTTGGCATCTGGCCCTTCTTAAAATTTCCCTCTACTAACAGTGGAACAAATTTAAACCCACTCCAGAAGTACATTTAATTCAGAGCTCATCTTTCCCCTCCTCCTTTTCTGATAGCTGCTCTGTTGTCAAGCAAAATAGTGCTGCCCCTCCCAGCAGAATGAGAAAGATTCCAGCTAAATGCATTGCCCTCCACCTCCCAGCAAACACTCAGAGCTTTCTTCCATTAATAAGAGATTTATTTCAGCAGAAGAACATATCCACAGGGGAGCGACTGGTCCATCTCATTTTCATGCTGATATATTTGCTTCTCTGCGAACTGCAGAGCAACAGCATCACTGCTGCAGCACACAGCTTAGGAGGCACTCCTGAAAACAGGCATAAAAGGTTTTCTGTCCCCAAATTCTCTACTCTACACTGCAGAACTACAAGATGACACAGTACTCTCCAGTCTAAGGCATATTAATCTGCACCTTCAGAGAAGTTGTATTACTTTTCCTGATTGAATGAGGCCAAATTTTGCTGAAATCTAAATCCCTGATTTAATCTAAGAAATCTAAGCTACATAAACAGCACCAATTTTCTGCAAAAATAGGATCAGAAAGCATCACATGCACTTTAAAAATGAGGCAAGACCCAGCACAATAGTTCCAAGTTTCGCACAAGTGTATATTCATTGGTTGAACTGATGTCTTCAAGATCAGTAGCTATAAACTCATCTCCTGCACACTGTATTACTTAAAAATAACCTACAAATGCTGACAAACCTATTGTCACTGCCTTGAATTACTGATCAGCGGTCCACAGTTACAATGAGTCTTGCTTTAAGAGTCCTCCAATTGTAAAAGGTTGAAAATCATTGTCATAGGTGACATATTTTTCTTGGAGAAATGGACTGAAATAAGTAAAAAATGAGTAGTCCTTGTCTAACTGTTTCACATCTATTTCAGAAGGCAATTTATATTGCAGTTGACAGAAAGTCAGATTTCAGTAGATAAGAGCAACAACCAGATCCTTTGTGCTGTTGTGCTGTAGAAGTTTACTGCTTATAGAAGATCTCCAACAGAACGATGAAATTTTAAACATGAAAGGAAACATTGATGACAAGTTTTGCTGAAGGCTAAGAGTAAGAAGATAAACAAAACCATCCTGAACCGCGTGCAGCAAAATCAATCCATTTCTAAATTTAAAAATTTATTTACAAATTAAAATAAACCAAAACCTAAATTATTTTTCCCGAGTTTTTTCAAAATTCTAGAAAGAAACAGGGAGTAAATTAAAAACCTATTTGACTCCCTTTCCTTCTCCTTTTCCCTCCCCTTCCTCTTCCCCTTCCCTTTCCCCCTCCCCTTCCCCTTCTTATCAACCCTTGACAGAATAGCTGGAATCACAGACATCCTTAAAACTGAAGGCACTCATATTTGCAAATGAAGGTACAAACTACTTTCCATTACCTTGAATTCAAGCTTTGGTTTTTGGTTTGCCAGAGGACACATCCGATCTGTAACACCGTAAGGCAAACGCATACCTGCAGGTAAAGATTTCGTAGGCACTTGCTAAAAAGTAGAAAAATGCTGTGGAAAAGTGTTTTTGGAAAGGAAAATTTCCATTGTATGAAAAAAAAAAAAAAAAACAAACAACAAAACCATGCTTTAGGACAACTGATAATGGTAAATGATATTCCAATAAACCTATTTTTTTGAGATGTTCATCTTTATCAGAGAAATGGAGAAAATATGAACAGCATAATTCATGAAATAGGATAACTGAAATGTGATCTCTAGTAATCATTGCACGAGCTATATTTAATTAACTTTAAGAATTGTTGGAGAAAGGATTTCAGCCACATGTACTCCATTTACTGGTATTATATGTGACATACAGATATTTCAGTGGATTTATTATTTATAAATGGAGAATATAAAGTTAAAATTCCTGCATGATTTTTAATAACAACACACATAAAAACCCCATAACACACACACACACACACACACACACACAGAGAAAACCCTCAAAACAAACAAACAAAATCCAAACCTCCCAAAATTAAACCAAAATCTTACACCCTACTATGTTTTTTCATTTATTGCTGAGGGAGTAGAAGCCAACATTTCAATGAGCCCATTAGTTTGGGAACATTTGAATTGTTTATTTTTTTATTTATGGCCTAGAGAAAAAAAATCAGTGTTAGTAAAGAAAAGTAATTCACATCACTTAATATCTAGGAATTCTGAGGAATTTTATCCATGTCCACTCATGAAGTAAGAAATGTGTATCCAGGCTGTCCACAGTGGTATCCCAGGGAGAACTAAGGTTTCTGCTCTCAAGAACAATGAATGAACTAAAGTGCTCAGTGGGCTGGATCCTGCTCCCTGCCCATCATTGTAGAGGAAGGTGTGATGTCTCAGCTAATTCAACATACATAATAATTTGAACATCACTCATCTTTCTTTCATTTTTCTTTTTTATTTCCCCCTCAGTGTTTCCATCTTTTTCTGCATCTACTTAGGCTCCAACAGCCCTGGAAAGAACAGGGTCATATGTCAGAGGCAGCACTTTGCAAAGTTCCACCATGGAGGAAGCGTTGCCACTATGAAAACCCAACTCCTGTGAAGACACACCCCCTGACTGCAGCCACTGCCCATGGTTCACTCCTTGAAAACATGAACTATTTCAACTCAGGACAGTTTGACAGGCAAGAATATAAGTTATCATAGCTGCTTTCTCGGCAAAAAGGATGAAGAGTAATGTGGCTCTTTTCACTAGAGTCTGTTCTATTTACAAACACTTTTCTTTGGTGTTCCATTTCAATCCCATACAAACAATTATTAGAAATGCAGATTTATTTCTTCCAAATGTAATTGCGTTCTGCGAACCACTCAAGTGTTGCTGACCATGACTAATGTTAGCTGGCAAGGCTTACATTTGGAGATGGCTAGATCTGCTTGTGGCATTTTCCTTGGAAAGGAAAAATAGAGGCTGAAAAATCACAAATGAAATGTACCTTACACTCCAAAAACCACGGATTTGCCATGACTGCATACAGTAAAAACAAATGCACACTGACAAAAAGCATCCTGCTTGGGACTCCCTTTATAGAAGGTTGTGAGTACACTATAATTGTAGCAGTGTTGGGCAAGCTTTTTAACAAAGGACTTGCAGGTCATGGTTACCCAATAATTACAATAAGTTCAGTTTGCTTCTATTTAAGTTTTTACTTTGCAAACTGGTTCTGCAGCAGTGAATAAGCCTGTGCTGTCAGACTGATGTGCAAAGCAAGCTGAATTTGTAAAAACTATGAGACTCTTACAGATATCACAGGCAGAAAAATGAGATAAAATAGGTAAACTGCAGTCTAGTCAAAGCAGTCTTCCTTCTGTGGGTACCTGGGCACAATCAAAGTTCAAGTGATTAAATGTAGGTATATACTTCAGGTAAGCTGAGTCAAACCTTGGATTCCATTGGTTGTTTGAAAGAGCAAAATTTGTAGGAAAATAACTTTTACAAGTTTTATTTATCTGTATAACTTAAAAAATGAGAAATTCCTGATATATATATATATATTGATATATACTGAAATTAGTGTTAAACTCAGGAAATTCAATAAAGAATAATTAAGGTGGCTGCAAAAACTGCATGCATTATTAAAAACATTTGCCTTGTTTATTTACTATTATATAGCAATTTACTTGCCATAGAATAACTTTTCGATTTCATAAATACTCTTTTCATCAGGCATGGTACATGGGATCACTGACAGTATGGCTCCAAAACAGTCCTTCTGGGTAATCAGCTTTTTGACAGGTTAATTATCAATCCAAATGCATACAAACATGAGTATACTGGCATGTTTATAGTTGTTAAAGGTCAGTGAAAGTCAGATTTTTAGTACCCAAAGTTATCAAGATTGATGAAGCCTCCGGATAGAGAGGTAGAAAATTTTGTGTCTTTTCCAAGTTTCAGTGAAAGGGCACATATGAGCCAACTATTAAGTATTTATTCTGTAAAAAAAAAAATGCTTGTTCTAGCATTACTTAATTCTCTAATCACTTTGTCCATCCTTTTTCTGCTTCAGCCTGTTCTCCTTCACACTGCTGGGTTTTGTCACTGAAATATTTGAATCTTTCTAGGACCTATGAAAGGGAGCACTGGAAGTCCTTTAGACAGAAGGATAATAAAGAGTATTAAGAAGAATCCTGATTGAAAATCAGTTTTATTGGCTCCCAATCTTGCCAACTCATGAGTTCAGTTCTTTCTGGAGAAGTGTTTTAATGACTGAAACAATATGCGAAAGGAGATGATATTGACGGTTATAATGGAGGTCGTTGATCCCTCCAGTTTTCCAGACTTATTTCAGGGACTCAGGAAGCACTAAGGTTCCTGTTATCAGCCTTGCATTGCAGCAGAGGTTTAGGAGTAGAACTGTATACCACCCTTCATAATAATGCATACACACACGAGAAGAGATTTAAGGCTCCCTATTAATTTATTAATTTATTATTTTCATGCTTGTTAGTGCTTCTCGTTGCACAAGTCTGTTCATGGTGGGGTTTCTTTAATATCTACAGATAGAAATATATATTTCTGGCTTTTTCCTCTATAATTTCTTCATTTATAGTTGGAAATGTTGGCAGAAACAAGGAAAGTAAAACAGGGCTATACAAAGATTTAGCTCAGGCAGCTAATTGACTTTAGAAAGGTCATAGAATAAAGTAAAATAAAACTAGGAAGAGAATCAAACTTTCCAAACTGCAATTTGAGCCTAAAACATGAAAAAACTTCTAGACATGCAGCTCTTGTACTTTAAACTGATCTCAAGTATAGTTTAATACATCCACTATCACAATTTCTTCTTATTCAGAGTTCATGAGATGTGTGTGCATCTATGGAGAGCAAATGTAATTCTTATGCAACTCACCATAAAAATACATAAATAGTCCTGTTATTTATGCCAATTACTTGGAATTTTATCTTCAGGATGTAGCACTTATGGCTTTACACATCAGATACCAAGTAAAACGTAAATGTTTTGAGTAGAACACAGCTTATTATCGTTATTTTGATCCATAGAGTTTTATGAGCTTTAGGAGGGACTCTATATAAAAATAGAACACATTCATCCAGATAAAATGCATTCAAATAAAATGGGTGAATCTCAATGAACATTCAGCTCTGCAGTGCTTTCCACTACTCTAGGATACACTGCTGAAGTCCTTGTTGCTAAAGAACACCCTAATGATTCTTTCTGTTAGCTAAAAGTCTAAAAAATAAAAATAACTGTAAATATTTGTCTGTCATTACAGAGACAGAGCTCTACAAAGAATAAGATAGCTACTGGGCATTGTTTACATATTTATTTTAGATGCAGTAAAGGCTTTCCTCTAAATCTCCAAACTAAAGCAGTGACAATAGTCTTTCATAGTCTGAGTAAGAAGCAAATTTAAGTGGAGTTTTTATTTGTTGAGCCTCCCAAATGATGAATGATTAACAAACTCCCAAGTCTCCCAAATTAAGAATGTTTAAATAGAAATAAAACGCTGAGATGCCATAGATGGGATTCATTTAATTTTGTTTCATGTTGTAGATGCCTCTTTTTAAGGTAGTCCTTCAGTCATTTTTAATTGTAGTCAGAGGAGAGAAATAAGAACTAGGATTTACCTTATCCCACTATAGAAGTTAAAAACAATTCAGAGTAATTATTTTTAAAATATATTACTTCTCATATCGGATCATTCTATTCAAGTTCAGTAGTTATTAAAGTCACCAAACCTGGAGTCTGTTGGAATGTCTGGAGCTTCCTCCAGTTCTGTAAAACCACAGTGATTCACAGCAGAAGATCTGACTCAGGGATTTCTAAAAGTCAGTGAATTCAACACATTTTGAGGTCAACATGGTTTAGGAGGAGCAAAGATTTTTATTTACTACAGCAGTTTAGTTTACCCTACAACCTCTCATCACCACCAATCACACTTAGAGCAGAACATGTTTTACGGCTCCACGGCAAACTCCACACAGTCTCTTCATAACAGATTGGTGGTGTCAGCAAGGTGTCAGGCACCAAGGTAACACTGAACAAAGCTGCACTTACAGCTCCCATAAGGCACTTATAATTAATGTACAGTAACAATATTATCCATAAGAGATCCCACTCAATGCATTAAGGTGTTATAATGAGCAAAATGCATGAACTTTCCAATTTGCTGCCAGATTAAACCTTACTTTACTTTGCTGCCCATGACTTGTCCCTGGATAGACCCTTTTCTCATCCAGGTTCTTATGCAAAGCTGGCACCGCGTAGCAGATTTGCATATATAGCAACGGCTTCATTAAGAAGTCACATTGCTCAGGCACATAGCCTTATTGAAGGACAGATGACAAAAAATGTAGGACCCGATTTACTGTTTCATGAGAAAAGCAAACAAAATTAATCTTTTGGTGCTAACTCAGAAGAGTTTTAGACTCAATTATCACCCTAGTAGTTTCCCAGTTAAATTTCTAACTATTCCAGTGTTATGATCATGCACTAAATTCAAATAAGGTTTTCTGATTTGTTCTAAACGTAGTTAACTCCATCTTGAACTCACTGTATTCAGGGCAGTATGTTAATACAGGAGCTCACCTGCTTAACCATGAGGCACAGGAGGACCATATGTTCCCAGTGTTTGTCAAGGTTCTCTATATAATTTTGTCATAGGTTTATCCCAAAGGCCACAGGATTGAATCCTCCTGCCTGTACACAATCTATGAGGCTTTTTTTTAGCAGGTATGTGGTATATCCCAAAGATAAAAAATATGCAGGAGTCTAACAAGTGTGTGCATTACTTTTCCGTACTTGGATACTTGGATGGATAGAACCTAACTCTTGTACATTGAGGATAAGCAATGATGCACCTGTTTCAGTAACACTGCATACAATAATCATGTCCAATGCCACAGAAATCCTCATGGATCCTGAAGATCCCAAGATCCAAGCCCAAAGTTATCTGAGTTATGTCAAATATTTCAAAGAAAAAACTTAAAAAAACAATTCCAGGAACATCAAAAGAGTCCCTTTGACCTGCAAGAAATAGCAGTCATTTAAAGGAAAAAAACAAAACAAAACCCCAAAACAAACAAAAAATCCAAACCCAAAACCCAACCAAGAAGCAGCAGATCCTTGAAGTAATAGCAGTTGTCCTCTTTTTTGAGAGTGTTTATCTTGGCTCTATATTTCAACTCCCATGATTTTTTTCATTCCTCTAATGGATGAAGTAGGTGCCCACTGCTAAAAGTGTGCAACCATAGTCATGGAATAAACCTTTCTTGGCTTTCTGTTGTATGACATCAAGCTTCAGAACTTGTTTTAATCTCTGCTACTTTCGTCAGTGCATCCAAACATTTATGTCTTCGTTCCTCTTTCAATTACGTTTTTCTTGTTTTGTGGCTGAACTTCTGTTCCTGTGCTGCCCAGCTCTCTGAAGAAGCTTCATCTGCTTCTGGAGTATCTCCTCCATGGCTGGAACAGTGCTGGTTTCAGGTATTGACTCCAATTGTAAAATCAACTATAAGAAGTAAGTGATACTTTCATCTTATTTGCTTTTTGAGGAACCACACTCATCTGGGTCAAAATGACCTGGCAGATACTTCTGTATGCCCTCTCTTTCTGTAAAACATATGCTGCTTGTCAGTGCAATGTTAGCCCTTCTCCTCATGATTTCATCGCTTATCCTGGATTGCTGTTTGGTAGGGCATTTTACGGAGGTCAAAACCTGTAAAGGTCTCAAGACTGGGAAGACCCAAAGACATCAAAATTCCTACTGTCTCAGGAGAGAGAGCCTCTAGTACATTCTGATCATTGGCATTATTAATAACATTGCTTAAAATCATAGATATCTCAAGTTGGAAGGGACTCATAAGGATCATCAAGTCCAACTCCCTGCTCCATGCAAGACTATGTAAAACTAAACCACGTGGCTAGAAGCACTGTCCAGACACTCTTTGAACTCTGATATCATTAGCATACTCATACTTCAAGAGTGAATGAATGAATATTCTTCCTGTTTCATGAAGACAAGGAATATCAAAACGTGATCAGAACTGATTAGAAATTATTTACTTTATAATTTACCTTGTTTCAACTCCTTCTCAAGATGTGGGCCCATATGCTGCTGCCTTCATTCTCTTAGTGTTCCTCTTGAGAGTCCACAGCCAACAGCTTTCCTGAAACATGGTCATTGCCAAGCTTTTGTTGGAAGTCAGCATTTGAATTAATCCTGTTCTGAACTGTGCCTCATTAAATCCATGGGAATAGGTGTATGTCATCTACCAGAGTTTTCTGAGCTGCAGGCTATAGGGTAATGGCTGTAATTACAAGGAGAGCATCTGTCTACCTTTTATCTTTTTACTGGTGACACTGATAGTACTGGACACAATCCTCTGGAGAGCAACCTTTATAAAGAACCTCCCAGGGCCTGGATCCACCAGAGAGTGGCTGCAGCATTGTGATTTCAGCATGTACAATACCATGATAAAATCGTTTTAATGTGTCTTTGGCCACACCTGAGAAGAACACACAGTTAGGTAATTCACATCCTTTCAAATAACAGCTGTTCTCGATGTTTTTCTACTTTTCCTGTGACATTCCTACCAACAATTTACCTGGTAAGGATAAGTTAAAAAATCCCAAAACAAACAAACTAAACACAAAAAAAGAAACAAAAAAAATCAAAATGAAAAAAATACTAATATACACAAAAGAAAAACAAAACTGGTGGAACAGCTTTGGGAAAAGAAAAACAACCAAAGAGTTGTTGCGTCAAGATATATTGTTTAATGTGTCCCTGGCACAGTCCCTGGCCTTCTTCATGGACAGTGATTTTCTTCCTCTCTTGCTCTGCAGCACAAGGTTGTCACACCGTCACTCTTCATGAGGCTGCTCTGCAACCAGGGATGCAAAAATACTGGGTGTATAAAAGGGAAATAGCATCCTTTAAAATGAGCGGGAAAACAGAATTAAGTTCTCCAAGCAGTGTAGCTGAGGAGGTGTGATATATGTGGGAGCAGAAGGAGAAGGCATGTATTTCTGAAGCCAGCTTTACTATAGAAAGCAGAATTTTGTGAATCTGGATCCCATTCAAACAGTTGGTGCTACAGCACATCAGATGTGGGATTTGTTCTTTTTCTCATCATCCTTGTATGTGCCTTCTACAGTTTCCACATCTGTGTATTTTGCCCATTTTTTTTGTGTTTCTATCAGCTGTCTTGTGTCATATTTTCTCTCTCCCTCATTTAGCTTCTTTTCTGTCTTTCTGACTACTGTGTTTTCCTGGCATCCTTCCAGCTTTGCAGCAGTATTTGTCCTCACAGCATCTTGCCAGGCTCCTTTTGCAGCTAGGTCTTTTTTTCCCTAATTTATTAAAAATCGTAAGTTTTCCTTTTAGGCCTACCAGGCTTCATTTTCAAGTGTATATTTAAGACACCCCAACATCTGTTCACCTATTAAAAATGCTGTATTTTGCCATTCAGAAAAAAACAAACAAACAAACAAAAAAAAACCACTCACCAACAACTTCCACTGTAGAGACGCTAGATAGAACAATAAAATTTGCCTAATATGAAAGAGAAGACCAGAAAATTTCTCTAGGGGAAACAACTCAGCTAAATCCAAGGATGCAATATATGAATACTTTTCCACCTCATTTTGAGTACTGTGGGGCAGCTGTGTCTCCAGATGCTGCTTCAGAAGAGTGCTCATACCTTCTGCATCTTGCCAGCCCTATGCAGATGTCTGAGATCCTTAATGATGCCCTCAGTCACATCCTGTGCCTAAGCTCAGATATCTGAGGCAAGCCAGTATCTTTTATATCATATACAGAAGACCCAAAGGAGATCAAACTTCTTCCATAGATAAGGTCAAGCTGCTCTTACAGAGACATCCGATGTGGTCCAAGATGCCCCTGGACCACAGCTGCTCTCCCTTTTGTCTCATGTCTTATCTTCCAGCCCCACCCATGTGGATGTCTTGGGTACTTGAAGCTGTCTCAGGTGGCTCCTCTGCTTATAGGACCAGATCATACATCCTAAGTTGCAATCACCATAACTAATTAAGACAGCTAATTGGAGATGGGTGTTTAACGCATGCAGCTGTCTCGGCTCCTGTTACAGTCAATGGATACCTAATCAATACAGTTGATGGCAGGCAGAGAGCGATTTAGATCTCCCCAAAAGTAGGCACCTGGTGACTGATCAGCTGAATTACCCTTCAGGCTCTTCTGGATCATTGATCACCTCGCTGCTGACTTAGACACTTGGAAATGTAGAGATTTCCATGCAGACCCTTGTACTATGCTGTCTGAACTTCAGATTGGGCCTACAAAGCCCACCAAACTCACTAAATATCTCCTTCCAGAAAAGAAAGTTTTTCAACTGCTAGACCCCTTTCACGAAACAGGAGTGAAGAGGAACATCAGGGCTTAATTCATAGACACAAAGGTTTCTCATGCCCTTTGAGGTGCATGAGGGTGTCCAAAGACAACCAGATGGAGTTGGCAGATGTGCTATTGCACCTCCAGGAGACCTATGTGCATTGTGATGTCAGCCTTAGGCCAGGGAGGGCAACCCCAGGTATCTCAGAAGGTATTAGATATCTATGCTCAGTGGAGCAGTACTGTGGACATCTCAGAAAGTCTATATTAAAATTAGACAATCATTATAAACACCAGATCTCAGCTTTGACAACATGACAATCCTTCCTCTCCTCAGTGAATATATCTAACTGTGCTGCTCTGACCTTGGAAGGCTTTCTTGAAGGAAGTTGTAGAGTTTTCCATTGTAACCATTTACAACTACGAATTAACACCCGTGAGGGTGGTGAAACACTGGCACAGGTTGCCCAGAGAAGCTGTGGATACCTCACCCCTGGAAGTGATCAAGGCCAGGTCGGATGGGCCTTGAGGCAACCTGATCTAGTGAAAGATGCCCCTGCCCATGGCAGAGGATTTTGAACTAGATGATCTTGGAGGTCACTTTTGAGCCAAACCATTCCATGATTCTATGATTTGATGTTTTGAGGTGTTGTGGTATATATACATATATATATATGAGGATTTTTTATTTCTGCTATGAATCATGAGGCTCAGGTGATCTCAAGCAATACTTGAACCATCTTGACTTTCCCTGAGACTGCATGTATTGCAGCATTCCTTTTTTCACAGTCAAACAGCTAGGTATTTCCTTCACTTTCTTGCCTTTTTTGGAGATGTGAGACTTCCCATTTCTTTTTTTTCTCCATGTCATCCAATTTGTATCTTATTTTGCTTTCTAAAACAGTGAACATCTTTCCAGTCAGTTTTGCATAATTTTTATCCAAACCAGAGGACATCCTCCTGCTCAATCTAGTTGTTTGTTTCTTTCTGATAGTTCTATTTCCAAACTTTCCTGTCAGAAAGGCAGTGGAATTTTGAGCATAATCTAGTGCTCCATGTCTCTCTCACTTAATGAAAAATAAACAATTACAGCCACACGATGTTATTCCAGAATTAGATATGTTTTGATATTATTATTGTTGAAAGTGGCTGAGCTTTCCCATACCAAGGTCCAAGTAGTCTTAAACTTATGAAACAAAGTAGTATTTGTACAAATTCAGTACAGCCATACAGTGGAGCTGAGGCTGAGGCTGACTGATTATGTCTCATTGTAATGAAACCACAACAATCAAAATATACATATGTACCTATAGAATTTTCTTTTAGAAAATAGTTTTTCTCTTTTGTCTCCCAGGTAATGAGTATAAATTTCCCAGCTGCAATTGATCTCTCCATCCCTTGAGCTGAACTTTTTCACCTCTTAACTGTCCTCATTTTGAGCCTCTGTGACCAACTGTATCCAAAGGCGGGCTTAGGTTTTAAATTTTACTTCCTTTTTTTGTGTTTTTCTTTTCCCATTTTGAGTATCTTGGCAAGATGAAGTTTCTAGTACTATGGAGATGAGCTTACATTTAATAATAGTCCCTCCTCAAGCCAATTCAAATGACTATAGAGAGCTTTGATCTCCTCAGGGAGAGAATTTTCAATAATTACTCCCTTTGGCCCTATTAATTCTCAAAGTAAGTAAAAGGAAAACTTATCTTGGACTCCAGGACTGCCAAAGCACATCCAGAAGCTGAGCCCTGAGGAGTTAAGAACACCAGGTTGTTCATCTGAAATATTTTCCTTTTACTTCTTTTTTACTGCAGAGAATATACTGGTCTGGCTTCAGCTTAATTAATAAGTAGAGCTTTCTTTGTTAGAAATAGCCAGTTAGTAAAGCCACAGTCACCTGAGACCAGTGACCCTGGGAGGGACTCTGCAGTGATCTGGCTGCAGTGGGAATGAAGGACAGGGAGTGCCCTCAGATCTGCCTCTGGGCATAATCACACTTGCCCTCCAAATCTGTAACCTCCACTGACCCCCACCTTCCTTCCCACCTGTGTGTTGGCAGCAGTCCCTGTTTGCATGGGGGAAGTGAGAGTTTACAATCTGCTTCAGCACAAAATCCCCTCATTGAGCTGCCACTGCTGCTGACGTAGCTGAACAAACTTCTTTCTGTCTATTGAAGCAGCAGCAGATCCCAGGAGCAGAAACAGAGTGGCAGTACCTTGAAGGGTCTTTGCAGGTGTAGTGACAGCAGGGGCATGGGAGGTGTTACTCAAGGTCTGGGCAATGGAGCTGAGGCCTACATGACTCTAAAATTAAGCAGAAATAATGCATCAAAGCAATTATTAAACCGTAATTTAATATGAATTATTTGATATCCTGTGATTTACTCTTCTTAGCATATAAAGTTGAACGAATTATCTCTTCTGCCTGTGTCATGTGTGGACCTGTGACTTTGGTAATTTATGGTTATTAGGACCCAAGGAAAAGGACTTGAAGGCCCAAGTCCATAGCTTGGAGACTAAGGAAGGAGGAATTCAACTGTGGAAGTAGGAACCCAGAAACAGCTGAGAAACAGGAGCTGAGAAGGACTGCATGGAGAAATACTAGCCAGATCTTATATCTGGCTTTTCCTTGGGATTAGTGAGAGGATTTTTGCAGTCTTGCCTGAACACAGTGCATAATCAAAGAGTGGGGAGCACTGGGATGCAGAAAAGCCCTCAGGTATCTGAAGTATTAGATTAAATAAAATCAGTACAGTTTGCATTTTAAACATCTTTATGGGGACTCTGTGGCTTGTGAATTGCTATGTTGGATTACAAAATCAACTACATTAAATGTCTTACATTTTTTGCAGCAGTAGTTTTTCAACTCAATGATTATAGGAGGCTTTTTCCTCAAGCTTTTTATTCCACAAAAAAAAAAAAAAAGACAAAAAACAATAGTATCTAATTCTTAATATCCTCCATGAATATTTCTTCAAATATGAAGTCCTTTGTCATAGCCGAGGAAATCTCACACAATTATGCATCTCAACCCTGTTTCTATTCACTTTCAAATATTACAGATTTCACTTTTAGCATTTTTTAATTGGAATGTAATGGGGCATCACTAGATTCTGTAATTCTGTAGTCTGGTGGGGCATTGCTAGATTCTGTAACCTTGCAATCTGGCTTTTAGCACCTCTTACCATTTCACTTAAACATCAAATTCAGCAGGAGTTATGGCTGTTTCAATTAAAACCAAATTAGACCCATGAATTGATGAAAATAATGTTAGATACATACTAAAAATGAGCAGAGCTCAATGAACTCATGGTGCACTTTACTCCATTATACTATTCTCAGTGTCTGTGTGTTTGGAAGACTTACCTGCCTTGCAAAAAGACAGTGTCCAACAGTGGAAGCAATCTTGTTTTGAAACTTGATTCTACTAATATCCAGTGTGAAGTCTATATTGATGTTTAAAACAAAACAATTGCTGGAACCTATAACAAAGGATTCAGACTGCCAGCAGGAATGCCGAGTTTGTTGTCGCCAGGATTAGAACTTCACAGAAAACCTCCGCCGTCACTGGAAACACAGAGCAGCCAGAGATGCAGTGAAAAAATCCAGAAACCCCCAGGACACGGCAAGAAGGTGCTCAGGAGATAAACCACGGCTGAGATGGGAAAATGGGGAGTCCTACAGGAGCGGCTGGATTCCACAGCACGGCAAAAACCGCTCCTGAAATCCATCCCAGCAGGAGAGAAAAAGAGTGGGAGAGAAGAAATGGAAAGGAAATCAAAAGAAAACAGGTTGTTTACATTTCTCTGGGTACTTAAAAACCATGACAATGTTTAACAGTCCGAAAGGATTGCATTGCACATGATCTGATTCTTTTATTCTTTCAAAAATATTCATTCCATGCAGTAAAATTTACTGTGAAGTGCAGAACTATCCATGCCATAATCAGCCTATTCAAATCTTGGGATTGTCTATAGCGCTGTCACGTTCATGAACATCAATGTACCTGTAGATTGGTTAAATTTACTTTTACAGAGCTAGTAAATGTTTTGAAACTGCAATTCTCCCAGAAATCATTTGAATTTACCTCAGTTCTCACAGTAATACAGGTATTTTTTTCATTGTGCACTCAACAATTTGAGGGGCATGTAATCATAGAATCATGGGCTGGAAGGGACCTGAAAGGTCAATCCCCTCCCATGGGCAGGGACATCTTCCACTAGACCAGATTGCTCAAAGCCCCATCGAACCTGGCCTTGAACACCTCCAGGGGTGGGGCAGCCACAGTTCCTCTGGGCAACCTGTGACTGTTCCTCATCACCCTCACCTCCTAATATCTAATCTAACCCTACTCTCATTTAGTTTGCAGCCATTCCCCCTTGTGCTGTCATTACATGTTCTTCTAAATAATCTCCCTCCATTTTTCTTGTAGGCTCCCTTCGGGTACAAGGAGGCCACAATTAGATCACCGCAAAGCCTTCTGTTCTCCAGGCTGAACACTCCCTATTCTCTCAGCCTTTCCTCACAGGAGAAGTGCTCCACCCCTCTGATCATCTAGGTGGACCCTCCTGTGGTTTTGCTCCAAGTCCACATCCTTCCTGTGCTGCAAACTCAGAGCCAAAGGCAGAGCTCAGATACTCCACAGAGGGAGCGGCTCCAAACTTAACCAGTAACAAGGCAATTACAAAGGAACTTAAGCTATTCAGAATCAGTTTGCAGTGCCCACAAAATGTTAAAAAGGAGAGGTGAATGGAAACAGAAAGCAGCACTTGTAAGTTTGCTAGACAAATATTTTCCCTTACAGGTGGCTTAATACTTGGGAAAGCTCGCAAATAGAATTGAGCAGGGAACAAAGATTAACTTCCAAAAGGAAGTAGAGTTGCTGAATTGTTGTTCTGGCTAGGAAAAATAAAAAACTTAACTATTTTTTTCTAAATAAGATCCACATAAACAATTTGTTTAAATTCATTATTGTGTGTGTATTATCTGTTTTTATGCTACATATGGTTTTAAAATAAAATAGGAAGTTTAAAATATTTTTACAATATTTTATCTCTAAAATATCAAAGCAGATAGTTTTAAGAGTATTGGAGATGCTTCCCTTTATGCAGAATGGATACAACAATTTACTCACTGAACTTGTGGCCCTTCCTCACTAAATCTGCTGAAAGCAGAGACTGCAGGCTGTCCAGGGAATGGGCTTCACCTCTTGTTGGAAGCATGGAAACAAATTAACAAGGGTTGTGTCAATTTGCTATGACCTGACACAAACCCTCCATCTCAGCCCAGAAATCCTCCCATTTGTGGTGCCACCTTCATGCCTTTGTCAGTGCATTACTGGAAGGTATCAGTATGTATTTAAGGAGCTTCTCTACCTTGGTGGACACATTGTGATTTGACTGTTTAAATATATTTCAATATCATTTCTTCAGAGCTGGCTGCATGATCATACAGACTGGAGAGCAGCTGAAGAAAACTGTGGTCCCAGAGAAAAAGCATTGATGCATTACCAGTCATTGCATTTTGAGTTTTTATGGGCTTCCTTCAGACTCTTGAGATTATAGTGGAAACCTGACATGTTCTTCACTAACCTGTGTTTCCTAATAAACTCTTCACATTCAACTCAGTCAGCCTTAACTTGGCCTAATCCATTTTGTTTACAATTATGCTGTTTAGAGTTTCATAAAGCAAATGAACACCTGTGCCATTCCAACATCTTCCAGCTGTCCTTGCCTTTGTTTAACTCTGTCTCAGGCTGGAACTGTACAGAGCAGAATCCACAGGAGTGGAGAAGGGAAGCAGGAGATGCTTCATGTGGGCACATATGGTTCCAGCAGGATGCACAGCCAAAATGCAGCTGCCTGTGCACGAAAAGGTCAGTAGGATTTCTACCAAAGACACCAAAAAAAGCAATTCACTGCCTCTACATTCATCCACAGCAGACACAAACTTACAAGACCAAGAAAAGTCGAGGACAGAAAATTAACCATCATTTCTGATGCTTCATTGGCTGCAAATAGGCATGCTAGATTTTGTATTAGCCATAAACCCATGGCACAGAAACACAGAAACAGCAATTGCAAAAGGTACCTGTGCTTGAAGTCAGCCAGCTCATTTTTGACAGTGATGGGAACTGGTTGAAAAAGACAGAAGCATCATAAAATAGATGTGTTGATTCACAAGTCATCTCATGCACTGATAAGATTGACACTCTGCTTCTGCTTCTTAAACAGACTCCTTCTGTAATCCTTAATATGTTGCCTGAGTCTCAAGTCCCTTCAAAATTACTGACCTGAGACTGAAACTCATAACTATAGCTGCATAGAGGATTAATTTTCTTGCAACTATGGCCATCAAGAGAAAATGGACACATTCATTAATAACTTCACAATGTGAATTAAAAAATTAAAGAAGGCTGGAGGGGTAGAAAAAGAGAAAAAAACATCAGTCCATTCTTAAGTCTTACTGGTCACCAACTGATGGTCTAGAGCTGATCTCAGAAAAAAAATTAAGTCAATGTCGCCCTATTTCAGCCACTGCTTTGCAATAGCACAATTAGTCTTTTGCATAGAGCCTACATAAAACCTTTTTGTAACCTGTGCCAAACGGCCCAGATCAATTATATTAGCAGAGCGCTGTCATGTAGAAACACTCTGTGAGCATGATCAGGAGGCTGAACTGCAGCCTCGGCAGCTTCAGATGTGAGATGAAATCTCCCATCCTTGCCTGCCTCATAATGTAAAAAAGAATTATTTTAGTTGGAAGGGACCTTCAACATTATTTAGTTCCATATGTGCAGACCCATGGGGGACCCAATTCCAAAGAGAGAGAGAGAGGGTTAAAGCATTTTTTGGCTTGAAGACCTGCTTTTGAATATTCTAGTTTAGTTCAGCAAGTTTCATGTGCTATTAATTTTAATGACACTCTTAGACCAGCAGAGGCCATCAGCCATTGCTGTGCATCCCTAACCGAGTGTGAGACCCACGTGTGCTGGCTGTGTCATCCCCAACAAGCACATCTGCACTAAAGCATTTCTCCATGTTGCAGAGCTCATCTAGTAGATAGAAAGTCAGGTGAAAGTATGAATGTTTTAAGGAGCTGGCTTATAAAATTAAGTTTTCTCGACAGTAAGCAACACAGAAGACAAAGAAGAATATTACTAAGCCTGTAGCCAGTAGCTCATAATTTTGCCTTTATATATATGTGTATACATCTATACATATCTCAGTGATAAAATAAACTTTCCTAGCATAATTCTCTTGCCCAAATGAAAGCAACAAGAAAACACAATATTTGAGCTCTTCTTACTGGTTTCTGAGCTTTTCTTGACTTTAAGGGTATCCACACTTATTATCATAGAAACAAAATCATTAACGTTGGAGAAGCCCTGTAAAATTACCAAATCCAACCATAAATCTGCCAGCACCATATTTACCATTAACCCTGTCCTCAGGTGCCATTATCGCACGTACTCTGAGCACTTACCAGGATGACGATTCCATCAGTTCCTTCAGCAGTCACTTTCAGTTTTTGACAACTCTTTCCATGAATAATTTCTTCCTAATATTTCTTCTTAATATACTAACGTAAACTTCCCGTGGAGAAACAAGAGACCATTTCTGTATCCTAGGATAAAGATCAATCTGGCCTTAAATTCAACAGCTGTAAAAAAGCAGCCAAGGATACACCTTGCTTTTGGACACCTAGACGTCATGTGTTCTCCAAGCCAGTTTCCTGTTATCTCAGATATCATTATACAGCTAAGGTTTTATTGGGGAAAACAGCTCAACTAACCACAATTTTTAGTCATAGTGAGAACATTTCTGAAACTTTAGAGTCAAAGTGCTTTGCTTTCTTAACTTCAACTTTTTACATGATAGCTATCACACAGAATTTGTGCCATATTTTTAATTTCTATTGAAAAATTTGGGGAACTGGGAGTATGACAGTTACATGCCAAGACTTGGAAACTAAAATTTCTAAGAGGAACACAAAAATATGGGAAGATTTCTCCTAAATGCCTTTGCTAGGGAAAAGTATAATCAATCATAATTCTCAACCTGGCTTTGCTAATATTATATTTCCAATTTTAACTAGGAACATATCAGAAGGCAAAACAGGAAAGAATCATACTTGTTAATGTTTGAACAGAGGAGACAGTTTATGCTAAACATTTATGAATGACAATGGTCCAGAAAAGTAGCAACTATCTCTACTCTACATAGACAAAGTCATAGCAAAAAGAGGAAAGCAAATAAGAGCTTCTGTTGCTCATATTTCTTTGTCCAGTGCAGGCCTATTTGTGGCATTTGATTATATGTGTAAATCAGTGCTACTGCTTCGCTAAAATTAAAATACAATATTTATTGTAGCAGCGCATTGGTTTTAAAACTGCTGTGTTCCAGCTTGCCAAGGTCATCAAAAGTAATTTCTGAAACACCAAAGAACCCCTCTCCCTAAGAAAAACTATTTCCCATGGAAAAGAACCTTGAAGGGATAAAGTTCAGTGCAGAAAGTGTGAGAACCTTTCACAATGCTAGACCTAAATGTAAGTTGCAATAGCGTGTCTCAAAAGGAGGAAGAATATGAAATCAAAGACTTTTGTGAGACACGGGTGGCAAGAGTTTTGGCTGCTTTCCTCTTTTTTCCCTCAGAGATCATTCTTCTGGGAGTCCTTGTGACTTCAGGACAGTTTTAGGAGGGGGGAGTACAATTTGCAAAAGGAAGAGTTTGTGGAAAACATAATAAAATCAATCTGTGAGCACATGCTTAATTTTGTCCATAGGAGGCCAATTTAGCTCCAGAAATGTGGAGTCTATGCATTATTTATCTGCCAGAACACAGAACCTGAAACTGGGTGGAAGATAGATGACTAAAAGTCACAGATGATGTGAGAGGATATTTCAGAGGGGAAATCTGCCTAAGTATTTACGCTAAGTCAGAATTGAAGCAGTTTGCAGTTTATTCATTTTTTTTATCAACTGACAACTGGTAAACTGAACATTCAGTGTCAGGAGCAGTCATATCACAGATGATCACAATATTAGATACTTGCAAACATTAATTCTTACAGATTTTTAACTGCACTGTCCTCATTGGCTGGGTACCAGATCCCTGAAGCATCCCAGAAGATGATGCTCAGCCCAGCCTGAGCAGGCTGGTGATGCCACAGGGCAACTTCTGGTAGACCTAAACCAGGTGCACTCTGCTGTTCTTTCCTCAAGTCTCTCCAGTTCAGTACAAATTTTCATGCTGCTTCTTTACTTCTTTTTTTGGATGAGTCTTCATCTCATAAATGCCTTTATAATTCACCAGTTACTGTTCGATATAGCTGATTATCATCTTCTTACTTAATATGATGAGTTTGGGGCACAAGCCTTCCAGTTTGTGGTCTTTATGCATTCTCCCTGTGCGCTCTCACAGTCCAGGTAAATACGGACTGTTGTCCAGGCCTTTTGGCAAGTGGGCCATGCAGCAAGTGGGCCATGCAAGCCCTCCCACAAAGGATGTGAGCAATACCACCTTAAACTGCATCGTGGGCTTTGAATTTTAATATTGCAATTTTGCTTTTTCTACTTGAAAGATGTTGAAAGGGGCCACTTGCTCTCATAGTTTTCTGCTTGAGTTCCAGTGGTCTTTTCCCCTTGAAGTTTATTCCTTGCATATAATAACTCTTCCTTTTTTCATGTGTCTGTGTTTATACTGATAAAATTGTCATTAAATTTAGCTGGTTCTTCTATTCATTGCCTGTGGGATGAAGCCATAAATCTCTAACAGCCATAACCAGAGCATCTGGCAGCCATTTTACATTTGGTTCACAGGAAGAAATTGTAAAGGAGACTTATGTGTTAAGATTTATCCTTGAAAATGTGCAATTATTCCCTTTGTTTTATATAGAAAAGGAGGATAGAAGTGATCCTAGGTATCTCAAGAAAATATTACAGGGCAATATATTCCTGGACCATACAAATCTCATTAGTGGGAGCTGTGGATTAATTGGCCCAATTCCCATATAATTTTATCACATTTTCTTTGCTCCTTCCCTGCTTGAAATTCTCTCAAACATGTCAAGACAGAAAGAAGTAACCCTCATAATTTTGGTATGCATATACATAGTGGATTTGAATATCTGTTATTATAGAACTAAACACAGATAGTGATCTATCTCTCTATTAACATTCTCTGTACACAAAGACAAATGAAAAGACAATGTCATTAGCATCCCAAAGAGAGTGAGTATTGACTGAAGGATGGCAGCTAAATTAGAAGCAGGGGCTGTAGAAAGTTTTTATCTGCTTTTCTCAGACTTCTTTATTGTAAACAGATTTTTTCTGCAGTACTGTTGTGTATCTTTTGACAGGCCAAGCAAGGAGTTGCAGTACCATGGGAACTATTTACAAGTGTTGGATCCTCGAGTATGTTACTGATGTGCTAACACAATTTCATTGATCCCAGTGGACTGTATTATGTTTCACGTAGCTGAAGCATGGTGAATTGTGATATTCTACTGCAGCTGGCAGTAAAATACAGAGACCTGCTATATCCTCCACTTGTTTAGGTAAGTTTATTAGTTCCTGGGCTCAGCCGACTCTACCTGATGCTCACTTATTATTTCTGCAAGTATTTATGAATTGAAAAGCTGATGGGAAGCCCTGGCCTCATCTGGAGCTCAGGCAACTTATATTTTTATGCTTCAGTGCTGTTAGGATGTCACACACTGTTGTGCTTCCTGTACTATGTTAAAAATAATTTTGCAGATGTCTTTGTATTTCTTCAAGGCAAATTACAAGCCTTATGAGAGGTAGAGAGTCTTGCTCTTTAGTTCTTCTCATCCCACTTCTGGATAAAGTCTGTATTGGCTACTGAGCTTGCAAGAGATAAGCAAATCCTTGGGCCTGAGGGACAATTGCCTATCATGTGGTCTGCTTTTTAATTAAGAGGCCTGAGAAGCAGTGACCTTGCTGTACTTTCTCTATACAAGTGCAGGATAGGATTAGTGATGCATTCTTTTGGGATATTGCATTAATTTGAGGGAGTCTTGCTTTCAAGTGAGCAACATCCAACTTCACCAGGTTTCAATTTGTTACACAGAGTAGCTCAGAACACATCACTTACCCTTTATCCAAAGGAAGCAGGGTCTTCATACCTAGGTGGCTGAAGGTGTCTTAGTGATAGACACCTTCAGCTGTGGTCCCAGTATCCAGAAGGGAGCTAGTCAAAACATATGAGAAAGAGATTGAGGTGTGCTTGTAACAACACAGGCCAGTAGAGGACCTGAATCCTCATAAAAAATAAAGCAACGTGGGCATACCTGATTTAAGTGGAAACTTCGTTCAGACCAATTACATGTGATGATTGCAAAAGAAGAAGAGGCAACAATGAGTAATAGTAGGCCTGTTACATTTTGTCTCCTTATCCGAGGCAATTGCTGCCTTCAACAGCAGGAGGGGAAAAAAAGAGCATCTCTTCTCATTTATTTGATGGTGCTGAAAAGCATTTTGGAAAGCTTCACAGCACTTTTCTCCTGTGCTCACACCACAGAAATAAAGCAACTGTTACAGCTGTCTTCTTTTTTTCTTCCAAGGGCATTGAATATTGAGATCAGTATGAAAGCCCTGAACCAGGCAAGCAAAGCAGCAGACAGAGCAGCAAGTCATGCATAGCACAGGCAGGTCCTGCCTGTGTCTGTACTTTGGAACACACTATTTCATGTGAGTTTGCTTTATGTAGGAAAAAAGGCCACCAATGCCATGATCCCCAGAAACATTAAAATACTCAGAGCTTCCTGCATAGCACATACTTAGATTGCATAAAGGAAAGGTGATGAGGCACTGGAACAGGTTGCCCGAAGAAGTTTTGGATGTCACATTACTGAAAGTGTTCAGTGCCAGGTGGATGGTACTTGAAGCAGCCTGGTCTAGTGGAAGGTGTCCCTGCATATGGCAGGGAGGTTAGAAATAGATGATCTTTCATGTCCCTTCCAACTCAAACCATTCTAGGATTCTATAAATACCAACACTGATTTGTGATTAGTTGATGTCTCAGAGGGCACTCGCTCTCTATCTGTTCAAATATGCCCAAAACCAACCTCTTCAACCTAATTTTTGAAGAGCTAATGATAAATGTGCTAACACAGATGAGATTATACAACCTATTCTCGGGACTGACAGGGATTTTCAAAGTGAGTGGCATCTCTGCAGTCAGGGATGAGGATGTGAACTTCTGATTGCACCCTGATCCCAAGAATCCCAGACTTGCAGAAGCCATGCAGAGCAAGGCTGGTGAGAAGCTTGTGCACGTAGTCATATTCCTAGGTCAAGGCAGTTTGTGTCATACTGGCTGGGAAGAGATTGTATGTGATTGTGGAATGAGACCTTAAATGCCCTTTGAAAACATCCATCCTGATGGCTGATATCAGTAATTCCTTCTTCAATGTATAAACCCCTGCTTCTAGCTGAATCTCATCACCCTGAGTGAGTGCTCTAGCAAAAAGCAGTAGTTGTAAAATATCTTGAGTCAAGCTTTTGACATCTGATTGCAAAGCATTTTCTGTGATTGAGAAAAGTACAGGCCTGATGAATGGCCTGAAATGGGCTGAATATTAGTTGGATTACAAGTCTTAAAGGGCATTAATGAATAGTTCAGCATCCATCTGGCAACCCATAAATGGAGTACAATAGGGACTGATTCTGGAACAATATTATTCCACATCTTTATCAACGGCCTGGATGATCAAACAGAATGCATCTTCAGCAAATTTGCAGGTGAAGATGGGGTGGGTGGAAATATGTCAAATGACATAAGTAACTCCAAGTAACATGAAACTTGATAAACTTGATGAACTAGAGTCTGGGGCCAATAGAAGTCTCATGATGTTTAGAAATGAAATGACACAAAATTTGCACATGGGTCTTTCAAACTGCCTACTTTGCTGCAACAGGAGCAAATATGTCCAGCATATTAGAAGTTGTAACTGTCTCCTTCTTGCTCATAGGGAAATCATTCCTGTGATTTGCCTTGGGTCACCTAGTTCAGGTGTATGGAAAAACACTTGCAGAGTGCTAAAAAAATTACCAGAGACTTCTTCAAGAAGAAGACAGAGAAGTTGAATTTGTTTAATCTGAGGAAAGGAATCCAAAGAAAAATCAGATTGCACACCACTTGAAGGTGACAGAGCAGAATTCAGCTCAGTAATAGTGTATGTTGTTAAAACATTCAGCAATTCTCATAAAGTGCATCCTCAGGGGTTGAGATTGGATATTAGGAAAACAATTTCCAACAGAAGAGTGGTGCAGTCCCAGAAAAGTCCCTTGCCAAGAGAAGCTGTTGAATCTCCAGTCTTAGAGATTTTCAAAAATCAGCCAAACATTGCTATGGTTAACATGATTTGCTGTCAGTAAAAGCTCTACCTGAGGTTGGATGTTCAATTAAGGCCCTCCAGAGGTCTGTTCCAGATTACATTTCTATGATTTATTCTACATTGACTGCACAGATATGACCAACACTAACTGAGAACACTTATTTTACAGTCAACATGTCATGAAAGACTTGTTCTTCACAAAAGAGAATTGTAGAAAAAATTACTAGACTGGAAGGGATATCTGAGGGTCTAGTCCAATTTCCTTCTCAGTTATCTTTGGAGTAAGATCAGGTTGCTCAAGTTTATTCAGCTTTTTGAAAATCTCCAGTCTTGTCAATCTGTTCCAGTGCTTAACCACCCTCATTATCAAGAACATCTTTTTGTAATGTGTAATTGAAATATCACTTGTTGTAGCTTGTTCCTGCTGTCCCTTTTCACCATGTGTCTCCGAGAAGAACATGTGTCTCCGAGAAGAACATGTGTCTCCTGCCAGTCACTCATTAGGACATGGAAGACTTCAAGTGAATCCCTCCTTAACTTTCTGTTTCCTGGTTCAATAAACCTGACTACTTCAGCCTCTCCCTATCAGTTGAGTGCTCCAGATCCAATTCCATACCATCACTATAATGAAACACTGCTGATTTCTGTTCTATTTGTTCCACCCTCAAGACCTACAGGTTCTTTCTTGCAAAGAGTCTTTCTAGCCAGTCAGCATTTGAGAAGCAATCCTGTCCCAGAGGTTATCGGTTATCCCCCCAATTCATTGCAATTTGCTGGAATCCACAAACTTGCCAAGTCCACCCAGTTTATCTGCAACTTTTCTGTTCAGGTATTCAGTCCTACCACCTCGTTCTGGCTACAAGGATAGTCTGAAAGAACTTACTAAATTCACAGTATAAAACCTCCACATCTGTTCTCTCATTTTCAGACCCCATCTTCTCTTCACAGAAAGCAATCAGGTTAGTATAGCAAGATTTAACCTTGATAAACCCAATCAAGATATTTCGTCACCTTCATGCCCTTCACATACATGGAAATGGCTTCCTTGGAGACTTCCTCCAGCAATTTCCCAGGACAGTCAATTCCACCTTGATATTTTTGCAGACGGGAGAAAAAATTTCCTTGTTTTAATTTTTTTTCCTGTCCACAGGAAACTCCCAGTTGCCACAACATTTAAAGGATGAAAGTGGCCTTGCAATGATGCTGACCAACTCCCACAGCACCATGCAAAACATGTACCATAGAATTAAATCTATAATTACATTTTATAAGGGAGATCAGAAATATCTTTTCCCTCAGCTAGAGCTTGTATGGAATTAATTCAGCAGATTCAGAGCTGGGAAGCTCTCCCTGCTCCTCTTTTACTTCACAATTTTTGAAGTATTATTTTCTATTACTTAGAAATAAGGGAGGATAGAAAGGCTAAAAATAATATGAAAAGGGTTTAATTTAAAATAAAATCAGAATTTCAGAAGTACATTGCAAAATGCTAAGTAGGAAAAATTTTGGAGATAGCAAGAAAAAAGTTCTTCTGAAAAAATTTCAGAAGCAAAACTAAAAGTGAGCAGCAAAATAAACTGACCCATGGAAAATCAAAGCTCTCTGTTGGCCTCAAGCAGGCAGTATGTCTCTCTTCATTAGAGGAATAAGAGAACAGATGACCCTCTCTTGCTGTTCCTTTTGCACAACTGCCAATGGTGCAGCATACAGGCATTCCTAACTCCCTGTGCTGCACAGAACTCGGATTAAAAAAGCTTTTTTTTTTCCACAGTCTTTTTTTCCATATTCTGACTGTTTCTATTTTATTTTCCCCTCTTTACTGTAAAATTGAAGGGTTTTTTTCCTTGAATTCTTTTTTCATTAGACTTCTCTTCATTATATTTATTTTTAATGACTTTCCTGTCATGATAGTTGGTTATTCTGTGGTACCCAGAATATTCAGAGTACTGGGATATTCTGTAATATTTCTGGCACAGCGTTCTGCCTGCTGACTCATCTCCTATTTTACAGTTTCCAGACATACAGACTCACGGGGCACTAGTGCAGATGAACTTTGTTTCATGCCTGAAGCGTAAGTCCTACAAGGAGAGGCTAAGGCACCTGGGGCTGTTTAGCCTACAGAAAAGGAGGCTCAGGAGAGACATTATCACTGTCTACAACCACCTTAAAGGAGGTTGTAGCAAAGTCGGGGTTGCCTGCTCTCCCAGGCAACCAGCAGTTGAACAAGAGGACACAGTCTTAAGCTGCACTCCTAGAGGTTGAATTTAGACACTAGGCTGAAATTCTTAACAGAGAAGGTGATTGGGAATTGGAATGGGCTGCCTAGACAGATGGTGGAATCACCATCCCTGGAAGTGTTTAAAAAAAAAGACTAGATGTGGCACTGTGTGCCATGGTCTAGTAGACAAGGTGGTGTTAGGTCAAAGGTTGGACTTGATGATCTCAGAGGTCTTTTCCAACCTAGTCGATTCTGTGATTCTGAATAATAATGCACCATAGTGGTTAAGAAAATGTATTTCTATTATGAGGGAAAGTTATTCAGTTTCCTAAGGCAACTTGTAAATTCCTCAGTGTTGGAATCTTTATAGTTAACTAGTCAATATTCAAGTTTAGATAGTCAGAACTAGTTAAACAGCTAGTGAAACAAATCTTTGTTATCCTGTCTCAATTCCTGTCCACCATCAAACAATTTCACTTTTGTTTCCTTTTAATTTGCTCTGAACTGCACCATGAGACCACTATTAGTCTAACCATTGGCAGCAGGGTTATGTCTCCCTCTTCCTATCTCCAGAGCCAAATACCCTCCCAGATCAAGTCTGGAGTTCGTTCCTCCCTCCGGGTATGCACTCACAGCCGTTAGCTGCAGCCATTTCTCACTCCTTGGCTTGGAGGAGGGAGTTACTGTCCTATTCACTGAGTACTGCCAGGATTTATGTGAACGATCTTTCTCAATGCTTGGTGTCTCATTTTAACACCAGCCTCAGAGATGGAGACTCACAGTTTGAGAAATGTCCCTGTCACCATGTCAATATCCTCCTTTTTGAGATTCTCTTTCAGTTCTTGCTCTCTAACACATCAAACATCAGGCATGGACAGTTTATCCCAGACCTGCCAGGGCTCTTTTATTTGATGTAGCACAAATACATCAGGGCTGCTCTTGATATCAGCACATTTGGATTGGTCTGTCATGCTGAGTGTCCCCATAAACACTGGGAGCCTGTTCCATTGCTTCCTTCCCTGCCTTCTAAGGTGTCCTCTGTCCTGACAACTGCAAAAAGTAAGGCACCTGTTAAGCTCTGCCAGCACAACAGCCTCATTTTGATGACCGAAATGGTATTGTTTTGGAGGAATGTATAGTTTCTTCTCTCATAATGGGCGATAGATATTTGCAGGCCAGGGAGCCATGCAGCGCCTGGCACTTAACTGAGTTGGAGAACCTAAACCAAAATGGTGTTATATCTTCTGCATGTCAAGTGACTTGGCTCAGCAAGGAGGTTTGGTCAACACCTGAACTTGTGGGGGGAAATTTCTCCAAGAACCTGAGGTACAGGAACAATAAACATTACTTTGCTGGGCAGCTTTCCACAAAGCTGCACATCCATCACAGCTCTGCCGCTCGCCTTGCCTTGCCTGCTCCAGAGCCATGAAAAGCACCAGGCTGCACCAAGCCGCACCTGCTCCTTCACCAGAGCAATAGTCCCAGCCCCTGTTCCTCCCAGTTCCTTGTGGCAGTTAAAAAGCCTGTCTGCAGCCCTTCCTCCAACCTCCTCTCAAAGCACAAGCAGCCCATGGGACATTCAGGGAGAAATAAAATTCAGCAGCCTTCTCCCTGTGCCCAGATTCTCCCTGAGGATCTATATCATTAAATGTGCTCTGAGCTGCTCCAGCATTTAAAGACAGTGGCAGGAGGAAGCTCTCATCCATAGTTTGCAGAGCAAACAGTTCCAGATGATGGGGATACAGGCACCTGTTGAACTAGCAATACTAACAACAGATGTTAACACAGGGGAAGAGCTGGAATTGGCAAACCTTCCTAGCAAGAGGTTTTCCTATGACAGTCAAAGTGTTAAATACCAGCTTTCCAAAGAAATAAATGACACAACTGAATGCTGATAGCATTCAACTCAGGTAGAAACATTTGTTTTATAAATTAAAATTGTTTCTTTGCTGCAAGAGACGTCCAGTTATTCTCCAGCCTCTTCTGATTCCTCAGGAAATCACATGGGGTTATTTACATTTTCTGATGATGCTGATCTCAGATTTTTCTGCTTTTCATCTTCCCAAATATATGTCTTCTAAGTTCTGTCATCCCCTCGATGTGCAGTTTCTTGGCATCATCACTCAACGTCATGGTTTAATGAGAGGGAAGAGCTGGAATTACAGACTGGCAAGTGCTCTCATTCTCTCTCCAACTTCTCTTTAGACTGAATGAACTTCTGTTATGCCAGATATTAAATTGCACTAAATTTTACACTTGGCTAATTCTATTATTCTCTCTTACATGTTTTTCAAAAATACAACCACATTTGACCACTCTAAAAAAGTCTTACACTGTTTGCATTGCATATAGCGAATTTGGTGCACAAATATCTGATCAGGCTGACAGAAATCAGTAACTGGGAACTGGAACACACACAACAAAACATCCAAGAGTGCCTGTGCCATTAAATAAAATCCTAGTGCCAAAACAGGGACCACAGCTGGGGTGACAGTGAAGGCAAGGAGTTGTCCCCAGCTCTGAGAAACTGTGGTGGAGTCACACATACCAGTCCTTTGGCATTTCTTCACCTGCACTAACAATTTCCTTCCCCGTGGACAAGTTGTAGGTGAAGTTTGAGAATGATTATACTGGGACATGGAGGAGACATGGAAAATTGTGAGGTTTAGATTTTGAAGCTGAGAAGTTCTGTAGTTCTGTCCCCCATGTCAGCTCTCACCTGTGACATCCCAGGAGTGAGCATCATGCCTAATTCTAAGCCACGGAAAAGGCTCTGGGAGAGTGTGAAGGACTCCAAGGAGTACAGGTTGATAGATCAATGCTTAGCAGCAGGGAGCAGCAGAGGGGAAGAACTGGCTGCTCTAGCCCACAGTACAAGCAATGCTTTGCTGCCTCCTCGGCAGCTGCCCAAAGCAGCACCAGTGGCTGCTGCAGACAGCAAAGGGAAGGCTCTCCTCCCCGCCTGAGGTCTCAAATCTTACTAAACCTTTATAGTATCCAAAACCCACCCTGTGCTTTCTGATGCCCCTCATCTCTGTGCTCTTATCCTTTCCCCAAATTTGCAGCAAGCCCTCCTTTTCTTCCTGAACCAAGCCTGCTGTCACAGCAAAAGGGAGTTTTGTCATTCTCTGGATATCATCCTGAGGCAGTTTATCTCATTTCTGCCTGCAGTGCTCAAAAGTCTTGAAATAGCTCCTCCTCAAAATGAATCTAAAAGGGTATTTTCTTCTGCTGAGGTTTGGAAAGAAAGATTACCGAATGCCTTATGGAAATTGTGTGGGCTCTTGAGGGGTGGCTGCTTGCAGGGAGTACCTTAGCCATAGTCTCCTGAAGGATGCAAAGGATATCTTTGCCTACCTGCATAAGTCCAAATTCAGGCAGTACAGTTCCAGACTGGGCCTCCCCGAAATCAGACCCCAAAGATTAAAGCATTTTGTTGGCTGACATAAGTCAATACCAGAGCAGAGAGACAAATACTTTTGCTTCCTCAGCCAGTGCTCTTTCCATCGCATTGCAACTGCTTAAATAGAGAAAATCCACACAAAGTATTAAGTTAAAGTGAACAGAAAGATTTTCTTCATGACAGAATAAACATTGTTTCAACCCTTGAAAAATGCACCTGACGTAGATCTTTAAAATGGTTTAAGGTCTCTCTGAAAATGCCAAAACTGGTCTTTCAATATTTTCTCCTTGCTTTTCTCTGTTGTTTTTTTTTTCTCTATTAAATTTTCAGCAGATTTTTGAAAAATCAAGAGTCAGTATTTTGCACAAGTTTTGCTTACCTCAAAGCTTTTCTATCTCCTCTAATAACTAATTGAGACAAAATGTGTCGTCTGCTGATTTCAATGGGTACTCTGTTATTAATCTCACCGGAGGCAGTTTTTGAGGCCAAACATTTACAACTTGTATACATTTGGTTAATATTTAAAGAATGACTTCATGATGTTAAAAAAATATTGAACTAAAGCTCTCACATTCCTGCTCTGTGACAGACTAGCCTTGCAAGAAGGACTGACAGTATGCATAAGGCTTTTCAGATTATCACCTGACATAATGATCAGGTTGGAAAATTGCTGCTACTGTAATTGAGTCATTCAATTGCAACTATTGTCGGAGTTATCTCCTCCCCCTGGCCCAGGAGGCAGAGATAGATGAGCAGTCAGATCCTTGTACTTGAAACACTCCTAGGATGGAAAACTGCAGTGCTGCTGCTTTGTTTTCCAGAAATTAAAGCTAATCCTCAGGGGAAAGATGTCACTTAAAGATGCAGGGAAATTTATGAAACCAGAGGAGACTGTCAAAGCGAGTATGTCTGAATCAGCCAGTGTTGGGACTGATGTTTCATTGGCTTCCAGCTTTCCTTGCCTATTTATAATTAATTTATAAAAGGTAGGTAAACGAAATCTGCCAATAGAAACTTGTTTGGAAATTTTATTCGGTGGCATCCTAATCTGGCTCTTGCTTACCATCTCTGGGTGTAAGGATCAAAGCAAATGAGAATCACAAACACACTGAATCTGTTGGTTTACTTTGAAAATTCATTCAGGTCAGTCAATTGATCATCACATTGCACACATCAAAGCATTATAGGAGTACACACTAGCTAAAACTATTTTTCAGTTCTTCCTTGCAAAGCAGCTTGATGGTCTAAGTATATCAGAACAACAAGATTGTCTCCCCAGGCCCTGCAACACAAGTATAACCTCAGCCTTTCAAAGTACATGAAGCCCTATGCATCTAGTTAATTATAAATAGTGTTGAAATGGAGGCTTAAAAATGGAAGGTCGTGTTCCCTCCAACTGAACATTAAATCCCTTCAAGATCAGGCTGCCCTAGATAGAAGTGGCTGTGTTCAGCTATGTGGTATCTGTATTACAAAATGTTCTTTGAAATGATCAGGTGCTGAAAGGAGTTTGACTTGTACTTTACCGGAGAGCCAAAGCAAAGAGGAAGGGTTAGCTACACTGCCTTTACTAAGTGCACAGCTAATAGCACAAGCATGTTTGTTAGAGCTACTTGACCTCAGGAGCATCTAATGGTGAGTTTGGTTAATCTCACTGGAGATGGGCCTCAAGAAAAGGGCAAAGCCCGTGAAGATGGGGTATAATGCCTGTAGCCACTCAAATACACATAATGTGACAGGAAACATTGGTAGGATTTATCACTGCCACTCTTAAGTAATATTCAATCACAAATGGAAAATATTGAGAGTCAGAAGCCTTTGCTAGTTTTTTGTCATTGCAAATTTACACTGGCCAGAATCCTTCACTCTGTCCCAAAGCTCAATAAGTAGCAGAAAACCATGCCAAGCCTGACTCCAGACCCATCCTTAAGATGTTCTGGGTCTGCTCCCCTCCAGATCTTCCTTTTTCTCATTGCTTTTTAGACATTAGGAAAAAGTTCTTCAATGAAAGGGTTGTCAAGCATGAGAACGGTCTGCCCAGGAAAGTGTTGGAGTCACCATCCCTAGAAGTGTTCAAGAAATAACTGGACATGGCATTTAGTGCCATGGTTTAGTTGATATGATGATGTTCAAAGGTTGGTCTTGACCTCAGAGGTATTTTCCAGGCTAAATGATTCTGTGATTTTCTTTCTGCCCACGTTAACCTTGTCAATGTTAGCTGTTTTTCACAGTGTTAAACTGCCAAAGACAAATCCTGTAAACCAATTCCCAAATGTTTGTACTTCTTGCCTGACTATGCCACAGCAACCAACTCCCACAGAGCTGATGTCTCTTACTAGAAGCACTTTGCACCAACATTGCCTGGAGCCTCTGATTTGTTGGGATCTGGAATCTGCCCAGGATCTACCTACACCTCCAGTGTAAAACACCACCAGCCACAGAGATGGATGTTGCTGTCTATGATCAGCTGTGCAGCACAGTCACTCTGTGAGTTTGACCATCTTTGTGAGAAAGGCTTATTGAGCCCAGTCCAATTCAGTTCAACCCACTCTCCCTCACTCCAGAAAAGTATTCTCAATTTTCTCTTGAGTGAGCTGAATAAAAAAGCTGCTGATCTTTCTTCTTCTGGAGAAGGGAGATGGGTCCTGGTGTGGCCACCTGAAATTGCAACCAAATACTTGCCTGAGGTTAAATAATATTTCTGTTTAAATTTGGTGAAGAAGGCACTTTTCTGGTTTCAGTGAAAACCCAAAGTGTATCATTCCTCTGCAGTTAACTCTTCATACTCTGTTTTTAAGGGTGGTGAGATCTACTTTAGATCACTGCTTTGGTGTACTGTATATATGTAGGATTACTTGGGAGTTCTTTGAGGCTGTTTTGAACTTTAACTGCAAAACCAGACTATCTTTTATATCTTCTTCTACCTTTAAAAATACAATAGTAGCCCTTTCCAGCAGAAGTTAGTGCTTTTGGAAGCATCATGTCCAATCCAGAAAGCAATCACATGTGATCAATGAAAAGCTCTGTTGGCCTTTGTGCAAAGAAGAACATCACCTGTTTGTCACAGGGCAAGGCCAGGTCCTAAAGGAGTATCTGATTATTCTCAAATATTTCCTGTTACAAAAAGGCAACAGCACAAAGCCCATTCCTGACACTACCTCAGATGAGCAGTGATGAAAACTTGTGATTCAAGTTATGAATGTACATGTCGGTAGGATCAGAAAATAGTGCTGATACCTTTTGCAAGTCTGTTTTCAAAATTTCTGCTCATATTTGACAGAATTGGTGCAACTCCTGTCTTATAGTCTGACCAGAGAGGCAACAAAAACTATAAAGGATTTTACTGACCCAAGGCATTGTCCTTCTCAGGCAAGGACATGCTGCAGAATCAGAGCTCTGGCTTTTAGACCTCATTGGCTGTCTAGTTTTAATCTCTCCAGTTTCTGCTCATGACTAAAATTGTAGTATATATTTATTGTGAAAATTCCAGCCCCATATTCATCTGATAACACTTCAAACAATAAAGGAGGTGCCATGAAATTTATCTGGCACCCTGCCAAAAATCAGGGTGATGGGAATTGCTTAATCCATCCTTCTTCAACTCTTGCTGTCATTTCAAGGTCCTCTTGGGGATTGTTATGTGGCTTGGCTTTTAGATTGGATGAAGTTTATGAAAAGAGATTAATAAGTATCTATTGATTGTATCTCAGCAAAGACAACTATGGTCCACTCATCCTATTCTTTCTAGTGACACATAGATTTTATGACAATATGTGTTAACCGATATAAATAATTTTTTTAAATCAAGATAAGAGGAGGTCCTTAGTTAAAAGTAGGTATTCCCTGGCTTTTCTGTGAGACGCTTGATTTTTGGAAATCCTTTGTATAAAAACTCTCAAGAGAGAAGGGACCATTAAAATCAAACCCATGCAAAAAGGAATCAATACAAGAGAAGAAAATCCAAATTTTTTTTTCATCAGCTCCTAAATTACCTGTCTTCATTTCATTTTCTACTCTGTTTCCAGTCAGATACTGTGAGCTTGCACTCAATGGCAACATGAGACCAAAGGTAATTCCAGGACACTCGAGGTGTTGACTTCGGCTCAGTCCTTCAGTGCCATCCGGTCTGAAGATGCTTGTGTCATCAAAGGCCTGAAAGAACATACAGATGCCTACAATTTCCTGTGCCCAAACAGTGGTGACTGAAAATGACAGTGATAATGATATCCTGGCAATCACAGCTGAGAATGAGTCACATGCTGGTTTTAAACAGAATGAAGAAAACCAATTGTATTTCAATTCTGCAGGTGCCAGAAATTGCACAGTGGTAAATTGGTGTAGAAGATTAATTCATTTATTCTGTTTTTTTGATACCTCAGGAAGGTAGAAACTCAAACAAAAAAACTTTGATTAACTGAAACAAAATCTTTTAGATAGCTTTTTGCTGAATTTCAAAGCAAAATCCAGAAATAAAAATATTTTGTATTCTACAATTACTTCAATTTTCTACGTTTCTCCCATGCTAAATACAAAGAAATATAATAATATAATTTCAAATCTTTTGGGCAGTTGATTAAAAAAGTGAATATTTTCTAATTATATTACTATTGTTTTAAGAACTGGGAACTTGTAAAATTTTATGCAATATCATGAAACTTGAATTTTTTCAGGGGAAAGAAGAAAAGGTAAATGTGAAACCTTTTGTTCACCTTCACATCTGGGACATATGTGATATATTAGGATTCCCTGTGACTCAAGTTACAAATACTCCTTTTGCTATGCTCATTTCATTTTAATACTAAGGCTATGCCTCAAATATAATGTTTTTACAAAGAAGACTTTGGCTCAAGGGAAGTTGTCTTCATTTAATGTGTCTTTTTGCAGGCAGAAGTTATTAACTTCTGTTTTCCATAAAGTTGGAGTACTCAAAGTATTGAGGGCAGCACACAGAAAACAGCTTTGTACAGGCAACACTCTGAAGAGTCCACGTCACCGAATCCATCCCGTGCCTTAATCCAGGAATGACAAGACAAAAACAGCTTTAGCTATTAAAAGGAATAGCTCGTGATGTTTAGTTCTTAGGTCTCTTATTCAACTACTGTTATAGCAGCAAAAATAGCAGCTCTCATACACTTATTCTAAGTGCGCATTAGGAATTGCAATCGAAACTCTTTCAGTGACACATTTGTAATGCACAAATGTCTGTCTAACATATACCATTATCTCTGAGATTGCAGAGGTATAATCAACACTTCAAAAACATTTCATAAGAATATTCGAAAAAAAATATTAAAAATGCTTGGTAAGACTTGCAGGGCTCTGAAGAGCAAATTCTTCCCCCATCCATCACTGAAAAGGTACTACTGTCTCATTGATGATCCAAATATTTTGAATAGGATTTTAGCACAAATGGAATGTGCTATCAGTAATTGTCACTCATATTTTAAAGGGGCTCTTGCTCAGGTATCTCAGTATTTTACAAGCAAGCCTTGTTGATGGTCTCTCAATGGCATTGTATCCGGTCAGGGAACCAAAAAACTGTAGTGGTTTAACCCAGGCTGGGTGCCAGGGGCCCACTACAGCCACTCTCTCACTCCCCCTTGCCCAGCTATAGAGGAGAGAGAGAATATAACGAGAGGTTTCGTTATTCATGATAAGGACTACAGCAGATTCTTTCTTAATCACCGTCACAGGCAAAACAAGACTCCATGTGGGAATAATAATCAAATTTATTACTAACAAGATCAGAGCTAAGAGTGAGACACTAAAAGACACCTTTTACCCCCCACCCCCCTCCTTCTTACATCCAACCTATTCTCCTGCAGTGGTCAAGGGAAAAGGCGAGGTGGGGGGGAGGTGTTGCTGTGGTCAGCTGCTGTTCTCAGCCGCTGCTTGGGGAGAGGAGTCCTTCCAGCCGCATTCCATGGGGTCCATCCCTCACAGGATACAGTTCCTCTCACAAACTGCTCCGGCGAGAGTCCATCCCATGGGCAGCAGCCCTTCACCCACAGCTGCCACATGGCTGACATTCCACAGGGTGCAGTCCCTCAGGCACAGGCTGCTCCAGCGTGGGCCCCACGAGCCACGCATCCTAACAGGAGAATCCTACTCCAAGTGGGCTCCTCTCCCCACAGGCTACAGTCCCCTGCCAGGACCCAGCTCCACTTTGGGTCTCCCACGGGCTACAGCCTTCCCCAGCATCCACCTGCTCCGGCGTGGCTCCTCCACGGGCTACAGGTGGATCTCTGCACTCCTGTGGTCCTCCATGGGCTGCAGGGGCACAGCTGCTTCACCATGGTCTGCACCATGGGCTGCAGCTGGATCTCAGCTCCGGCACCAGGAGCATCTCCTCCCCCTCCTTCTCCACTGACTTTGATGTCTACGTTGTTGTTCACAGGCTCTCACCCTGCTCCTCTCTGGCAGCCATCTTCGTCTTCTCCTAACATTTTTTTTCTTCCTTCTTAAATATGTTATCACAGAGGTGTTCCTTCAACTACTGATTGGCCTGGCCTTGGTCAGCAGCAGGCCCAGCCTGGGCATGGCGGGGGGGGAAACTTCCAGCAGCTTCTCGAAGAAGCACAGAGAAACCAATACAGGAGTGCACTGATCCAGGGCAAAGCTGAAGGACTGATACCAGCCCTGTGAGAACTCACTTCTCCTGAGAGACAAACTTGGAGACCTCACATGTGGTACCATGGATGTGTCTATGAGACAGCAGGCAGTACACCCAGCACCTGAGCAGCCCTGTCTCAATAGTAACTTAAGAGATCTTCCGGGAAGAAAGTAGTAGAAGGGACTGGAAATCTCTAGAAGGGCTGTCACAGTGCTAAGTTCTGCCCTTGAGCAAGCATGATGCCTACTGAAGGCAGGAGAACATCTTTAAGGGACTGGCACTTCATATTGCTGTAAAAATCAAATTCAGGCTGGCTCACTAAGTTCTGAAGGAGAATATCTTTAGAAAATTGCCTATAAATGTTTAATCATTTCATTCTGGATAGCATTTAATTAGCAATCTAATTAACCTTTTTTTATTTGTTGCTCGCAGAGGTGCTTAGCTCCAATGCAGCCATCTTCCTCAGCAAGGCAGAGGATCACAGCATACACAAAGGGGATTCCTGAGCTCGGTAAAACCCAGGGGAATGCCAAGACCCACCAGAAGCCAGCAGCTCCCACAAGAGCAGCTGATGAGGCACTGGGTGCCAGGGGTAACAGCGTACACTCTCCAGTCCTGCCTCATCCAGGGCTCAAGGTGGCATCTTGTGTGGCTGTTGGAGCAGAAGGTTATACGGGGAGGGCAACTTTTCAACAGAGGGATAGGCCACTGGCTGAGTGGAGAGACTTGAAGTCCACATAACTCAGCAACCAGGCACTGCTGTGTGACCATCTGCACAGGCCAAGGATGCTCATCCTGCTGTCCCCTCCAGGCAGAATGGTGGGCGCTTGTCTGGGAGCAAAGGCCATGGCTCTGGCTGGGGGAGGTGTCTGCACAGCTACCCCAGTGGTGGCCGATGCCTCCACACAGAGGGAGCTGCCGAAGGAAGAGGTTGCATGAGGATAGGAGCCAGCAGTGTGCCCTCACAGCCAAAAGGGAGAACTGTGTCCTGGGGTGCATCCAGCACACCATCACAACCATCTGGGAGAGGCGATTGTTACAATCACTCTGTGCTGGTGCAGCCTCACCTGGAGTGTGTGGTTTTAGGCCCCATAACATAAGAAGGATATAAAGCTGTTAAAGAGCAACCAAAGGAAGGCTGTGAAGATGTTAAAGAGTCTAGAGAGGAAGTCAGAAGAGAAGCAGCTGAAATCATTTGGTCTGTTCAGCCTAGAGAAGAGGAGGCTGAGGGGAGACCTCATTGCAGTCACAAATTCCTCATGAGGGGAAGCGGAAAGGCAGGGATTGATCTCTCCAGTGACCAGTGACAGGACACAAGGGAATAGCATGAAACTGTTCAGGGGAGTTTGGCAGAGTTCAAGAAGCATTTGGACAACACTTTCAGGCACATGGTGTGATTCTCGGCGATTCTGTGATTCTGCCCTGTGCAGAGCTAGGAGATGGACATAACGATCCTTGTGAGCCCCTTCCAATTCAGGATATTTTATGACTCAATGCAGTGCAGACCTCAGACTGCAGGAAGAGCCTGTGCCTTTCTCCTGGGGCAGGGACAGGCAGCAGACCTGCCTGCTAAAGGTGTGCCTAGGTGAATGCACACTTTGCTTAATCCATCTGGTCTATTTAAGTCCATTGGATTCTTCCACTTTTTTGATAAGAGTCACCCAGTCTAAGAAACAAACTTGCTGAAGATTTTCAAAGTAACTAGCAATTCTCAGGAAAACATGAAAAGGCATAAACTCTGAAATTAAACAATTTTTTTATGAACTACAGAGGTGTTTTATTGTGTTTTATTACTGGGTGTTTAAATGGATCTAACGATTGGCATTTAAAATGAGGCAGTGAATAGACAATCTAGAATGTCCTCTCTCACTTAGAAATGAGGAGAAACTTCAAAAACATGTTATTTACCTACATATCAGCATAGAGAACTTCATATATCAGCTATCGGTTTTTCTTTTACACTCTGAGGGGTTTGTCTTTACCAAATCAAATTATTTTGAGAATTTTCATATTGATAAAAAATGCTGCCTCATTTGATGCTTAATGGTAGACAGCAAACTTCCTAAAATGACGAGTACCATTAGCCAGCAAAAGGCCAGTAAGTGTGGCATCTGTTCAGTCCATTCCTGAAGGAGGTGATCTTTGCTATGTTAACAGAAGAACTTGTTTTGTTCTGCTGTCCTCCTGCTCATTGTAACCCCAACAAATGTCATTCTCAGTCACCAATGCATGTACAATTCAGTAGAGACCTCCCAAAAAAATTTGGGTTTCATTAATTGAGGTTAAATACTGAAGTAGCATGCAAACATAATTGTGCACATCTAGATCTGGAAAAGAAATAAAACATAGAATCAAACAAATTAAACAAAAAAAAAAAAAAAAAAAAAAAAAAAAAAAAAAAANAAAAAAAAAAAAAAAAAAAAAAAAAAAAAAAAAAAAAAAAAAAAAAAAAAAAAAAAAAAAAAGAAAGAAAAAGGACAGAGGAACATGGGACTTTAAAATAATCCAGGTAATACAAGATTTTGGTTATTTTAGATTATCAATGAACAAAATTATGTGTGCATTGTTATGCCACATTTAACCAATCTACTGTCTTTTTGTGCTCTAGGAAGAGAGAGTTTGAGACTCAAACTGATGAAGCAGTTTCCTGATGGAGTAATTTATGGGAAAAGGCTGACAAGTCTCTGCTTTATTCCAAAAAGTTTTAACAAATCTCACTGAGGTGATCAAATCGAATCTCCAGCAGGACAACTGATACCTGAGGAGGGATTGTCATGTATATCCTATTTAGAACATGGTATTTTCTGATTCCTCTATATGGGACTGTACTGCCAGTGCAAATTGCTCGGTGCCCGAAGGCCGGAGAAAGTAGCACCATAAATTCTGCTTGGTAAAGAGATGAAAATTAGCATATTTACTTTCCATGATTTTAGGAACCTGAGACAGAGCTCTGAAATACATAAGTACATAACACATTGGCTTCAATAGCTTCTGATCTGCCCTGTGCCAATGCCTAAATATACATCACAAAATGACCAACCCTTTATTAACATTCCTGGAAATACTCTTATGTAGAAATAAAGTCTCAGCACTGCTGTACTTTCTTCTTCCAGACAGAAGGCGTACAAATTTTGCTCAATAGTTAACAACATCGTTGATCTAAAAGCAGGTTTGCTATCTTATTGTAATGCAGGTGCCCTTCATCTTTTTGATATAGTCTTTATTCTCTTGGATATTACTGTGTCCCATGAGCTATTTGCAAACCCCTCAACGATAAACTGTAATAAGTGGAAATTAAGAGAAATTAAGTTGTCTGAAAAACAGACACCAAAGACTATACAGGAGCAAAATCTGGCAGTAGCTGTACTTCTCTTCTTGTTAATTCTTGGAGCTTGAAGAATCTGGTTTATGTTTCGATGCTTGCAAAGATAGTTTTTTATTTAGCATATTTCACTGATAATTATTTCATGCAGCAACTTTTACACAAGTGTTTGCTGGATGGTTGTGCTCCAGATGTCTATTAAAGTTGATAAATGTATTTTGGTATTAACATTCTGTTGCATATAAAACAGTTGCAAAATGACAGATGGTCCCTTGCAATTACTATTTCTGTTAATTATTTATATTCTTCTGTTGTCTAGAACTCCAAAAAGATGAGAATATTGCTATATGAGGTGCTGTTTATTTTCACTGAAAAAGATGATCTCTGAACAGGGCAAGAGCAATTTGATAAGAGGGAGACAAAAGAAGATTTATTTTCTGTTATTGTACAGATAAGGTGCTGAGGAATAAAAACGAGAGGACCTTGACTCCACTTCTACAAGGAAACTGAACAGCACCCTAGATTCTCTCCTAGCTCTGAGATAAAATGCATGTGCTTTTTTGTGTCCAGTGTGAGCCAGCACTGGTCAGATACAGAAACAACCACAAAATCATGGATTAAATGCAAAGCGTAAATTTATTTTCATTACCCTGTCAAACTGGGGATTACTGAAGCATCACCCAGGCAGAGGCACACAAGTCAGAATGCAGGAAACATGGAGATTCCATATCCTCTTCAGGTACCTGTGTTAATGTTTTGATCACTCTTATGGTAAATAATATTAATAATAATAATATAATTTCCTTATATTGAGTTTAAATTCCCTGTTACATCTAGGATCCACAGCCTCTCATTCTGTCACTGCACACTTCTCTGAAAAGTCTCTTGGTTTTCTCTGTATCCTCCAGAGAGATGCAGCCATCAATAGAATTACCCTTGAAGTTTTCTCTTTTTTCTTACACTGAACATTTCCTGTTCCTTCTTTTGCTGCTACTCCCCACCCACCTTGAGGGCTCATCCACGCTGACTCCATCCAGTAAGTCCCTTTTCACTGAATTCAGACCAGTATTTCCATGTCTGTCTTTCATTGGAGAGCTCAAAACCAGGACATGGTTCATCAAATGGATATAAAAAGTCTTGACTGGAAGAGAAGGATCAAATTAATCAGGTATGATGGCTGAATTCTAGATAATGCAGCCCAAGAAGATATTGATCTTCTTTATTACAAGAACAAGTTGTTGGTCCATGGTTAATCCGTGATCCACCAAGACCCTCAGTTGCTCTTCTCCAAAGCTGCACTGATGGTCAGCCCCCAGCTGGTGCTGGCGTGTGGGGTTACTTTGTTCCAGGAGGCAGGACTTTACTTTCGCCTCTGGAAGTTCATGAGGCTCCTGTCAGCTCATGGCTCCAGCCTGATAAGCTCTCCTTAAATCCCAAATATCTTCTGCAAACATGCTGAGAGGGAGCTCTGGCACATCATCCAATCCATTAACAAAGCTGTCAAGCAGTAACTATTGCCCAGTATGGATCTCTAAGGGATGTCACCAGTAACCAGCCAGCAGCTGGACTTATCACTACCAATCACTTGCTGTTTACCATTTTTTGTTTTCTAGTTAGATTAGATTATTTCTGTTTTGAATAAAGAAAAACTAAGAAGGAAGGATACATTTTGGGAAAGTCGCACGACATTTGTAAATAAAATGTTCAAAAATATCTTTATAACAGTTAGTTACAAGCTATATACTGATGAAGAAAACTTATATTAATAATGTTTATGTTGGATTCTATTTCCAGTGACTCTGCTGTTAAATCAACCTTACACGTTGAGCAATTTTTTACTCATAATGATAAAGCTTTTGAGTAAGCTAATTTCTTAATATTATTAACAATATCGATATATTATAGCTATTTAAATACTATTACTAGTCAATTACTAGTCTATAATTAGTTTTTACTAGTTCTATAACTTCAGTTAACTCAGAATAAATTGATTTGAATGAAATAAGACAAATAATCTACAAGGATGGTCCATTTATGTGCCTGAATTCCTTCCAAATTTGCTTTCAGTTAGAAAACAAATTCAGTGTATGTGCATTTAGCATTAGGATCTCAGATCAGTTCTGTAAATAGAGAACACTGATGTTTTGAACTTAAAATTTCTTTATGTTGAACCAGAACATTGTGGGGTTTTTTTCCATTTCCTATTATTATCTCTATTTTAAGGAGCCCATAAGAGAAAGGCACCTCACTGAGTTATTGCATAACCTTTAGAAAATTATCTGTCCTTGTCTGGACAGAAGAGGGCTGATAACAAAAGCCCTTCCCAGGAAATATTCAGGCACATTCCTAAATATATAACCAGGGTGAACATAGGCAATCCATAAAGTTAACTATATCTATACATTAATTATAGTGTCTAGGCTCTAAGGTGTGGGTGTGCATTTTCTCCACCACCTTAAAAGCTCTGTTTGTGATACAAATTACAACCTAATTATGAACTCAGTATGAAACTGATGCAAACTGTTTTCCTCCAATGGGAACAGCTGGAAGCAGCCAGGAGCAGTAGCAGGGGTGCTGCTGGTAGCATATCTCTTGTTAAGACACCACTCTTGATCATGCTTGATGCCATGCCATTCCCATGATACCTGGCCTCCTATCATTTCTCTGGGCCAGAATCAGAAACCTGCAGCAGCAATGAAATATTCTACTAATATGAGCCAGAGATTCATTCTACCAAACCGCGTGTTGTCCTGCGGCATCTTTCCCTACTTGTTGCTATTTGCTGTCACTGAGTGAAGACATTAGGGGATGTCTTTTGCAATGGAACATCCAATTACAGGAATTTTCAAAGAAAGGATAAAGCATTATCAGCCATATCACACTGCCTGTGTGAACTCCTTTTAAGTGAACTCCATTAGAGATCCCAAAGGGCACTTTCCTGCCTGTCTTGCCTCTTAAATCTTTTCCATTCCTCTCCTTCCTTAGTGCCCTGTCACTTCTATTTTATGCCGTATTTCTTAGATTTCTTTTAGAAGCATTGTCAGCTCAGGGGGAGAAATGTAGTCACTGTTCCCTCTACCATTAATTTTAATTTATCTTTAATGTTTACAAAATTGCTTCATTGAATAGTTTAGCTTAAATGTCTATTTTCCTTTGTATCAAAGACCTTCCTTAAATCCATTCCTCTACTTAATAATCTTGCTTCACTTTCTTTTTGTTTTGTAACCAATGTGTTTGCTGGAAAATTAAGACAACTGACCTGCAAAAAACACTGTCTTCATCTCTCAGACTGGCTATCTTTACATAGATTGACGTTTGAAATCCATGCCCATGTGTTATATGTACACACAAGGAAAAACATATTTCTTAAACACAGGAGTGAAAATGTCCTTCTGGCTATTTAATTCCAGTTATTGGAAATTTCACGATGTTATGGAAAGTTTTGGAGTCCACCAGGGGAAAAGATTTGTAAATTGAAATAGGATGCTTATTCGGCATCATGCTCAAGGCAACCCTGTTGTTTAGACACACTAGAGGTGTGCTAGCAATAGGAGAAAAATTGCAGAGGGAAATGCCACGTGGGAGGCTGGAAGAATATCAAGACAGCAGTAGACTGTGGTTCATCTCCTTTAAACTGTGTAACTTTAAAGGCTGTCTTCTGTATTCTTAATTGCTGAATTAGACCATGGATAATAAAAGCATATGCTTGCCCTCCTGTGGAAGTAAAGACTCTTTCAGGTATAGCAGTCTTTGGAATCGAACACTGAAGTCTCTCATCACATGCAGTGAATTTCAGAAGGATCATGTCCATCTTTGATAACTACACAGTGTCCACCCATCTCTACAGGGGCAGTAAACATTGTGTCCACTTCTTACAGCCTGCAGTGGAACAGCAACTAAATGAGTTTACACACCTCTTTATTTACCATCACACCAGTGAATGACGTTTTCCTATTAACTTAGGGTGTATGTGGGGGTTACCTCTGCTGGAGGTAACTATACAGCATGTTACACAGCATTGATATAAATGTATTACTTCAGAAATTAGTTCCAATAGAATTCTGTACAATGTTTAGACAAGGGAAGGGCAGTTAAATAAGATGCTTAAGTCATTAAATGATTACATTATAATTATTTATCTTAGGAAAATAGACTGTTATTCCATGAACATCATCAGCTATTAATTGTATAATCTGTGACTGTAAACATGCTTCTGTTGTCTCCTATGCATTTTGGGCTTTAAAGGCTGAGAACAGTTGAAAAGCAGTCAAAATCTATTTCCAAATAGCTTGTTCACTAGACAGATTTCTTTAATAGCTTTTTCCTTGGAAGGATTTTAAATTGCACCATTTCATACCTTGGAGCAACCATCTCAGAGATGAATTTGAAATATTGAAGATGAAGGGGGCTCCAGTAAGTCTTCACAAACTCATAGATGGATGATCTTGCTGTAAAAATTTGCTACGTACCCACACATAAGCATAGAAATGCCTATTTCAAACAGTAGTAAATGTCCACTTTTAGCAGCATTCTGTCACCAACAGCAACTACAAGGAAATACATACTGTATAAGAGTATAACAAAAAGCTAAGTCAGTGATAATTTTCCCAGATGGTCTGCCAGCCACAGGCAAGTGCTCTCCAGCAGTACTTTTATTCAATAAAAGTTTCCTTTATATAAATAAATTTGTAATATTAACCCATTGATGTGACTGATTTTTTCCACTCTATTTTACAGTCTTTCCATCTCTCAGTCTTTTTTTATGTTACAGTACCATTGGCCCTCATTTGAACCAGGAAAAATTATGTCTCCCAAGCCACAAGAATCCTATCATAGAGGACTCCTGGCTTGGAGCATGAAATAACAGGTGACCAAGCCATGCGAAGTGCAGTCCTGTATCAAAAGAGCACACTGTGGGTGCCTCACCACGAGTCTTGCAGCATGGTGTGTCTGGTCTTTCACAACTTTCTAAAATCAGTGCTCTCCCATGGCTTGCCCCTGGCTCCAAGGTAAAACTGGTGGTGGGCTGTTTTGCAGTCACATCACAGATCAAGGTCATAGAATCGTGGTGTTGTAGTCATAGAATCGTTTACATTGGAAAAGACCTCTGAGAGCACTGAGTTGAACCATTAACCCAGCACTGCCAAGTCCACCACTAAACCATGTCCCTCAATGCCATGAAATCTACGCATCTTTCAATACCTCCAGGGATGGTGACTCAACCACTACCCTGAGCAGCTTCTTCCAGTATTTGACAACCCTTCTGGTGAAGAAATTTTTCCTAGTATCCAATCTAAACTTTCTCTGGCACACCTTGCAGCCATTTCCTCTTACCGTATTACTTGCTACTTGAGAAGAGAATAACTCCCAACTCATTACATCCTCTTTTCATGTACTTGTAGAGAGCAAGATGACCCCCCCGAGCCTCCTTTTGTCCAGGCTAAACACCTCCAGCTCCGTCAACCACTCACAGGACTTGTGCTCCAGACCCTTTGCAAACTTTGGTGCTCTTTGGATGTCGTGACCACAGGGTTCTGCAACAGCGAGTCAAACAGCAGGAGAAAAGTAACCATTCTCTGTAGGTTTGAAAGGCTCAGGTTCAATCAGAGATGGGTGAAAATAATCATGAGATTTGAAGTGAGGGGCAAAACCTCAATATCAAGCTCAGCACAATCATAGCAAGACTGTGGAGGAAAGCAAATCCAAATGTCAAACTGATGCATCTTCTTTCCAGTAGTGGGATCCTTTGACTGTATCCTTAACCAGTTCACTTTCCTAATTTCCAGGACTTTCAGGGGGCAATTATATCTTCAAATTACACCTTTGATGGAAAAGGGTCATGTAACCTGCAAATTAATCAGTTTTATCTCAGCACTGTAATAGTGGATAGAGCAGTCAAGTCCAAGAAAGCTGTGCAAGCTGGCAGAACCTGGAAACCCAAAACTTCCCTCTCCCAGCATCTAATTGGTGTTTTATCAACTGCATTTACTCCCCTCCCTAAAACAACTATCCTTTTAATTAATATTTTACCTGGAACTGTTTTCTTTGTGAAGATGACAATATATGTGTGTGTTTCTGTTTGCTTATCAGAGAAATTTAACGTCAGTGGAACAGTGATATGCATGGCTGAGAGCTGGATAAATACACAAGCTGTATTTGGGGAAAAAACAAACAAACAACAAAAAACAAAAAAACCTAAATTTTAACATCTACAGAAACACTCTTTCTGAACATTTTGTTTGAACAGTCTCATCCTTTATCTTTATTAAGTAAAGAAAATAAAGGTCAGTTTGTAATTGAGAGGGTTTTTGAAAACAAATACCCAAAAGTTTAATTTTCAAAGCCTCTAAAATATTGTCTGTTGATGTTTTCAAGCTTTTTATCCCACTTAATTTTTGAAACAAAATTTCATCAAAATCAATGGTTCTTAGTGAAAAATATTGAAAGTATTGACTAAAGGTTCTGGAAAACATCAATGAGCAAGTAAAATCATATTCAGTGTCTCAGAAGAAAAAACTGACTAGAAAAATATGCATTCAGCATTCCTATTAAAAAAAACAAAACACAACAAACAAAAAAAACAACAAAAAAACCCCCAACAAAAACCCAAACAACCAAATCTATTGCTGCCTACTGTTAAGATCTGGTGAGTAGTTTTGCAGATAGCAAAGGGTCCTGCAGTTTTTGTTCCTTTGTATGTCCTACACAGCTCTTAGCACCAAATTTGCCTATAGTGATCATGCTAGTATATAATTACTATTCATGTGCACTCTCTATGCTTTGTCATCACTTTTAAGGATTGAATAACATCTCTTAGGGTAAGGAATAAAGTAGAAGGAATAAAATTGTTCTGTCATTTGGAGGTATGCCATGGCTCACATGAATGTCACTTGGTGTAGCCAGAAAATCTGGAATTTGAACCTTATTCCTACTCCCTCTCACTCTGCTGCATCAATTTCTCACAAGTCTTATCCTCAAGTTTTTCATCTCCAGGTTTTGAAATCATTAGAATGATTTTGGCATTTGTTCCAGTACAAGGTCAGTAAAACTTCAAGGTCTTACTCTTCAACCTTAATTGGGGCTGTGAAGGCTGGCTGTTGGTAGCCTATGGTCCATGTTTCTCTGCAACATTGGAAGATCATCATATCAATCATCTGAAACCTCATATTTCCACACACAAGGGCACCCAGTGCTATTGGAAACTGCTACTCCAGTTAAATATATGAGACCTCTTCTGTGCTGAAATCCAAGCTAAAACTATATATGGCACTAACAGCTGCCCCAGTTGCAAAAGTAATACACATTTGTACTTCATTAAGGCTTCCTCAGGTGGTTATGAAATATTAGAAATGTGCTTCAGTGGCGAATTTGGCAGTACTGGGTTAACGGTTGGACTCAATGGGCTAAGAGGTCTTTTGCAAACTTAATTATTCAATGATTCTAGGTACCAAAAGTTTAGATTTCAGTTTGACATTTCAGTTTAACATTTCAGAATTTTTGATCTTGCTCAGCATTTTGAATATTGCTCAATAATTAAGAAATTGCTGTAAAAATCTGCTTTGAAAAATGAGGATTGTTGTGGGTTTGGGGTGGGCTGGTTCGGGTTTTTCAGGGGTTTCAGGGGAAGGGGAGGATGTTTGGATTGTTTGATTGTTCACCTTGTTTGAAACTATTTTTTTTGGAGACACGAAGGAAAAGCCTGGATTGCAGTGTCAGCGTCTTCGGAGCTTCTCTCTCACCTCTGCTCTCTGTGCTCTGGGGCAGGAGCCGGGGAGCAGCGGCGGTGGGCAGAACGGTGCAGCAGGTGTGGAGTGGAGCACGCGGGGCCGCTCCTGCCATTTCTCTGCCATTTCCCAGAGGTGCTGGCTGTGGCAGCACCCAGCTCATGGGTGGAGACACACTGGTGGTGCTGGGACCCCACATGCCCACAGCGGGCAGCACAGGCTCCTGTGGCCCCTCCCCTCCGCTCCCGTGCTGCAGGCCATGACCAGCACTGCTGCTCCCCGGCTTTCTGGGGATGGCGGCTGTGCCTCCCTGCCAGTCATTGCGATGCATCGCTGCACCCGCTGCCCTACCTGGCCAACGGTCGGCTCCTGCGGTCCCGCTGGCCCCAGAATCCCTCCTGCAAGAGTCCTTGGGGCGGCGGCAGGTGCCCTGTGCTGACACTGTGCTGGCGATGACTGCACAGTGACAGCAGCTGCTCTGGATAGCTAGGAGTCGTGCCACCACCTTGGGGAACCCTCCCGGGAGTCCCTGCAGATGATGCCAGTGGCCCTATGGCCTCCGGCGGCTGCCAGACTCCAGACCCTGAGCATATGGCAGGGCTGGTTGCGCTCCTGGGCCCCGGCTGCGTGGTTTTCGGCAGAAAACACCGTTTTGCCTGGAGTGAAGATCCCAAAAGAGAGGCGGAGCCCAACGCCATCAGCCAATCAGAGGACAGCCTGGCCGAGAAGAAGACGCTGGATTCCCACATGACTTCCGAACCCAGAAGTCTTCGCTCTCTTCAGCTTTTTCTCGAGCTGGGAGCAGCATGGCCCCTCTTCTCCTGGTTTCCGGACCACACAGCCTGCTTCCACTCACCTCCATCGACACAGGCAGCAGAGCGGGGCCATCCAAGCCAGCCAAACTGCAACTGATAGCTTCCCCGTGGGTGTCCCTGGGCAGGGGCGGGGTTCAGCATTTTTGTCTTGCAGGAGGCTCCAAGGGCCGGGAGTGTACCATCTCAGAGGCAGCTTCCCTTCCTTCCCCTGCTTCTCGGCCAGCCAGCTGGCTTTGGGGAGCAGTTTGTTTTTTGCTTTTTGCGTGACATTGTCAGGTGTTAATAGTGTGTATTTTTTCTTGGGGTTTTTTTCTGGTCGAGCCCTAGACAATAAAACAGTCACTTGGCGTTGAATTCTATTCAGTCTTTTGTCACTGTTGTGCATGCCCCCTAGTGATAGAGCGGTTCAAACCACCATGAAGATCTTCAACGATATTTCTAATTTTATTTTTTTTTTCATTTTTCCTGACCTTTATGAAAAAGACTGATTTTGCAAATTCTTATATGGCAACCTTCTGCATTCAAGAAGTGGGAGTCATCTTATTCTTTTCTTTACCCATCCAGCAAATATACAGCCTGGGTTATTTTTCCAGCACAGCTGGGTACAGAAAAACTGGTAGGTGCAAACACCACTTCACTCTTCCCCAAAGACATCTCAGACAGGAAGAGTGAATTATCCTCTTGCATTGCTACCTTGGAGTACACAGCTAATTTTCAGACATCCAAACTCAAAGAGATTTATGTTATTCAAAGAAACCAAAGGAATTGGAATACCTCTATGAGTAACTCAGAAAAAGGCTGCAGTACTAACTCCAGACTATATTTCCCCATCGAAACTAGATTATAAAAGCCTAGGTGATCTAGAAGTTGATGTCAGAGTGAAAACAGCCTGATACATAATAAAGGACTAACTTGTTCTCACTTGCTTGAACTGATTCTGATACAATGAGGTTGCAGGAGAGGAAAGAAATATCGGGCATCAAAAGGATTCTCATTTTTTTAGTGTGAGAAGGAAAGAAACATGTCAAGGTAAAGCCTGACATACCTCAGAGATTTCAGTTGTTGCAAGAGCAGGATAAGTCTATCTTTTCATCTCCTGAAAGGAGTTTGCTAGTTTATTTCCCTTTAACAAAAAAGAAGAAAGGCAAATCTTTTTCAGTCTGACATCAGATTTGTTCTCTAACTAAATTGGTCTTGGAGTTTCTTATCAAAATATTCTAGGAAACTATCATACAAATGCAGCCTGTATTACAAGCATCAGAATACCATTTGTGAGCAGAAGAGAAATAACAGCACAGGAAGAAAAGGAAATATCTTGGATTTTTTTAGTTAAGATGACAATATTCTGATTTTTAAAATTCAATCAAAGGACAAGTGTTGGAGGTGAAGGAAATACAGCTTAAGTAAATGCTTTGTACAATCAGCAACATAACAAAGAGGTTTATGAGATGCTGGAGGTTTTTAATCTTAAATTTTATATCAAGATTAAAACAAATACCCTGGACTTGTATCAAAAATGCACTACATTTTAGCCAGTCCTCCTAACTTTAACATCTGTCTGTTTTTTCAGAACTTGATTCATTTATTGAATCGTAATTCAGTAAACATTCTTCACCTCTGATGTATTCTCATAATTTTTGAAATTAGAATATAAACATCTTCTCTGTAGACCAAATGTTTAGTTTGTAGAAATCCAGAAGAGGTCTCAGGAATAATTAATCCAAGGATATTTATAAATCTGTCTTCTTCATTACGAGACATCTACAGAAGAAAATTCAGCTTTACGTTGACAGTCATGTGCTCAGCCTTGCTCCTGTCCCTAAAAAATTAAAAACAAACAAACATACATACATACAAGTACCTTATTCCATGCTGTTAGGTTCACAGACAACAACAGACTAATTACAGATTTCAAGGCTGAACATTATTTCAAACCACTGCAAAGGGTGGGTATGTGCTGAAGCAGTCAGTGAAGAGAAATAAAACCAGCCTTACAAGGTATTCAAAATATTTGGTTTGAGTTTGACTTTCCTGTAATGCAAGTGAAAAATCTGGATTAGTCATTTTGAAATGAAGCAATAAACATTTTGTCACTCTGAAAACGCCAGCCCAGGGCACGATGATTTGATGTTGCCATGCCTATTTTACTAAGTGAAATCCAATAGAAATCAGACTTATTTAATGACTTTTATTTTCCTAATGCCATTTAGTTCCCCTGAGGCGTCTTTAAGCTTTTCTGTACTGCAGACTCTATTCAAAGCAGGAGAACTTTTGGCTTGAAAAGCTTCGTTAGAGGGACTTTATCAATTGACCCACATTACTGTCAATGAGCACAGAACGATTTTATTCAAGAGAACAATGGGCTAAGTCAAAACTGTGGCATTGGGACAGGATCAGTAGCTTATGGCTTATCTGGATTCTGTCTAAGGGGTCCATCTAATATGCCTGCCGCAAAATAAAGGGGAAAAAAATCCCCATTCTTAAATAAAATCAGCTAAGAAAGATGCACATATAACAATGGGGCCTGAAATCCTCAAAGCAACCCTTGCTTGTTTGTTTTCCTCTTCATGGAAGAAGAATGCTGTTTACAGTGCTGTTTGCGCCAGTAAAAACCCCAATGCACATAAGAGCTTTATCTTTATTGGTCTTTGCTGGTGCAGCCGTCTCTGTTGGTTTCTTATCAGTGTTAATGGTAAAGATCATTGCAAAGCACGACAGAAAAAGAAAATATCATGCAGCACATGGAACAGTGTAGTCTATTGGTTGGTACTACTAACTGCAAATAGAATTCATATTGTGTTTACACAGAAAAGAATTAGGCATGTGTTAGATAAAAACACTGCAAATGCAATAAATTAAGCTGGGTTTCAACTGAACCATCAAGATGTAAAATACTTCTTGTAAACAGTATATATTTATTAATTATGGAAACAGAGTCATAGTTAATATACACCACAACAGAAGTAACCATTCAGATGGTTAAACTAACTGCATCTCATCTAGTTCTACATATGATGTGTATGTCAGAGTGGCAGATGAACCTGAATGTAGGATAATGCCGTTTAAAAGCATGCACTTTAACTCTTTTTTTAAAAGTATTTTTTTCACTGTACGTTGTGATCCAAAAATATAAAGTAACACATTTAGGAGCATCTGTTACAAATATACTTTAATAAAAATAGTTTCTTCCAACCCCAAATATATAATACTAGTTTGTCTGGACTGTTGTTCAAAGAATTTATTTCAGAAACATTTACTATGATGTAACTGTAGGTTTTTATTGGGATTAAGGAGGAATAAGGCTGCGTGGAACTGTTATACCTCATGTATATACAAACTTCTTCGGAAGTATTTCATTTTTTCTTTACAGTGCTGCTTCATATTTTGATAAAGAAATAGCTCCATGCCGCCATAATTTGAAACTCACACTTCTGACAGAAAGTTTCTATCTACGCACCACACTCACCTGATTTTGGATTTTGTGCTCTGCAGACTTGATTGCTGGATCTGAGTGACATCTCTGCTGTCATTCACTGATTTAATGTTGTCAGCTCATGCATCATCCCCGTTGACATTCACGCTGCATAAATAGCCCGTAATTACCTAAATGAAAGGCTGTTATTGCCGCGAGAAGAATGCAGCCCTACCCCGGGGCGTGCAAAATGAAGGGGTTGCAATCACCAGCCTCAGATAAGCTTTTCTGAACAGCCCCTTTCCATGGAAGTTCGGGTCTGAGTTTCAGAGCCCTATTCAGTGTGGTAATACACATAATTGATGCCTTTTCATCCTCTTTTGTTCAAATCTCCAGTTAGCTTAATTAAGATCTTGTGAGGCGGTAATGAAGTAAACATTTCCACGAATATCTGCATTAGTGGGATGGCAGATGCCTGCAATTAAAGAACTGTAGCTATATTACACCACATATATTCCACACTGCTTTCAGATCTGTTCAGAACTTCGAAGAAGAATGTTTGTGGGGTTTTCCCACATGGGACGGTGCCTGACTGAGCCCTGAACCAGAACCTGCCCAAATACCGAAGGAAGCCGACAGGATGTGGACTAGACCCATACAGAACTTGGCCTCATCTTTGATTTTGGACTGTCGTGATATTTGCTAGAAACATTGCATAAAGCCATCTGAGTATTCATTTTAGTTGCTGATATTTAGTCGGGGTCATACTTGAGAAAGATAGCGTGAAAAGGATGAAGGAAAAAGAAAAGTCACTCTGGAAGCTAACTCAGCTCCTTTGCCAGAACAGCCACTGGCGTGTCTTGAGAGCTTTTAAAGCTTATTGATATGCACACATCAGTTCACGCCTTCTAAATCAGGACCAGAGGTTGGATCTAGATATCCCAGGGGCACAGATTATCCCAATTTTCATTAAAAGTCCCTTGATTGCTATTCAAAAGTCCTTGAACTGAACCCTTCATTCCAAACCAGCTCCCCTCACAGTCAAGTAGGCGCTTCCAGCCTTGCAATTGCTCTGCAATATGTTGGCTATGTGTTTAGCAGAGAGGAAACGGTTCCTATATGGTACCTATACAAGACCTAGGCTAGAAGTATCTCCCAATAAAGTACTCATCTCCACATACCAGAGAGCAGCAGGCAGTGGGCTCATTTGCTTTGGCCATTAAAAGGTAGACCTCCACCTGCAGTGGGAGAGCTTCCCTGGCAGGTTCTACTACGCTGATGGAGCTGCAAAGGACATTTGACCTCATGAAAGCTGAAACAACACAGTTCTGAAGCAGAGGAGCTGGTAGTAAGTAAAAAGGCATCAGAGTAAACTAACAGACAAACCATGTGGAGCAGAAAGGCAAATGGATCAAAGAGAGTTGCCTTGCAGGTATTATTGTAGAGGAGAAACAGGCAACCCATATAAAGGCAGGGCAAGAAATTAGAAAGAGGTGGCTTTGATGTGAAATTTATTGCACAAAAGTGACCTTTAATTTACGAGATTTTTTTTTATCATTTACTCAAACAGAATATTCAAGGGAAATAAAAAAAAAAAAGGAAAGAAGATTAAAATAAAACCACTACAATATGTCTGTCTGTCTTTCCCCCCACTCCCACCCTCACCTTTGTTTTGTTTTGGTTTGTTTTTGTAACAGAAAACGTTTTTGGGAAAACTACAGTCATTGCTGGCCTGCAGATCTAACACAACAGATCCAATACACTTTTCAGTCTTCTTAGAGAAACACTTTTGTGCTTCATCTTCATTTTTATTCGAAATTATAGAAATGGAAGGGGAGAGATAGACAAAAGCAAAAAAAATAAAAAAGAATCTCTTCATCCTTCATCTTTAATTTGTTTCTTAAACACTATCCAATCCATAGTTCAGTTCTTACTGTGTTGCTATTCTACCACTGCCTGTGATTTCCAATACAGAGGTAAATCCTTCATTATTGCTACCTGCCAAAGCTTCTTAATGAGGGAATTACCATTCACAACTGTTATGGCAAATACAGAAAGGACAGTCTAGCAAATCCTCTTATCACTTGATTACTGATAACATCTGCAAGCCACTTCCAAGCATTCATTCACCTTCACAGTCTATTTTCTTGCAAGAGAAAGCAGTTTGCTGCAGCCCAAGCTGAAGAGAACATAGATACAGAAAAACAGATCTCAGCCCATGGGGAGCTCACTTCTGCCATGCTGTTTTCCTGCAGTACTCCCAGATGTTTGGAGGAAAGCTCTCTGGGAAACATTTCATGTTATTAGTACTAAAAGGAATGAATTACAGAAAACAGATTCAAGAGACCTATTGGGGCTCCAAGGCACTGCCATTGCTCTCAGAGGCCCATTATATAGTGCTTTGTCCACTGCAGTTCTCGTTCTGCCAAAGGGATGGATGGGATGCAGAGGGAAATGTTTCTGAAAGAGAGCTATAACTATCTACAGTCAGGTAGAATCTCAGCAGCTGACAAAAGCAAAGATTGCCTGTTTTATTGTGCTACGACAATACCCAAGACAAGGCAACCTCCCTGCCACTGACATAAGTAGGTGTTATCTTGCTAGGGAAGCTAGAAAAACTAGTTAGAAATTTGTGTGTATTGGAACAGGAGGCTGGATAAAGTGAAAATTAAATTTGTTCTGGAAGAATTGGAATAGAAAGAAGCTTTGACATAATTAAAAATCAACTCCACACCAAAGGGTGTAACAGACAAAAGCATTAACTCCAGGACACTAAACTATGGCTGCAGCCTGCACCTGATACGTGCAACAGGCCAGTATATGACTGCTTTTGCTGTTGGAATGAATATGTTAAATATTGTGTTATGGAATGTGACGCACCAGAGATATATCAGTCCTTCCACATACTCATTTCACAGGAGGTTTTACAGGTTGACATATTCTGCACCTTAAATTTACACAATGTAAAAATATGGCAGCAGAGAAAGCACTTTTTTCTCTCTTTTCACTATCGCCATTTAAAAATGGTTTTTCGTAAATGTGTCAAATTTTGTTTATGCTTCTCATATCAATATCAATAGTGTTCTTTCTTCTCAGAGTAATATGTCTCCTCATTTCATCTTTTAGAAGGTCTAAAGGACAACACATCAAGGCATCAATTCAAGGCAAAAAACTGCTGCTGAGTTTTGAGGCATATGTTTCAAATTCTACTTTTAAAAATGTGGCTTTTCAGGATATTTGCATCATACCACCCTTTTGTGTCAGAACTGAGTGGCTAACAATACATGTCACAGAAATACAGCCTAGAACTTTCATTCTACAATTTCTTATGATTGCTTTGCTTCTGGTGACTAGTGAAAACCCAGATGTGTCCTAATTAATTGAATATTATCGCCATGTTAATAAATTATCTAAACTGTTTCAAGGATTAGAAGTGTTTCTATCTAGAGAGAGACGGGGATAAAATCTAGTAATAGAGTGAACCAGCATGTACCTTCAGTGACACCACCACATTCAGGAAGTAAATAATTTCTCTCAAAAGACCCGTCTTATTTAAAGTCTTTCCAATGGTCAACTACCTCTCCCCAGAAGCTAGTCCTGCATTTAATCACCCCTATTACACAAGATACAGGAAAGAATGATCTGAAGGTCAATTTTCTTTACCTTCAATTTGCAGCCCATGATTCTTGTTAAGATATTGTTCATAAATTTGAAAACCTCACTGATGTCACACATCTCTACACATAAATTGCTGCATGTAGAGAATAATCAATCTCTAAACTTTCTTTTTCAATGATGTGAATTAGATAAGCTCTATGGAACTGCACTGTAAGGCTGGTTTCCAACACTTGAATCCTCTCCTGAATTCTCCCTAATCTTATTTTTACATCTTAGTATAGGTGTTCCACAACAAGAAATGCCTTATACCAACCTTATCAAAGCCTTATTTATGGGAAAGATCACTTGTGAATCCCTGACATCTAGGTTTTTGATTGAACTCAACAGACCTCAGAATATTCTTTGGGTGGGTCCTCAGCAAGCTTCCATGTGCTGGGAAAAAGCCTGTCCTCTTCTTTCCCTGTTTATTACTTAGATTTATCTGCAATGAAAAGTTAAATGTCTTAAGTTTCTGCTATAAAGAAATGAAGATCTAGTCAATACAGTCAATCATGTCTAGAAAGTTATTCAGTCGATCAAATATATATTTACTATGGGAAAAGCTGAATTCTCGAGGCTTGAACCCAAGACATTAAAATTATCCTAATAAAGTTTAAATTACACCCAGATTTGCTGCTATGACAGTCTTCACATTATCAGTGAGCCTTGCCATAAAGCATTTTTATTTCCTAAAATATTGATAAGAATACTACATGCAGTTGAACAGTTATCTAATGAATAACACCTGTTTGAGATCTAGCACTGAGGCTGTTTTTAACCTGTGAATAACTGTCTGGTTAATAAAAGACTTTCCATCAAAACAATACTAAATCTAGTGATTTTCTACTCAAAGGAAATTAATTTCTGTACTATTTCTTTTACCAATCATAAAGAGTCCTAGCCAATGGGGCATGAGTGAGTAGCTGTGTGGGGCTCAGTTGCTGACCACAGTTAAACTGCAACACTACGTAAAAATTCTGGTCCTTGACTTTTTTTTGAACGATTTCTTTGAGGTGTTTTTAATAAAGAAATGCACTAGTTTTACAGCTGCTATCATAATTTCAGAGGTATGTACATATATTACAATTGTTATGGCTAATGTAAATTTATTATAGTAACATAAATCCATTATTCTGTTAGTTATTCCAGGCATATTGTCTTCACAGTAAGGTATTCTGTACAACAGCTAATATTCATTTGGCCTTTTGGGTCGTTCAGCACATAAAGCCTTCATGCTTAAAAATTGCACTCCCTTATGCTCTGGTATTCATGCAATAAGTCACAGGTCCAACCTTCAATTTCAAGGGATGCTAGCAAGCCTTTTAGTTTTCCATTGATCCCTCAAGCTATGCCTATCCTACAAAGTGAAGCTGTTAAGGAAATTTCTCAGGGGCCAGATGACATGGTTTGACTGATGCTCATATATCGAAACTCTCTTTTCCCTGAAACAAAGTGTCTAAATCAAATTACCTGTGGGAATAGTTTCTCAGACCTGTTATCCCCAGACAGTGCCAGAGCCCTGTCTGGGACTGCGCTAATTAACACATGTCAGAAGTAGCTAGGGGCTGTGCTGGCCATTAAACTGCATGGGCATTTGGAGGTCATGCCTGAGCCTGTATCCTGATACCAGTTTGTTCCCTGGCTGATCTCAGCTGCAGTTTATACACCGCTGGGGCTCTAACATGACTGGTATCAAAGCCAGTTAATAAAAAAACTACTTGTGGGTAAAGATCAATGTCTTAAGGATCAGGAAATTCCTTATCCCCACAACTGTCTTACAGAAGTCACCAATACCAATGTCAAGATGATCCACCTTTTGGACAACTAGGTTGACCATCCTGAAGGATCCCAGGGTACGCGGTTTCCTCTCCAGGGGTCACAAGGGTAGGGAAGCCCACTCAGCATCCACAGAAATTCCTGGCAACAGCTGGCAACTGTCTTGGGGGTGCTGGTTTAGTTGATGCATTAATTGCTCTGAAGGCAGTAGGAGCTAGGTTAAATTTTAAATATAGCTTAAGGTCAGACACAGCCTTGGAGTGGGCAGCTTAATTCTAATGTTGAACTGTATGGGATAACATACAACATATCTATAGTTCCCACCTGCAGTGAGGTAAACATCAGAACAGGGCTTGTCCCCCGCTGCTGCAGGGTCTCAGATTACGTAAAAATTCCCAGCTTCCACTGCAGCCCCATTTCATATACTAATGGAGACAGGCTTTATCCTGCTCTTGTTGTGGTACCTCAGTTTTCAGCCATAAAAAAACAAAAGTTTCCATGTGAATACTTCACAGACACACACTGAGGATAGTGTGATAATGAGGGCAAGTTTAGATCCCACAGGTAGATTCTTCTTATTTCACTTACTAAAGCAGACTTAAGGCGATATTGCTGGTTACAGAGACTCACACGGAGAGAGGTACAGCCTTTTTCATTAAAAAAAAATAATTAAAAAATCCAAACTTCTCTAGTGTCTAGTCGTTGGTAGAGTAGATTTTTGTATTTGTCACTGAGTTCCAAACACGAAGATGTTAAAGTTTTCCCTGGTATTTTCCTCAACTCCTTAAGTGTTAGAGGTGCCATTTTGCAGATCTAGCATAGAAATAGTTTGCATCCTCCTCTGTAACCACTCTCACTATTCTTGCCGTGTTGCCAGTCTGATGCTCACTATTTCCCTTACAACGCTTCTAAAACAGAGACAATGGTTATCCCTATAACATGAAAAATTTCAACAAAATAATCAGTTAACTAACCCAAGGAACGACTTCAACAGAGCAACCTAGACTTTGCTCTCAGATTGTTGCCTCCTCTTCAGTTACTTTAGGGATTTTTCTGTGACACAAAACCATGTAGAAATGGCAAATAACACCATGCTATTAACCTTCATGGCTTTTTGGATCAAAGGGATTTTTACTTGCTCATTTCAGACATCCAGCTTTAAACCACCAAAGAATGGGAGACACACCAGGGAATGCCAAAAGCTCACATTTTAAGAGCTATATCTGAAAAGTCTTAGAACAGGTAACAGCAAGGGCATAGAAATTCAGTTTGCTTTAAAGAGCCTGGGACTCCTGAATGAGAAAGTTTAGAGTTTGACTACATTCTTGATGTACTTTAGGTTTTGCTGAACTTGTAAAATGTTCATTCTGTGGCGATTTGTACAGACACAGTTTGGAGAAGGATTTTGCTGAGCTCCAGTTCCAGAGCAATTTATGCCACTTTCTCTCTGGAAAAAAAGATCGTAATGAAGTAAATTTAGGGGTTTTTATTCAACAGCGATTTACTTCCTTGATTAGATTGTTTTAGTAACATAAATTGCCTTCTGCTGGATAAAAAAATAGTCTAAACTTTTCAATCAGCTTTGCCATGAGAACCAAGCCTGAGAAAAAGTCACTTAAAAAAACCCCAGCAAAACAGAAACAGAAAAATGAATGTGCCTCTACAGCTCAGTCTGATAATAACCTTCTCTGTAAAACTGTATGAACTCATCCTCTGTAAAATTGTATGAACTCTCTGTTCTGGAACAATAGTATAAACGAGTTAATTGTAGATCTAAAAATTGTTTGCCAGCTGCTGTCTGTTCTTTTACCAACACCTGTTTTGGCTCATGCCCTTGTTAATTAAAATGTGATGAACAAGCAGACAAGTTCAAAACATAATGCTGACAATGTCTGTACAGCTGACATGAAATCCATACCTCTAGTCCTTATCCAAAGCCAGGAAGCAATATCTCTGCAGTGCAATGAACAGGGGGAATGTTCATGGTTTGGGGTTGGTTTTTTTTCCTTCCTCCAAAACTGCTACAGTAATGAATCTGTTCATTAAGGCTACCTTTGGTTGTGGTAATTGATGGTAGAAATCATGGGCTTTTTAGATCAGAAAAAAAAAAAAAAAAAAGATATTCTTATGAAATATTGCTAGTTAACTATTCGAAACATTTAAAAATTAAATGCAGATTGAAAATGCTAAAGCTGTTACCACTTTTCATCATTGTCTATTCCTTCACTGCAGAACGAACAACAGATTTGCCATATCATAAGTGGGCAATGTCCTTTTTAAGAATCTGTACTTCTTGGCATTTTTATGTGCAGCAAGAGAAGGCACCAAACCTCTATGACATTCAGTCCCATCTGTTTTTCACAGTTGCTTAAGGTAGTTGGAAAAATCTCAAAGTTGTGAATATCACTCTGCTCAGGTTGCACCTTCTCACAGCACGTAACACAGGTCCCTGTCTTATTTCTTTACAATTGGCATCACCATTTTAGAGATCTACAAACCTCTAAGCTAGACCACCAGGTTGCAGGACAGCTCAGATTCCCTAAAAAAGCCCCAGGTGTAAAACATCAATAGAAATATAAGTAATCTGGCCACTTCTGCCAGATTCGTGTAATTCTTCGGCAGAATTGTCTCCTCTTTAGTGCACTTCCCCCTAAAATGGAAGGCCTGGTGCTGATAGAGGACTGTGTACTAAATTCTGGAGGAGAGACTGAAGGGGTAGGGTGTGCCAGCATAAATATATTTTACAGTGAAATGTGATGTTGAGACAGGAGAACAAACACCATGGACCAGAAAATGACCGAGCTAAAGGTAGTCTGATCTCAACTTGTTAATTGAGGAACGCTTGGCTGCAGAGTCCCAGCAGTCTTAAGTTGCTTCTGCATTATATATTCAGTGGAGATATTCAAGAACCATCTAGACATAATTCTGTGCAATGTACTCCAGAAAGATCCTGCTTGGACAGGGAGGTTGGACCAGGTGTCACCACCAGTGCTCCCTTCTAACCTGAACCATTCTGTGATTCTACACCTGGATAAAATCATTCCTGCAATTTCAGTTCCAAACCCAAAGTGCTTCCACTCACCAGTCAGTGCCCTACCAGAGAATTAACATCTCCTACTTGCTTTTCTTCTAGTCTTATTGCTGGCCACACAAGGGCTTTTACTTCAAGGGAAGAAGGAGATGAAAGAAAGAAGGGGAGAGATATTGATGCAAGATATCCTGAAGTATCTGAAAATACATATGGCAACCAACTCAACCCTCAGCGTTACCCTTCATCGCCATGAAATGTGTCACAGAACTGAAAGAAGCACCCAAACATCATGCAAGAACTTACTTCAGCACCAGAAGGTCTTGCTGGTGATACCAAATACCATCATAACCTAAGGCCAGGGGAGAAATCGTTATCTAAATAAACCTTAAACTAATAAGATCCTGTCCAGGAAAAATATTTTTCAGAGTGATCCTTTCTGAGCTTTTAATAAACTCTCCATAAATAATAATAATTAAAAAAAACCAAAAAAACCAAAACCAAAACAAAACAACAACAACAAAACACAAACAGAAGCTCGCTACCTATAAATGATCTGCATTTAACAGGTTGAGATTGCTTGGGTAAAAAAGTGACATGGCCAGCCTGTCCATGTAACCCCTGCAGTACAATAAAACCTGTTAAGAACCAGAAGGTCCTGCATTTGCACCTATTAGATGCATCAAGTGCCTGAATGGAAGATTTGTTTGTGAAACAAGAAAACCACTTTGTACCAAAAGGAGTTCACTTGGGGAACTCATAAAGAACCAAAGTAGCTGGAAGAAGACTGTTTCTCACAAGCAGTCAGAAAAACTCTGCCTTCTCAGTCCTGATCCTTCTGGGAGATCTACAGAATGCTTTAAAATATGACACTAGGACCAAAATCCCACAGCTCTGCAGCATATTATCACATACCAGTTCAAAACATTTGTTTTCAGATAATGCTCAGTTATAATTCCCTGGTCAGATCTCTGTATTCTTTACTTTGAAAAAAATAATTTATCTCTCCTTAAAGATTTTCCCTCCATCATTTCTCCTCTTATAAATGTTCTGCTGCTTCTAAGGTACCAATGACCTTTGCTTTCAAATGGTGTTAATAATTAATTTCTCTAATTAGACTCTGAGCAATTGTTCTTGATTTGTGTTTAGTTTTGAAGATTTTTGCTTCTACTTTAAAAAGCAAACACTTTGCTTTTATAAATTCATATTCTAGCATTTACTGAGCTGTGAAAATAAGTTGTAGTCCAAAATGTGATTTTAGAACAACTAGATGTGGGGAGATGTGATATGAAGAGAACACCTTACAAAGGCTGAATTTCTTCTAGAAGATGCCAGCTGTGTTAATACCTAATTTTTCCTTCTTGTGTTGTCACAAAAAATGTTTTGCAATAAAAACAAAAAATTAAAGTTAAAATTCCTGAAAAAATCCCAACAGAGATATTTTTCCCAGCAATGTTTTTTCTTGTCTTGTTTTCTTAATGTAAAAACTTCTGAATATCAATACGACTATATAACATGAAACACAATTATGTATATCAAATATTTAAGATATTCTGCTTCTGAAATTAAGTTGATTTAGATTTTTTGCTTTGGGTTTGTTTGTTTTTTAATAGGTTATCATTCTTGTTGTGTTTTTTTTTCAAACTGTTGGAAGGAAATAAACCACAACCATAATAATGAGAGAAAGGGGAAGCAACAAGCTGACCTTTCCTACCAAAAAACCTAGACCTTTTTAATATTTGTTCCATTTTCTTTCCTGCCCCACACCCTGAACTCATCCAGCCCTCATGTACATGTCAAGTGGGGAATGACCACGCTGTGTTTATCTCAATCTCAAATCCTGAGGTGCTTTTTGCTAAATACTGCTTATGAAGAGGCACACTCCTGACCTGAAAGCCGACTCATATTATCCAGAAATGCCCTGAAAATGCATTTTAAGCTAATTCCCACAGTGAATCTCCATGCTGACTGTCGCCTAACTGTTCACCACAGCAGGAGATATGCAAAGAAAGGCAATTCCTGGCATGGACTCACTCACAAAGAGACAGTTTTTCTCTCACGTTGTTTAGTGATGGCTTTAGAGATTTTTCCTCCTTTAAATTTGCAACCTTCAGATATTTACAGGCCATGCTCTTGTTCTTTGTTTTTACTTACATGAGCTGCACACAAACGAAAACAAGTGAAATTCCCATTTCCTCGGTGCTTTGTAACCCTTTTGGTGGCAGCCAGTACTAAGAACATGGATTAATTTTCTTTATTCTTTGAATTTCTTACAATTTACAAATCTTTCTACCAGTGTTTTCTTCAGAGTCATAGTAATTGTTCTGTATTTTCAAACTGAATGTTTCTCCAAAAGGGAGGCATGAAATTCTTTCAATGGCAGCTGAAAATACAGCAGTTTTATTATTTTTCATATATACTTCTAAAATTTTATTGTGGGCCCATAATGCAAAGGAAAAGTCTATTACATCAAAGAGATGAATAAAGATGCATGAGGAAAATTGGAACTGCTATCTGCATGTACTCAGTGCTAACAACATTGCCAGCCTTTGTTTAATAAACAGAATCCTCATGTAAAATTAAATGGAAGAGACAATGAAATTAAGCATACGCCTAAACTAGTTTGATTCCATTATTGTAAAACCCTATTAGAAAATAATTACATTGCTACACTTATTGTTGTTGGTGTGTAACCATATTGGAACAGGTGAAACTGGAATTGAAACGTTTTTTAGAAAGCATTTTGTTCCAGGAGTGATTATGACACAGCTCTCCAATTAAATGCAAGTTTGGAGAGTATGTGAAGGAAACAGACTTGAGCCTCAAAGCACCTCATGTTACCATCAGAAACAAAAAGCTAATCAGATGAGGCCAGAGGTATCTAAGCAATTGAAGCATCATTTCATATAGTTAATTTGCAGTTCTCCACCTAACTGAAATAGAGATTATGTTTCAACGAATGTTCTCATTGAATTGTTACACAAAAAGCAGAGAAGCTGCCTTACGTAAGGGATGTACTCTTGCTAATCCAAAGGCACAGCAACACCACACTGAGGAGCTCTCAGAGAACCCAGAGCTTAATCTGAACATGGGAAACATTCACATGTCATGAAAGACCCTGAAGACCCTAATCCTGCCTGACCCAACGCTATTTCATCCAATGAAAATTCAGTGGCTTCTGATCCATCCTCTTATGCACAGCATGGGCAGGTCTGACCTTCTCTGTACAGAGCAATCCATGGGATGGCTACAGGCATCATTTAGGGAGTGAGGTCTAAGTGACTGCCTGAAGGAGGTTGACCTGAAGCCCATCCACCTCAGTGTCCCAGATACCAGCACAACTTATCTTGTACAGGAGTGCAAATATTCAGGAAAGGCAGCAAGGCCATTAGAGGGTGTCCTAGCATGTTCTATCACCCGTTCCTGTTTGTTTTTAGGGTTCTTCACTGGAGACTGCTACAACTAAGACTACTAACAGTGGTTTGGGGCATATAGGCTCCAATTCAGTGTCTTCTCATTTTTGTCTCTACATATTCTGGTTGGGATGGAGCTAACTTTATAACAGTCCTTTTTGGATCTGTGACTAAAACAGTGCTGCTAACACACCCAAGTCTTAGCTGTGGTTGAACACACCCTCCTGTTCCCTTCAGGAAAATGTCTTTACGTCCACTCATAAAATTTTTGGTTTTGTTCTTCCAGTTCTTTGGTCCAACCTGCTAGGAGGGAGTGTGAGTCAGTATGTGAATATGTGGGTGCTTAGGTGCCAGCCAGAGTAAACCTGATCTAAGTCAGAAATGGTGTTAATTGCTGCAGGCTCATCAGAGGAAAAAATGTTTTAAAGAGAGGTTTAGACTGGATATTAGGAAGAAATTCTGTACTCTGAGGGCAGTGAGGCATTGGAGCAGGTTGCCAGAGGGGTTGTGGGTGCCTCATTCCTGGAAGTGTTCAAAGCCAGATTGGGTGGAGTTTTGAGCAACCTGGTCAAGTGAAAGGTGTCCCTGCCTATGACAGGGTGTTGGAATGGAAAATCTTTAAGGTCCCTTCCAACCCAGGCCATTCTATGACTCTATTTTGAGATCAGACTATTAAGTGCTCTACATTTTTTAAAATTAGGTCACTGAAGGATCCAGAGATGGATTTAGGAGTGTGTCGGTGTTCTCCATATGACTCTAACCTTTATAAACATGTTACTGATTGATCATTTTTAGCATGAACTTTTGCTTGAGCCTAAGTTATCTTTTCATATGTAACTTTGAACAAATGAACAAAAGAATACAAAGATCAGAGGGTGTTGGGGTGTCTGTGATCTCAAAATAACAATGTGTTTTATTTTGTGTTTTTCTCTCCTTGCATCAGAAAACATAGAGAATGATCTGTGATATCACTGCACTGTAGGGACTGTATTCTAGCTTCATGAGAGTGTGAACTTCAAAGGGAGAACCTAAGGGCTCGGATGTACAACGTGTCCCACTCTGTTGAATGATACACTTTTAGCAAAAGTGACCAAAGCGAAGCCAAAGCCAAGGGGAGACACTTGCAGTTCATTGTGCCGAACATAAATAAGTAGAGAGTATGCCTAATCTAGGACCTGGCCACCCCTGCAGTCAGACACACTTCCAGGGTAGAGCAGGCAGATCTGGAGGGAGGTGATCACTATAGAGGCAGGTCAGCACACCTCATTTCCTAAATTAGGTCATCTCATTAAGTACCTCAGTCTTGGAGGATGTAGATAAACTGTTCAATTCATTTTGGAAGTTGTCACCTTGTTCTTGAGACTAGACAAGGCAGTTATGCTTCTCGTTTATCTGACTACTATTGATGTAGCTAAAAATGAGAGGAGGTGCTTTGCCAGCTCCCGCATTTCCCACAAATATTACTGTTTCCATTTGAACAAGGACCTGGTACCTTTTTCTCAACATACATTAATGAATAATAATAAATAAAGACAATAATAAATGCTTTGCCCATTCTCAGTGTTTTAAGCACTTTTTCCTAGTTCATTTACAATAAAAGTCTGGAATTTTGTACAGAAGTGAGTTTTCTATCTCCTCCTTACGAAACAATTTTCCTCTGATGTTCCTGCAGCATTTGTTAGCTGGGTAGTGATCCTGCCTGGGAGACTGGCATCTGTGCAGGGGGAACCTGAGCAACGTCAGGTACCCAGCTGAATCTCAACATGTTTAATTCCTTGCTGACCTGCTCCCATTTTCCTTTATTGTATTCATTCAAGCTATTTAAAAGTGCCATTGCAAAATTGCATCTGCTGCTTCCTTCAAATTACTTGGAAAGTTCTGTGCTTCACCGACAATGTTGATTTTAGAAAAAACTTTACAAATTGCCTTGCTGCAGTTTTGTACGTGTGGGATTATGTGCAGATTCGAGAGCAAAATAATTAGGTGGAATCCCTTAAATTCAACCATGTTAAATATTAATATTGAGCTAGCCGAGATTTTGCCCAAGAAAAAAATACAGATTTTGCTGACTGCACTGTGTTAGACCTCAGAAAAAGTTTATGGGGTTTTGTTGTTGCTTTCAGCAAAAACAATTAGAAAGACCATCCTGAAATTATGAGTAGAACTTAATCTGGAATATTCCACTAGTTATTTGAAACACTGAACTTCTGCATGTGCCATATCACCTTTTCTGTAAAACAGCTGTTAATATCATCCTTGGTGATCCCAGGGTGTTTCTTGCCATTCTAGTGCTCCTGCCACTTTACTTCCAGTGAGCTGTCTTGTTCTGACAATTGTGGCTGGTCACCCTAAGAATCTGACATGGATTTTGTAAATCACACAACCTGCAACTGGAAGGTTTTAAAAGATGGAGAGAAAGAAGCAGGGGAAGGAGGTGGAAGAGATCACAAAAGAGCTTCCATTTCAGTAACATGGGTGCTTAGTAGAGCATAACCATAAATCTCATTTAAAAATATGCCTTTTTTTATGCATGAGATGTTTTTTCCTCTTCTTGCAATGCTTTGGTTTGGTTGCCCTGTCCAGCTCTGAGACAGTGGATGTGAAGGAGTGTAGGAGAGAAAGAGTCAAAATACACATTTACTCCAGATCTCTGTATGAGTTTAGAAACTTAGGACTAGATGTCTGCCTCCTACTCTTCATAATCAAAGGCATCAATGTCATATTAATATAACAGACAAATGACTTGCTTAAAACTCCATTGTATCTGCTCCACCAGATCTTTGAAAGTCTCTTTCAATATCTTTTTCATAGAATATCCTGAGCTGGAAGAACTCCACAAGAAGTATCCTTTGATAGTCCATCCCCTTTCTAAATCGCACCTTCAATTTTTTTTATTATTTGTGTCCCATTTGTTTCTTCTGGCAGTATGTTCTTTTCCTTAAACAATTCTCCTGCTTGGTACTCATCTGATTGTTATTACTTTTGAAATTTTCTAGAGCCTTAGTCATGAGTAAGTTTTTATGCATTGTAAAGAGGTCAAAGCTTAGATTTCTTTCCATAAGAAAATACTCTGACTTTTCCTATCTTTACCCCTACTTCTTTTTCCTGCCTTACATGTTAAGTTTGAAACGACTGTAAGAAAAGATATGCTTTCAGCTAAATACATACATGTGTTAACAAATAGGGCCTCTGGGAACTGAATTGGGAGTTAATAGAAATGACAAGGAGCATAAGGAATGAGGAACAGCCATCCTACTTACTTGTCAACCAGAGCAAATGAGTTTGCATTCTTCAGAGTTCTTGCTACCTATCACAAGTTGTAGTTATCTTGATTAATTTTTACAATGAACTAGAGAGAAACAGTGCAATTCCTTTCATTTCTGACCTGGCTGATAACACATACTAACAAGGGACGTGGATGAGATAAATGTGACTCTGTGCTCACAGCCCACCTCCTGAAAATCCACTAACATTGCCAGTGATTTTAAATCATGAATCATTTTTCCAGGCAACATTTTCTGTGTTGAACAGTTACGTCAAAAACTTCCAAAGACTATGGCAAAAACATTCTATCCTGCACCTTTGGTGGAAATGCTTTAGTAAACAAAGCATATTTTAAAGGCCTGAACTTGAACAAGAATGGATTAAAACCAAAAATCTGCTCAATAGAGACGTAAAAAGCACCATCTGATGTGGTGGTGCAGCCACATAAAACAGAAGGATTGGCTGCCCTCCAGCCATCGCTCTTAGAAATAACCGTATGGCTTATGTTGTCACAGAATTACCATCCTGTGGAATTGAGTTCTAATAGTTCCTATTGGAAGTCACTCAGACTTCCGTTTTTAAATCTCAAACAATAAAAGTATAATAAATAGGTCTGTGATGTTTCAAGCATTTACTTTTTGACAGCTCTTCTATAAAATGGAATGAGTGTACATCTATCTCTTTTGTAGCTTCCTCTGGAAATCTACATTTGAAAATAAGTGCAAATTCTCAATCAAACTTTGTATTCCTCTGTGCCTTCTGGCAGCAGTACAAAGATGGTCTACCAGAAGAACACCTAGAGTGCTTTAGTGGTCTTAGCCATAATATTGAATTTTTGGGCTATCTAAATGCACCGCATGGATGTGCAGATGGACATAGATGCAGAGCACATGCCAGCAGTGCTGCATTGGGCAGATGATATCCAGAATTGTAAGATTCAGAGTTCCTTGTGTTGTTTGCACTGAAGATTGTACTATACCCACATTGTGGAGAATAAAATTCCACACCTGAAAAACTGGGATACATTCTAGTTAGCACTGGAAGAAATTTGTGTCTACACAGACAACATTCTGGCCTGCATCAAAAAGTGTTGCCAATAGGATTAGGGAAGTTATTCTTCCTTTGTACTTGACACTGGATAGGCCACAGCTCGAGTGCTGTGTCCAGTTCTGGGCCCCTCAGTATAAGAAAGATGTTGAGTTGCTGGAATGTGTCCAGAGAAGGGCAACAAGGATGGTGAAGAGGCTGGAGCACAAGCCCTGTGAGGAACGGCTGAGGGAGCTGGGGTTGTTCAGCCTGGAGAAGAGGAGGCTCAGGGGTGACCTTATTGGTGTCTATAACTACCTGAAAGGAGGTTGTAGTCAGGCGGGGGTTGATCTCTTCTCTCAGGCTCCCAGTGACAGGACAAGAGGACACAGTGTTAGGCTGCATCAGGAGAGGTTCAGGTTGGATATCAGGAGAAACTTTTTCACAGAGAGAGTGATTTCCCATTGGAATGGGCTTCCCAGGGAGGTGGTGGAGTCATTGTCCCTGAATGTGTTTAAGGATAGGTTGGATGATGAACTTAGTGACATGGTTTAGATGGTTTAGATGATCTAGATGGTTTAGACGTTAGATTGGTGTTGGATAGGTTGTTAAGTTAGGTAAAAGGTTGGACTTGATCTTTGCAGTCTTTTCCAACCTTGTTAATCCTGTGTGTAATTCTGTGTGAAGAGCTGATATGACAGAAAAAAAGTATTTTCAAGTTAGTTAAGAACTAAAAGGAAGTAGTGACCAGAGTATTAGCAAGAGCTTGTTATCCATCACAGTTCCCCAGGGAATTCCAAAGTCTTGTTTCTTTCTACAGGTCATAAATCTTTTAATCCAGGGACATCTTTATTTTTTTTTCATTCAGAACTCAAAACACAAGAACTTTTCAGTATCCAAGATTCTGGAATTTTGGATTTCTAGAACCCATAAAACATGGTGTAAATTTTACACCAAACTGATGTATCATTTTATCAGGTATGTACCAGCTGTGACAATAGTTCCTATTTAAAAGAGATTAATCCCTAAAGAGATAGAAAACATGCAGCAACTTCATAGGGATCTGCCACTAGAATAGTTTGTCTGATTTTTTCAAATATGCATGGTATACAGGTTCTTTTCAATTACCCATTAGATATCTGACTTTTCTCAGATTATGATTAATAAATTGAATTAATACTAAAGTAAACTGAATTTGGACTTCTAAATGCAGAAAGATAACTGCAGTTTAACTGCTCGGCATCATGTTTGCTTTCTGGCTAGATCTTTGCACACTGAATTTCTGGGAACATGATAATAATGGCCAACAAGAAGAGAGACCCTTTCTCTATGGACTGATTTGCTTTAGATCAGTTGGAGTAGTCACAGCAAGAAAGAGTAAAGGACAAAAAAGCAAGACTGAAATGGAACAATTAACCTCTCTGCAGGAAAAAGGGCAGAAAAACTACCTAAGCCAACTGCAGATAGCTGTAATTAAGGGATTGTAACTCTCTTTCAACTAGCTAATACCACAAAGACCAAGACTAATCCTTTTAGTCTACCACCCCACCTCCCACTGGTCAAAGATAAAGGTTTATGGCCTGTGATATTCAGTAGATTAAACTAAATGACATAATGAACTCTCCTCATTTTCAGCTCTGTGGAAAGATCTATTTTCTTCCCCACATTTCAGTGGTGCCCTTTATTCGTCATAGCAGACCAGGAGGAAATTCATGCCTATGAGAATATAGATTGTATATTAAAGTTACATTCTTCTTACATACTTTAAATGTACTAAATTTTGATGCAATAGAATTATTGTATCATTATAGCTATCATTAATCCTCAGCAGAACAGAAATCACTTTCTATGAAGAAAGCAGCCAAATACAAAAGCAGGGAGATGGATGGCTATTCCAAAATCCAGGGGCATCCTTACAGAAGAAACACAAAAATAGATTAAGTGTTTCCATATCAGCAGGTATATCTTCTTCAATACTCAATATTTGTAGTAACTTGTATCTGTGTCTTTGGCAGACAGTGCAGCCATACAGTGAAGAGAACAGAAAAGAAGGGACTGACCTGACTCACTCATGAGTACAGCCTTGCCCCAGCATAGGCATTGGGACAGCTGCTGTTTGTCGGACAGTTAATGCCCTTCTCTGTAAATTGGTGCCTGGCTTAGCTGCAGAGCTCTTGGAAAGGTCACTCAGTACTATAAACTGCAAAAGGATTATTTGAAAGCAGACACAAAGAGCTGCCAGTATGGGTAACATAAACCCATTACCTTACTGAGTATGGATCTAGCCCCTTATTGCATCTGGATCACAGTCACCTAAATGTAATTGTGTCTAGTCAGCCATCCATCTTAGGCATCTGTTATGTTTTAAGTCCCCAAGGGTTTCTGGGGCACTTACAGCAGAGTGGGAAATGCAGGATCTCTAAAGAATGTATGGTGGCAGCTGGAGACAGATTGTCCTCAGAACAACTGAACTCCAGGGTTGGTAGGTGGTGACAGTGAGCAGAATGGTCCTCCTGTTATCCAAGAAGAGGCAGTCAGGGAACTGCTGGGACACTTGGATATTCATACATCAATGGGACCAGACGAGATCCATCTCAGGGTGATGAAGGAGCTGGCGGATGAGTTTGCGAAGCCGCTCTCCATCATTTACCACCAGTAGTGGCTCACTGGTGAGGTTCCGGAAGACTGGAAGCTGGCCAATGTGACGCCTATTTACAAAAAGAGTAGAAAGGAGGATCCTGGTAATTACAGGCCAGTTAGCCTGAGTTCAGTACTGGGTAAGGTAATGGAAAGATTCTTACTGAGTGCCATCATGCAGCACTTACAGGATGGCCAGGGTATCGGAGCCAGCCAGCATGGGTTTACTAGGGGTAGGTTGTGTTTGACCAATCTGATCTCCTTTTATGACCAGATGACCCGCCTGGTGGATGTGGGTAAGGATGTGGATGCTGTCTATTTGGACTTCAGCAAGGCCTTTGATACCGTCTCTCGCAACATACTCCTGAAAAAGCTGGCAGCTCGTGGCTTGGATAGGAGGACTCTTTGCTGGGTTAGGAACTGGCTGGATGGTC